>BCKE01000017.1:3276-190412 GCA_001600495.1 Pilasporangium apinafurcum | reverse complement strand
GGCCGCTGATGACTCGGACATTGTTGTAGGTGATGTGGCAACCACTTTGGGCTGGGGCACCACCTCTTCGGGTGGCTCGCAGTCTCGCGAATTGCGTCGTGTGGATGTGCCACTTTGGAGCAATTCCGATTGTGCAGATGTTTTGGATGTTGATAGTACGATGGTCTGTGCTGGTGGTGTTGTGAACAAGGATTCGTGCCAAGGTGACTCGGGCGGTCCATTGATCGTCGAAAATACATCGGAAGATGTCTTGATCGGTGTGGTGAGCTGGGGTAACGGCTGTGGTTTGGCTGGATATCCTGGTGTGTACTCGCGTGTGTCTGTCGCTCGCACGTGGCTCGACAGCGTCGCTCCTGGTGTCACCTACAGATAAACAGATCAGACGAACCAAGATGTCATTTCGCTAGTCGTAGTAGACATACTGTAGTAGAATCCCTCACACATGATACCTCCATCAAGTTCACCTTGGCTGTTGGTGAGATGGATATGTTAAAGAATCAACTCAATGTACTTGCGTGCCTTTTCAAAAGTTCGTCAGTCAGATTTACACCTGTCGGAGTATAATGGGGAAAAAATCGTGAAGGTGATTTTAGCCAGCGTGATGTAGGAGGTAACTCGACAACCACCTCTGGTCAAAGCAAGAAACGAACGCGAGTGTTGATAGTCTCCTTTATCTTGCCGAAAGCAGAAATGTGATGAAACGCGCCAACCGGAATTATTGCCCCGTGAATCAGTCGAGTGACCTTTGCCATTCGTCAGTGAAAGCCTAATTGAGGTATTTTAGTCAGGGAGGGAAAATGTAAAACAGTAGGTGACGAGTGGACGATGCCTGCTCAGTTAGATGGGCCATCCATCCTCAACCAACCCTCCCCCGATAGACACATGCTATTCCATCCCCTGAGAATGTCTACTCGATCAATCGAAGTCAAATAAACGTTAATGAGTAAATGTGCTGATTTCGTACGTCTCCGGTGTGTTGTATGTTCAATCCTATGCTTATCTACTGTCATCAATAATGAATCCACCGCCGGCATGTTTCTAAATTGAGATTCCCAGAAGAAAAGTACAAGAAACAACTCTTGAAAAGTTGCCCTTTCTTCCCCAAATTCTGCAAATCTCTGATTAATTGCTCGAATGCACAAAGCTGAAGGTTATTTTGGCAACGAAGTTATTCATACGGGGTGGAGCGCGTGCGGCAAAGAACGCTTGCATGCTATTCTACTTGTGTCGCGGCAAAATATAATCAAATTGCTTGTCTCGAGTAAAGCGTGGCTTTGGATGGAAACTACGGTCGTTTGCTTTAGCGACTCTTTACATGGCTATTTCGCGCAAAAACGAGTTTTTGAAGAATGAGATTGCATGAGTAATGCTCCTCCCTTGTACAACTCTGACTCGTATTGTCTAGGCCATCGTGTACCACTACAGCCTACTTTTGAAGTTGAAACTAGACCAAAACGAGCAAGTGAATATTACAAATTTATTAGACGAAAGTATAGACGCTTCCATACTTTTGTCTTGGGCTCTACTGTTGTTCGTAGACAGTTTATTGGGACATACTTCCGATGCCGTAATGTCATCTGACAAATTCACATCATCCGTAACCCCATACACTCAACAGCTTCAGCTGCGATATTGCACCCTGTGTACTCATCTCCCATCCCACTCTTTCGTCTCCGAATCTGAGTCTCGCGGGAAGTCTTTCGGTGGCTGTTCGGGTGAGTTCGTCCACAGCTCCCATAACTTATTAGCAATATACAATTACGGCTTCTTCGTCACTCTAGGAATAGCTTCGACGTGTACATTCAACGCAGACTCCGATCGCCGCTCTTAGTGCCCTCGCCACTGTTGTCATCGTTCCCACCTTTGCCCAAGAAGTCAGCATCACTGCGCTTACCTTAATTGGGAATCTCAGCCAGCAATCACTATCTGCTTATTTAGCAAATGATACCAGCCTCTCACTCTTTATTCTCTCCAGGACTACCGTGCCTATTGGCGGCAAAGCCTATACTGCGGGCATCCGCGCCACCACCAACGGCACAAGGTTCTGCAGCGGATCCCTCATCACTCCAACGTACATCCTCACTGCGCCCCGCTGCTTCGGGGACACCAAGTACGTCTCCATCGGAACGTACTACGTAAGTGACGCCAGCGACAGCGAGCAGATCAAGGCCACCAAGCATACACGCCACTCAATTACGGGTTTGGTGCTCTCACACGATTTCATAGTCTTGGAGCTGAAAAAAACTCAGTTCTTTCGCACCTGTGGCTATGGCACACACAAATGACTCCGATTTTGTCGTCGGTGGCATTGCCGCTGTCATGGGGTGGTGTCCCTCACGAGTTGAGACACTAACTGTGAAGTCGAGGATCACCCTGGCGTTTACGCATGAGTACCTGCTGTTCGTAGCTGACTCGACATGATGGCTCCAGATGTTACCTGCTGGTAAATGATGTTGCGATGTTTGTTAATGCGAGGTATGTTGCAAGAGATAAATAATGAATAAATATTTGCGTGAACATGATACTGCTGTGCCATTTTGGTCTTAGACATGTTGAGGACTTCAACATATACCGTATGCGGTATCAATTAACCGAACGTAATTTTACAGGGCAGTAAATTTACAAAACTATTTACCGCAATATATTTACCGGGTATTTTACAAGGGACGGTATTTGCTACCTATTTGACTGCACCTTGTTTTGATAATCTAGGATCTTCAAATCCAGGAACCACACAACCATAGCCTCAGCGAGGAAGTGGAATGATGCAGCAACGACATCTTCAGCGAGTTATGCGCCGCGCAGTGCGTGCAACTGGTATCTTACACTCGATTAATTAATATGCACTATATCAGTCTATTGGCTTACTCTATTGCTCTGCGCTTCATTAATTGTGCAAATAGAGACACGCTATGGAGTCCGTAGCTCCTGGTGGCGTCTACAGCAGCGCACCTTCCTAACGGCAGCATCTCAGCTCCCTGCTAGCATGCTTTCCCATTCGATGTCTTCATTTCGAAGTTTCGATTCCATTTCTCCATTTTCCTCTAGTGCTACAAGCAGACCGAGCAGTGACAGTGCTGTCGCTATCGGTGACCGAGTGTCTCTAGAAATGAAAGGGAAACTCTCGAGTGGGCAACCGTTTGGTGAAACAGAAGAAGGGAAGCCACTTTCGTTTATTGTTGGTAGTGGTGAAGTAATCGTTGGTATCGATGAAGCCGTCTTGGGGATGCAGAAAGGGTCTTCCAAGAGCGTGGAAATCCCGCCAGCCAAGGCGTTTGGTACCGAGAAGCAGATCTACACGGTACCGCGCAAGGACATGAACCTACCGTAAGAGAAAGTAGTGACTAGATGACTCTACCGTATGATATTCCTTCGTGAAACTCACATCGTTGCCTGTATTTGCTGCATAGACCAGCTGAAGATGCGACATTGGCAGTGGGTCAGTTCCTGCAGCTGGGGAACGGAGAGCGTGCTCGGATTATCAAGGTTGGAGAGAACACCGTGGACATCGATTTGGCTCATCCATTCGTGGGAGAAACGCTGTACGTTGATTTGAAGATTATTGATCACGTCGTCATGGCGAACTTGAGCTCAGCGGAGCGTCTTGTACTTCCAGAGGAAATCTCTCCTGGTGACAATACCAACTTCCCTGCGCGTGGAGATACGTTGGTCATGCACTACGTGGGGAAATTGGCATCGACTGGGGCGGTCTTTGATTCGTCTCGTGACCGTGGCTCACCATTCAAATTCCAGATTGGAGTGGGTCAAGTGATTCAGGGCTGGGACGAAGGCGTCATGCGCATGAGCAAAGGCCAAAAGGCGACTCTCCACATCCCTTCGGCGAAGGGCTATGGACGCAGTGGCGCCGGCGGTGTGATTCCACCCGATGCTGACCTCATTTTCGAAGTCGAATTATTGGATATTCTTCGTCGATAAATGGTAATCCACATTTGCTCCGTGATATTAGGGCGACTAAAGTTACTGAACTCACTCATGGATAACCACCAGACAATTGCAAAAATGAACAAGCATTTTTAATTGTTATTTGTTTTGATCTTACACACTATGGTCCTCTTCTTCCTGCAAGTATGCTTTTATATCTCCGTAGTTGGCAACGGCACCAATCACAACGATAGCGGGCGAGTAGCTTCGATCGCTTGCTTTCTCGGCAATTGTCTCCAGCGTCCCCAGCAAAGTCACCTGGTCAGGATTTGTTCCGGAATGAATCAGTGCCACCGGCGTCTCTCTCGCCCGACCCTGCTCTATCAGTTTTGCGCAAATCGTACTCAACGTGCGCGTAGCCATGAGCATCACGACGGTATCCACTTGCGCAAGCACTGCAAAGTTCATCTCGGCAGGCTTGTGCCCCGAGATTACCACAAAGCTCTTGCTCAGTTGTTTGTGCGTGATCGGAATGTTCACCACTGATGGTGCCGCTAGCGCAGACGAAATCCCAGGTACTACTTCAAAGTTACAACTCGCCTGACAAAGCGCACGGATCTCGGAATGCACGCGGCCAAATACCATCGGATCGCCTCCCTTCAGTCGCACGACAATATGGTTCTCTTGGCATTTCTGTACAAGCAGGGCATCAATATCTCCTTGTTTCGCCGAATCTTTCTTCCCACCACGTTTACCAACATAGATGACCTCGCAGTCACGAGGGATAATGTCATAGATCTCCTGACTGACGAGGTCATCCACCACCGCGATCGTAGCACTTGCTAACAGACGCTTCGCCTTGAGCGTGAGCAACTCAGGATCCCCTGGACCTGCGCCAACCAAGTAAACTTTGCCACGCTGTGCGAGCTGACGTTTGCGTTCAGTTATGTATGCATTGAGGAGGTATTTGGAGCAGATGGCACCAAGAAAGAAGCCCGAAAGTGCGCCGACCGCCAGCTCCCGCACTGCCCACACCATCTCAATGCGCTGTTTAGGAATGGATGAAGCAAAAAAAGCAACAGAGTGATGGTCGTTCCAACTGTTTGCTCAAAATAATCCATACCGGTATGTACCGGTAATACAGCCCATGCACGAATATTTTGGATGCGAACTTAGTCGCATCGAATCGAAACACAAAATTTTTACCATCCGAGGGAAATTTTCACACTACCAAACTTCAAACTCGAAAAACAATTTCATTGGATAAAATATAAATGAAATATCATTTTCGCCAATAAAATACGATCGAGGAAGTGCTAGAGGGATGATGGGGCATTTCTTAGTCAATCCTCACCTCATCAATCCCAAGCAGCACTCACTCATCATTCTCACTAGCACATTTTATCTTCTTCTCCCCCCCTCCTCGATCAACACCAGCCCAGAGCACAAAACCAAGATGAGTGTCGTAACACTGTTTGTGGGCACGTACACCCGCGAAGAATCGTTCGTGAACGGCAAAGGGAAGGGCATCTACTCGTTCACGTTTAACACGGCAAATGGCACATTGACGCCACTTGCACTCACGGAGAACCTCGGTATCAATCCTTCATTCATATGTGGTAACAAAACCAATCTCTATGCAGTCAACGAGTGTGATGAACCGCTTACGGGTGCGCCAGATACCTCCACGGGGTACATTGTGTCGATGGCGATCGAGGACGGAGGCAAGTTGCGCGAACTGAACCGTTTCGAGACGAAGGGGGCAGCGTCCTGCCACGTTTCGTTGAGCAAGGACAACGATTTCCTCACAGTGTCGAATTACATGGGCGGCAATCTTATCCTCTTCCCGCTTAACCAAGCCGATGGATCACTCGTGGAGGCATCGGATTTCCATCAATTCACTGGCGCAGCGCTCGTGAATACCGATCGCCAAGAGGCACCGCACATGCACAGCACGACATGGGTGCCTGGTGCGGACTTCGCGTTCGCTTGTGACTTGGGAAATGACCGCGTGGCGCAGTTTGTGCTCGATAAAACGCAAAAGAAGCTGGTGAAGAACCCTGCGGGTGAATTTGCGATGCGACCCGCTGGGAATGGCCCACGGCACATGGCGATTCATCCGACGGCAAAAGTTGCGTATGTGCTAGACGAGTTATCGAGTACAATTGGTGTCCATTCCTATGACCCCACGACTGGTTCGCTATCGTCCGAAGCGATCCAGAACATCTCGACACTTCCTAAAGATTTTACCGGTGCTAATTTAACTGCCGATATCCACATTTCGACGTGTGGCAAGTTCGTTTATGCCTCGAACCGTGGTCATGATAGCATTGCGTGCTACCACATCTTAGCAAGTAACAATGGGAAGCTCGAGTTCTTGGAATTAGAGCCCACGCGCGGCAGATCGCCTCGCAACTTCCTCATTTACGAGAACTTCATCCTGGTGGCGAACCAAGACACAGACACCATCGAAGTGTTCCACATCGACGCCATAAGCGGCAAATTGACCTTTACAGGTAACAATGTTGAATGCCCCACGCCAGTCTCTCTCTTCATTGTTCCGAAGTAAATTTTGGAAGTAGAGTTACATGAGGAGCCTAAAGCAAATGAATGTAAAAGCACAGTAAATAGATGGGAATTTCTTCATGTGATCCTGATCATGCAGGTCTATTTTTGAAGCGCTTTGTGTTAAGTAGGTGAACAAATTTCAACATGCCTCGACCAACTGCAACACCACAGGGTGTTTGGTGTGTAGATGATAACGATGTGCGAGAACGCAACAGTGACAGTGATCAGCAAATGGTGTCAGTGCTCACTGCGTATACACCAACGCATTCGTTTCGACGCGATCTGTTGGCGTTTTGCAAGATCGTGAATGTGATTCCGCATCCGAAACTGCTACCACTTCATCCTGATCACGTGGAAAACATCGGAGCAGACCATTCGACTGGTAATGCAACTATCAGTTCCGCAAACGTCTATGATGTGAGTGACGTTGAGGAGGTCATGGTTAAGAACTGGCGACTGGATAATGACAATTGTCGAGGATTGTGCTTTGCGTTGCCATTCGCTAACAAAATCCATTCTGTCTGGTACGAAATTCAGGAGATGACTCGTGGTTTACTGCAAATCTACGTTTACAACTCACGAATTGCTGTCTTCTTGCTTTCTGCTTAGTCTCTTCAATGTCCAGTTGGAAATAGAGCAGCTCCGCCTGATCTGTCAAACGATTCCGAAGACGCAGGTTCAGATACTGCAGCTTGAATGGAATGCAGCTTACGATGCTACACCAGACTCTTCAAAAGCCATTGAGCTGGATGAGGGTGCTACCATTGCCGAACCAACAGAAGTTTATGCGGAATTGTTGGTTGAGAGTTCACCACTCACATTCCTATCGTTGCGAGCGAATGGGATTACCTCAGCGGCAGCAGCAGCAATAGCAACTGCGTTACGGAAGAATTCAACACTGCAGAGTCTCAACCTCTTTCAAAATCGTATTAAAGACGATGGTGCCTTGGCCCTCGCCCAGGCGTTACCATATAATAAGACTCTCAAATCTCTATCGGTCGCCAACAATGAGCTCACTGGCAAAGGGTAAGTTAATGGATGCTCGATACTGCATTGGATAATTTAACATGTTCGTCGAATTGATCTGTAGCGTAAAAGCACTGGTGGACGCTATTACTAAATATGTCGCCCCTCTAGAGCTGCTGAAGGAATTGGAACAGGCTGAGAGTCGTATCCATGCAGAGGTAGTTTGATTTTAGACTATGTGGTCCTTGTAGGCTCGGAACACTCCTAAATATTCCATTTGCTTTTTAACAGATGGACCAAGCGAAGAAAGCCAAGAAGAAGATTGACCGCCACACGGCCATGGTAAACTTAGGACTTCCAATCTTAGAAACCATCGATGGTGTCCAATACGCGCCAGGCAATGCCACATTAGAAGATTTAATCGTGAGTGGCAACCGTGATATTGACGAGGGTGATTTACTGGCAATCAATGAGGCGCTGGATGGGTTTCAGACGAAATTGCGAGCGCATCTACGGCGTATCAAGTGTCAACGCATACCTTCGGTGCAGAAACTGCATCAGCATGGCCATAAACTCTCCATGTTCCTCCATACTTAGGCCGGACCATCTCTATTAGATGCCCAAAATTTATTTTGTATCTATGACTCTTTGGAGTTGTCCAATCCTACTTGATCCTCTGGTAATATCAGCGTCAGCTTTCGCAACATATAAGGATACACCCATCGATGCGTGACAAAAAACAGCATGACCAACCATACAATGAGTGCCAGCGTGTCGAATGGGAAGGCACCACCGAAGAGCATTTCTTCTACTATAATGTCAAACACGCACATCCGATTTTCCAAGTCCAGTATGGGTGAGATACCTTCGACCTCTGGACGCACCGATATTTCAACTGAAATCGCTTTGCCGCTATCTGCAATTCGCTTTGATTCTTCTGGCCATTCTAGACGAAAAGCGTCGGTGTTACTCGAGAGCGATGAGTGTAGGAGTTCATGAGGATTCACTCGCAGTTTCGCTGTATTTAACACGCGTCTTCGTGGCCCCATAATGGTAGTAGAAGACTGATGATCTGGTGGTAGAATAGATTCAATTTGCAAGCGGAACTCGGTCGGAGTCGTAGCAAGATAGGAGATCTTCACGTCGTAGACTTTGGTGAGTTGTAAATCGTGAAGACGATAGCGCCGTGTGGATCCACAACGCATCTCTTCGTTGCGCCGATGTGTTTCTGGATACAAGTCAACTAATGCTACGTGTTCATTCTGCTGCAAAGCATCTGTGTTTCGCGCAACTCCTAGCAATAGCAGCAGCAGAGAAAGCAGGAAGAGAGGATGGCGACTGCGATCTGAGTAGGTCCTCATTGGTTTGATGATCATATCGACAATGCATGAAAACTCTGAGGCAGTGACATCAAATAGTAACACACCCACATTTCACTTGGAATTAGTATAAGATTGGTTAAGTACGCTATTTAACAAGCAATCCGCAAGTCAAGGGAGCCAAAAACAGCCTAATTCTTAGGTTGGCCAAAATCCAAAAAATCCGCTATTCGTGCTCTACGAAAATGTGTGGCAGTTCGAAACAGATCCGTCCAAGAAAACTTGTTTCCCGTGATTATTATCCAAGTCGTAGCATCCAGAGAGGAGAACTGGTACGACAAAATTTGCATTTTCTGTCAGATGGTCATCGATTTTGCGATTCTCAAGGTCGTTCAGAACATAAAAAATACCACAATACCATTTTTGTCCAATGATATACTCTGTAGCACATAGTATGGAACTCAAGTGCTGAAGAGTGGCTTAAGACACCAACAGTATTGCACCAATAACTCGAAGATTGCCGCCAAATTACTTGGACGACAAACACTCTTGACAATATTAGAGCTCATTTTATTCAATATGGTTAGGGTAAATGACATATATGAAACGAATTATGAATCAAAAGAAATAAAAACGATGACCATCAAGCTAAAACAATGCCAAAATGGAAGCGAATACTCATCTTTGACTGCTAATTACTCGACAACCACTAGTTCGATTTGAACGCTGTTTGCTTTGTTCATCATTACAAATAAAAAACTATCCTATGCCAAAATATTATGTGCTAAAAGGCAGTTGCGGATTTTTTGAGTTTAGGAAAACAACTGAAAACTGGCACCGTTGGCTCGCGGATTGCTTGTTAAATAGTTAGATAAAAAATCAAGTCACAAGTTTGGCTCTCAAGATCACCTGAGCTACTTGGGCATCGGAATCAGTCGCCGCTACTATTGAAGCGCCTGGTTTTGGTAATTGCTGATTCATCGGTGCTGATGTACCAGCTGATTGTATCGTCGGTGTAGTTCTCCGTAGATTTCGCCAGAGGAAACCACCTCGAAGTGTACATGTCACACGGACTTGGATCCATTGTGATACCATCAAATCTTGCCGCATCGACTCACCAGCCTCAGCCATTGGAGGTTTATATGTGATTTGAATCGCAAGTTGTTGACTCACTGCAATGGCGCCTTTCATAGGTTCGATCGTAAACAACTTACTATGAGCAGCGTTGTCCTCCATCACCAGCTCAAATGTCCCGACGGGACCTCCGCCTGTCTTCGTAATTGCAGCATTATTGCTACCACTGCTGCCACTTGTCTCTTGGATCACTCCAGTCAACACTTCAGATATTGGGGACATTGTACTACCAATGAAAACAGTTTGAGTGTAGAAACCTTCATTAAGAACACAGCGCTCATCCTCTGGATCAAAACAAAGCGTGATGACAGATGTAGGTTTCCGCAGTCCTGTGACTGGCAATTGGCCCATCATGACGACGAGTGGGCTGATACCAATACTCGGTGGGATATCAAATAAGTCTTCTACGATAGGAGGCATCGTCATCAAGTCCTTTGTGATCCGCGCACCGGAATCGGAATCAGAATCGCCACTCGACAGTACAGAGCCAGGCTGTTCAATCGCGGTCGGTGCAAACACATACAGCTGATTCTCCCAACATCGCCCCGTGAGGATAGCAAGGTGTGTCTCCGATTCATTTGGCACTTGAATGCGGAATCGCTGGGTATAGTGCTCCGGTCGCTGATGGTCTGCATAGAAAACGACTTTCACAGTTACAGACGCCTGTGCAGCGATCGTGGCTTCGCTCGGCGCGAACGTAAACACAGGCAGTCCTGTGGAAGTTGAAGGAAATCGAGTAGACCACTCATCTTGCTCATGCTTTTCATCGTTGTGCATTGTCATCTTATTCTTCTTCGCTGAGCGATATGGCACAATTGCAAACGTCAATGGGAATGTACTGGCGTTCGTTAATACCAATTCCAACGTAGTTTTGTTTCCTACAAGCACATCTTCAAAATCCAGAATCCCATTTGCTGGATGGATCACAAGGCTCGGATTGATACCTTCGCCGCGTATGGGGATCTTGAGTGTACCCACAGTGGTCGGAGAAGTCAATTCCAACTCATCTTGATATACAAGCGCGTTCTGCGGACGAAATTCCACTTTCAGTACTCCCGTACCGCCTAACGCACTGATTTTACGCGTACTGCTGTTCACCACTCGAAATACACCCAGTGCATGAAGCGGCTTGGCCATGAACAAGACGTCGACGATACTATTGTTGGTGATTGTCACTTTTAGTACCAGCGTTTGGCCGATCGCAACTTGTCCAAACTCCAACCGAGAAGGTGATGGGAAGACTTTGGGCTCAATGACGGTTGTGGACACCTGGAATGCTTGCAGTGGAGTGATTGAACTGGCGGTTGTATCGCTGCTGCTGGTGTGATTGTCAGTGGTCGGTGATAGTTGTGATCCCGTGAATGATTCCGAGCGGCGAAAGCAGAGGACTGTCCATTTGTAGTGGCAACTGCGCTCCTCAGCTGGAATTCCTACTTTCCACAGAGGTTCTGACAATGATGATGAAAAAGCAGAGTTCACGTCTCCAATAGAATGAATGGGCTTCACTGGCTCATCTCTGCTTTTCATGGACTCGATAGTTGACGGCATGGTGGTCGATAACTTTGGGCTACTTTCATCTTCATCTGAAGGCAAAAACGCGCTTTTGGATTCTAATAATGACTCAGATACCTCAAACAAGTCTTCGTGAGGATTGAATTCAATCTCAATCCGTATGCTTTCCCTTCCATTTATGCGAGCCACCAGAGGCGTCACACGAAGGTATTTCTGTGCTTCTATGGGTGGAAACAACTCGAGTTGCTGGACTTTATCTGATATGTTTGTGCAGGAAATGCTAAACGTTTGGCTTTGTCCTAGTTGTGTGGCGCCAAGCTGAACAAATGTATGTGAAAACACCAGCGGTGTGGTCACGCACATCCCAGTACATGGAAAAACGTACTCTTGATTCATGGACGAGCAGAGCACCAATTTAGTCTGTAAATTCGTGGCTGCATTGGGCTGATAAACGATCTTGAATGACCGTTTTTCCAGTGGGAGCAACACCACACAAATACCTTCAGTTGGATCATCGATTCGAATCTCTGGAGGGAGCTTCTTAAAGCCAATGCGTTGTGGCAATTTGGCCGTATTTTCGACTGTAAGCAGATGATAGACACTATTGCCAAGGCAACAGCGACCGAAATCAATCTGCTTTGAGGAGAAGACAAGGCTGCCTGGCGTTAGCTGAGCCACGAGAAGGAAAAATACAGGGACAACTTGATCTGGAACGACGATTTGCACTGGAACGGCCATAATGCCCGATGCTTGTGAGCCAAACCCTTTTTTCTCAAGCCGCTTCCATACATACTGCTGCGGGCGAAATTTCACTTGAATGCGGAACTCACCCGCTTCAGCTTCTTTGATGGTAGAAGCGTTTATAGTAGCTGCTTGAACAAAACCAACGTTGGGGTGGAAATCAACAACATCTTCAAGCAACTTTGGCACGCGAATCTGGATTTTCAGCGCGACTTTGCCACGATTACAGACAAGTAATTGGTGACGATAGAGTTTCCCGTAGACACAACATCGAAAGTCCAACATTTCTCGTGCAACGTAGATTGGCACAAGCGTTGATTCCGCGGAGATGACGATTGGAATTGATGGAAGGGGATGAAGTTGCATCTGCCTGTCAAGTTTGGCATTCCCGTTGGTATTATCGCATGTGGTAAAGTCGATGAGAAACTGCTGATCAGTCAACTGCATTGGCGCCGATGGAGCAAACGTAAACGTGAGGGGAGTGCTAGAATAGGGCAAAACTTGTCCACGTTTCGGGAACCGAAGTGGTTGGTCTGCTCCCTCTGGTTTGTACACCATCAGTGACTTGGCGAAGCGTACAATCGCGTCCTCTTCTACCAAAAACCCTGAGTTATCGGCATCTGGGATAACTTCTTCGACAACTGGTGTTGGATCGATGGCATCCTCTTGCAAGTCGGATGAATCTATCACTATATCGGTTGCATCGCCGTCGTTTTCACTAAGTGCATTATTTGTCGCGTGTGATACTTCCAGATCTTGTACATCATTCAGACCTTGACCATTTAGTGTGAGTGTATCCAACATTTCCTCTCCATTTGTATCATTAATGACATCTTCCTCCAAAGCAGGTTCCTCGGGAGA
This sequence comes from Pilasporangium apinafurcum, assembly GCA_001600495.1. NCBI lineage: Eukaryota > Oomycota > Peronosporomycetes > Pythiales > Pythiaceae > Pilasporangium > Pilasporangium apinafurcum. The sequence goes on along the minus strand of BCKE01000017.1, from coordinate 177,429 downwards.
AGTGTCCATAGGATATTTAACCAAGGGTCGAATCGTGTACTCAAATGGGAGAGCCCCGTGGTTTTCGAGCTGTATATTGATGGTTTTCTTTTCTCCAGCGACGACATCGGCAAAATGAACCGCACGGTGGATGAGCACAGGTACGGCTTTTTTGCACGTACATTTGATTGGTATTCGAAATGGTCCGGTTTGCGCTACCACGGGCAGCTCTGTCTCGATATCGATCGCTTGTACGGCTGTAAATGTCATGTGAATAGCGCAAGACATTCCCGCCGACATCCGTCCGGGTTTCTCGTACACAATCTCAAAGCAATCACGAACTTCATCAGGCAAATCCAGCAATTTGAAATGATTGAATGTGTTTGAGACGTTTGTCAACATGAGCTTGAGTTGCTGCGGCACACCAACGTCAAAGTCTTTAAACCAAAGAATTGGTGGATCCGAAAGGAATGCGTCGCCTATGAACTCCTTTCCCCAGACAATCTGCTTTTGGAAAATGTTACGTTTCTGTTTTTCCCGTGCGTTCGCCAGCATTTGCTGCTCCAGATTGCTGCGTTTCGGTTTCCCAAAACCTCTTTTTTGCTGGTTTTCATTGTCCGTTGATATCTGCTTGTTGTTGGTAGGAAGTGAGGTCATTTCATGACCATTACCGTTGGTCTCGAGGTATCTGTGATTGACCTCGCGCATATCCAGCCCTGGTGTTCGCTCCAGTGAAAGCTTAGAACCGATAGAGTTACTATCAGCGCCTTCTCCTGCATCAATATTGTTGTTGTTTGGTGATGGTCCTATGGGAGACGATGGTGCTGCTGGTAAGCGAAGGCCCGCTTTCATTTGTGCCGCTACAGTCGCCTTGTGCCTTGGTAACAATAATGGATTCGCGGTTGCGTCATGGTGAGCGGCTTTCGCATGAACTTTATCAACGATTTCACGTCGCTGTGTGGACGTATGTACCAAATTCCGACCCAATCCGAAACTATGATCCTTAATTGTCGTCTCCTGCGATGGGTAAATGCGAAATTTCTTTCCAGTCGGGTCAAGCTGCTCTTTGTCTGTTCTCGAGACCAAATACGCTTTCGTGCGCTCTTCTGCTGCGGCACGCCCCATCTCTTGTTGATATTTCTTCTCAAACGCTAACTGATCCTGTTGCAGCTTCTCACGCCGTCGCATTTGCACTTTTTCGACCTCCAAGCGCTGTAGCAATTGTATTTGTTTGTCTTGGATGCGTTGTTCGAGTTGCTTCCGTTCCTGCTCGGCTATCTGTTTCACATGTCGCTGTCGGTGGACTTCATGTGGATTCTTGCCCTGATTCAACAGCTCCTGGTACTCCCGTGCCTCACTCGCCGCAAGATCTTTTGCACGCGCGTGCATTTGAGCATTCTGCGCCTGAATTTTCGCGACAGAGCCGTCCAAGTCGTGCTTGAGTTCCAGAATCGCTTCGATCCGATCTGTTCGCTCTTGTTGACGCTGTGTAACCATCTGTCGGAGATATTGTCGGTCATTCTGGAAGGAAATATGAAGCCGTTGCTGCGTGTTTGTACGTGTTGCAGGAGGAGGAAGCGGCACATGAACTTGTGATTGCTGCTGCTGCTGGTTAGTTGAGTTTGGATGGTCGCTTCGTTCGCTCATATTGTATCTGTGCACTATTGTTTGAAGTATCAATTTTTCAAGGTCTCCAAACGACGCGGTAAAGTAAATCAAAATTGGGTCGCTTATGCACAAAATGGACCGGAAACGACGCGCATACATACATAATCAATCTCATAAGCCTCGTTGTGTTCATCAACGTGCACGATTTCTTTTTTGTTACTGTTATTTTTGCCAGAATACAATGATAGAAGCAAGATGGACCGATAATGTGGTTCACGTGAGACGCTCACAGGACCTAGATATCGGGTCTCATTCTCCCTTCTCTTCGATAACTATATATACATGGGCAGGAAGCAGATACTCATGACTCACAACACACTCACACGTAAATATACACATCCATCATAGCTCCCTCCTCTCCCAAACCTGGCCACTCCGTCTTGCAACTTCTTGCTTGTGAACATGAAACACAGACATGAACCAAAAACACATGCGTAGGCGATTGACGCGGTTCATTGCTTGTCTGTACTTCACTTGACGATGATAAATACTCATCCATACAAATTCGACGCCCGAAAATGAATGACCAACGTCGTATGGTTGCCAGGACGCTTACAATTCTTCTCGTTGATTGCATAACGGTGAGCTCATGCGCGTGTCGTCTAGTCCGTAATCCTCAAACAGAATGCGGTCACTAAACGACGCAGTAGTGCCTCCACTGTGCTTCTCAATATTGAATACATTGCCATGCCCTCTCTGCAAGTAGACGAGTAAAGCGTCAGGATATGTTCACACGAAGCGATAATATACCGATAAAAGTCTTACCACGCCTGAGACGGCCGACGATGATGGCAATTTTTGTAATTTCCATTCAAGCCCATCATGTGTCGGTTGTGGAGGCAAATTATCTTCCATATACTGATTAGACGTGTCAGTCATAGGTAAACACGAGGCCGTTGGAAAATCCTTCATCCAGAACATCTGCAGATCTGAATTGGATTGAGACGGTGCGTTTGTCGGATCAAGTGCAGGGTTGACTTCACCACCGTGCCAGAGACTGTTAGTATTGTTTTGGCCCGGAGTTGCTCCAACGTTTCCTGAAGTATGCACCTGCGGGCTCGTTCCAGTGGGAGAAATGTCATGAGTAATTTTACCGTCAAGTGTCTCCAGTCCAGACCCAAACGTATCCAATCCCGAGCCGGTTCCACGCATGCTGATATCACCTTCTCCTAGCATCTGTGTCGTCATAGCTCCGACAAAGTTTTCAAAAGCATCTATTTCATTGTTGCTACGACTTGTCGCCTGTGCCATCGACATCTTTTCCATATGAGTAGATAAAAACAGCGCATCGTGGCGGCTGTTATTAGCCCATTCCTGCTTCAGATCATTTGGGAAATCTAAATTGGATCGAGCAAGACTCTGGTAATAAGCTTCTTCTTCTTTCATGATACCAACGTTGGCGAACTCTTGAGAAAATTGGAAACAGTCCATTCCAGCCGATAACATCTCCTGATCATCACTTTCACTGTAGCTGGCATGAGAGCGATAGGATGATGTCGAAGGTGGCCCAAAATCAATCGATTGAGGATCAGCGATGTCGGTTGGATCACAATCGGCTAGCACTGAGAGAATATCGCTGTCGATTGCTTGGTCGTTGCTGGAAGTAGGAGTGTCTGATGCTACTGATGAATGGGACCAATCGTATGAATGATTGCTGGCACAGCTTAACGGCATCAACGGTTCATGAAGACTGTTCGTTGTTGTACTTTCCGTCAAACTTCCGCTGCTGGAATCACTTCGACGAAGAAGCTTCGTGTCACTCAATCCTAGAAATGGCGCCATGTCCGCTAACGATTCCGATTTAGAGCGGCATTTCACCCTACGAGCTGTGCCAACCTTTGGGCGTGGCGTACTTGTCACTCGAGGTTTTCGGGACGTCTGAGGTCGAGGGGTAGTATTGCTTGAGGTATTGCACTTTGATGCGCTCGATGGAGGAGCTAGGGGAATTTCACAGAATATCCATGAGGATTAAAATGATATTTCATGCGAAACATGCATAGAACAGCTTACATGGAAAGGTGACTGGCATGGAGTTCGAGCGCGACCGCAAATTTTGTCGCTGCTGTGGGGCTCCATGGCCTGTCGTGAACTGCTCTCCGCTGAGAAATTCCGACGACATGTCCGCCATTCCATCAAATGGTATCTGGGACATTACACCTGCGCAAGCAAAGCAAACATGGGTGAGTTCGTTGAGTATTGACTAATAAAAATATTCTTCCAAATTCCCAAAATCGTTTGCGTACCTTCAATCGACGCAGGTCGAATGTTTACTGCTCGAGAAGTATTCGGATTAGCACGATACACTGTTCCAGGCATATTGCGGCCAGGTCGATGAAGTGGGAGAAAAAAATTTCCCATCTACATCGTATCCACAGGAGTACAAATAAGCTAACGGCGAATTCACACAAATTAACATGCATAAGCAGATGACACCATCACTTACTTGATTTGCATGAGCTCCAGTGGCATTTTCAGGTTGTTGTTGTCGGTGCTTGAGTCGCTGATGTTGCGTTAGCGAACCCTCGGATCCATACGCCTATCCAAGAAATTATGTCACCAGATTAGTCCGTCATTCCATCATGTCTCACCACAGACACCTTGAATGTAAGGCAACCATCTGTCTTTCCTTACCTTGGTGCATCCAGGATAATTACAACTATACTTTCGATCGATCTGCGCCGCCGTTCGCCGCCGTCGCTTCTTGCCAGTACTGCTTGGCGGGAGTGGAGTCTTCGGTGTGTTCGCAACTGACGACACATCTGCTCCAGGGGTCGTAAAGCACGATGAGGACCCCGCTGGGTCGCTACTGACATTGGTCATAGGCTTCGCATCCGACAGATTTTCTGTCTGAATTTTCAGCTGTAACCATAACAAACCGGATTAGTTCATGAATTATGATTTTCAATGCATTTGAGGTTAAACATATTCTCCAACATACGTCTTGAGCAGCTTTGAATTTGGCTAAATTGGCCGTAGCTGCTCCACATCCAGGGACAGAAGTAGTAGTAGAGCCGTTACTATCACGATGAGACACTGGAGGGGACTCGATCTGGTTGTTGGGACTGTTGCTGGTCCAGCTCATTACTTCGTCGTCTTCGTCATCTTCATCGGATTTCCGGCCGGTGCTACTTGTACTCTCAGTCTGATTGCTGGGTTTAACGGGACTACGCCACCGCTCCGTGTCCGTTGCCGGTCCTCGCATGTTCATTCCCATATCCACGGCCATCTTTTCGGCTTCTGGAGTACCGGTGTGCGTAGCCCCTTCCTCTCCCTCCCCTCCTCCTTTAGTAGCTGGTAAAGTGTGTGCATTAAACGCATGTGAAGCAGTCCATTCTTGCGGACTTTCTTCCTTTACAGCAGTAGCCATTCGCCTCGTCAAAAAGCTCTTGGAATGGTGAAGTTGCTCCCCCACAGTGCGTGACTATCGTGCGTATGTAAATTCTTCTCTAGTTCGAGCCAAACAGAATACCCTCTCCCAGGAAAAATGCCCAAAAATAAAACGGTCTCTCCGTCGTCGATCTATATCCCGCAAACCCCGCAAAAAGAGTTGAAAGATCTACTTTCGACTTCACAAAAAAAAATGAACACCACCAACACAGGGTATTTCTTTCCATGGATGGCAATACTCCATGAAGACGCGAAAGAAACTGAGCAAGCACATATATGTATATATATATATATATACCTCTTTGAAAAGATCTCAAACGACGCCGTTAGCTATTCAGCTTCCCAAGGAACCGCGGTGAGGGATGTGCGTAGATGTTGGGCTACCGTCGGCTTTTTATGAGATGTGGAGACGTCTCGCCAAAACGCGTTCTGTCGTGCTTTTGCTTTTCCTTGCTTTCTCTTCTTCTTCTCCGCCGCTTCCGGCCTTCTTTCTTGATTTTTGTATGTACTTCCCCTCCTGCGCTCTTGTTCCTTATTTTTGTCGTTTGGTACTGTAGTAGTGGAAACACAAAGGAGATCCCCTTTGCTCCGCTCTGTGGGTCCCAGTCCCAAAGAGCAACAAACGAGAGTAACCCTTCACGCGTAACTGTCATACGTCCAACAAGAGGTTTACCCCAGTGATTCAATTAAGTAACGATTATCCACCGATTTCCATACAAAAGAACAATTCATGAACGAGAGGTCGCACTCTCGTCTAAATATACGCGACAACTTCAACATCATAGAAAAAACAAAAAAAACCTTGGGAACAGGAGGCACCGAAGACCAGTAACGATGTTCTTTGTGGAGGGAGACGACATGTGTTGTACATTCGTGTGTAGGAACAATTGCGTGCATACGTACAGATGTGGGTTGCGCTGCAAAAAAAAACAAAAAAAAAAATCGGCTGCGTAGTGACTATGTCCTGATTTTGGTTTTCATCATTGGGTTGCTCTTCTCTGGTCAAGTGAGGTTTACTCCCTCCCTCTTCGCCCATCGTTTCGAATATTTTGTTCCTCTCTGTATATATCTATTATATTAGAGAAGATTGGCCGATTGGAAAGGTGACTGAATGTGGTGTAAAGCTTTGGTGTGGCATGTTCACTTCGACAATGTTTTCGCTGATTGACGGTCATGGAAAGTAGTGAAGAAGTGCAACATGCATTAATGATCTCAATTGACGAATCTGGTTAGGGCAGATGCAGTGCTAATTGTTGAATAATCAGCAATGAAAGCTTCTTTTTTTTTGGGTTGCTTTCTTGTTCATGAGTCATTATCTCCTTTGCCCGTTTCGTGAATTTGGAAGCGAGCGAATTCAAAGGACCAAAAAGCCGCTGCTTCAATTCCCAATCCTCATTGCACGCACACAACACCGTAATCTGGCCAGTGATTACATGGCCACGCATGGGAGAGAAAACGCCTCGTAAACTCCTCATTTGGTTGTTGCTGACGAAAGAGAAGGGAAAGAGATGAGTGTTGAGAGCTTCTGGTCGACTTGATCGACCTTTTTATGTTTTTCTAAAGGGGGATGTGCTCCGACAGTTGAATCGACCGTTTGAAGGGAGCTGTTACGTGGCAGTTGGCAACCACAAGAAGGGAGGAGGAGAAGGAGAAAGAGAGAGGATGAGGTTTGTTATCCCCCCCCTGTCGACCGATCCTCGGTGGCATCTGTCACTCTAGATCAGTATGCATCCGACCCAAGTACGTCAGTGAGAGTCGCCATCTTCCTTCTGTTCTATGCTCGCGACATGGATAGATGAGCGACGTTTCCTGCTTTTCTCATTCGTTTTCGCATAAATGCATGCATTCATTCACTCAACAAGATGGGTGACGCGACTCGATCGGTCCGCTTGGATATTTGAAGAGCTACAAAAATAGTGTCCATGTACCATATTTTTGGTACATGGTACCAGTTACAGGGTACGAATAGTGTACCCATTTCCAGCTGATGGAAGGACGCACGCAAGGAAGCAAGAGTGGGATGTGTGCGATTTGTCTTCTTCCGCTTTGTCTTTTTTCTTGTTCCACTATGCATTCGATTGTGTGTGTATGTGCTTCTGCGGGAGGAAGATGAGAAGGTAGTAGTCAGCTGTGTGAGCACCATTGCCTTGTTCATCGAATGAGTGCGTGCGTGTATCTATTTTCGGTTACTTGACTCCGAGCGATGTGAGAACATCGAAAATAGCTTCAGGTGTACTCGAAAGCGATCTCAAAACGCATCCAGCAGTAGTAGCTCAACGTATGGCTTAATGGTGGTATTGGTGATACGTACGCAGTTATGAGCTACTCAATCGTAACTGTAGACCAGTCGCTGCTTGATCTGACAGCCATCGACGAAGATGAGAGCGACGCTGTGGCTTTAGCGTTCTTAGAGTTTTTGTTAGCGGAAACGAATGCGTATTACCAACAGCATCACCTGGCGCGTCAAACGGTAACGTCATCTATTATGAACGACGACCTTCAACCCGAAGCTTCTTGGCACAGAGCAAAGGATTACTTATGTTTCTCGTTCATTCACTCCCTGTCTCTGATATTGCAGGTGCACGCTGTGTCCTCTCACCTGGTGGGAAACATTTTTGACACAGTCTTTACGGCGTCGCTTCACGCTGATCAGCAGATTGTGCACGAGCGATTTGCACCGGAGCAGATACCACGTGCGACTCTGCATGATCGCCATGCCGTTCGTTGTTTACCACACAGGTCACCGGACAAGCATAATCATCGTGTCGACAATGCCGTGTATCGGTCATCGCCTTCTAGGGATTCTCGAATACCTAACAGCGTCGAGACAAGCAATGCTTCCCCATCACGAACACATGGTGGCGTTCCTTTGAAGCGAAGACGGAAACCAGGAATGGAGAAAGGTCTGTGCATATATTCTAGCCATCAGAAGCATGGTTTTTTAGACATAAAATTGCTCATACTTGTTGTCGAGACAGGTTCTCAATCAGGCGCGCTTCCTCAAATCCTCAACTTATCTGAAGAAGAAGACGAGAAACCGGTTCGTACACCCTGTCGTTTCGATATTTGCCAAAGTGAGTCTATAGCATTCATGATTGTCTCTATTTGATATCTGAATGTATGACTAGGAAATCAAATTGTGGCGCACAAAGTGCTTGAAGGAGATGACAACTCCCAAGCGACGACCGACGCTCTTGAAATGGGCGAATGTTGCACGAGCATTTACGACCACCGAGATACCCATGGGGCTTGATCTGAGGATGGAGGCCGATATGATCGAAACCCCACTGCTGCGTGATGAAGCGTTACTGCGGTCGTTATCGTCGTTGTCCGATATCAAAATGAAGTCCAACATCGACAGCTTCTCCAGCATCGTGGACATTCAACCAGGTAATCCAGATGAGAAAACAATTGGAAATAGAGGCGAAGGCAAAGGTATAAAGATGGGCATAAAGCCAACAAGAAGCTCGGTTACTGTGAGACAAACCAGCTCTGCTGGTTCATCAAGTAGACGTGAAGCCACGACTACTAAGAAGAAAGGAGTAGGCGTCCATTTACACGACCAGCTCACTCGTAAACCGACAAAACAGTCGTCAGTACCAACTATTAATGTTTGGGATTATGACGCTGTAACAGACACTGGTGACATTAGCGAGCTGTTTACGCCTGCGGATTCCGAATTCGATGCCACTGCACTGCCATCGGCAATGACACTTGCTTCGGGTGTGGTGTTATCACAAGGCGAGTGGTTCAAGGAGGGACCAGAAATACAAGAGAGTGCGCACAAAATGTCGAGAAAGCGTTTCGATGTACAAGATCCATACGTATTCGCTATCTTATGTGTAGGCATACTGATCGTTTGTTTGTCAATGTAGCTCCATCAACGGCTTGCGACGGAAGTCCTTCTTCACACATGGAAAAGAGATTCCATATCCTCGCTTGCGAATTCGCCTGAGTATGTTCGACAATATGAAGAAGTGCCACCAGAGCCAATTCCTGCGCCTCACCTCTCTCCTATATCCACTGCAACGCTAGCCATTCCACGAACGGTATGAATGCATAATCGTTTCAATTTGCAGAGTAGCATCTATTTTATCCACACTTACTTTCTCCGACCTGGCAGCATCTCTCGCAATCACTATCAGCACCAGCTCTTCGGGTCCGCTCGTCATCAGCATCACTTAAACAATCACCCAGTTTGTCTGGTGGCAAGGTATCACCCCGTATCAAACTGGAAGCAATAGCGCGTACACGGGAAGTTCAAACACATGTGAGGACAAAAGAACGTCCAAGCACAGCATTGGCGACCGTAATGACCACCAAAAATATTCGCGCTGGTGGATCAGCGTCCTCATCGAAATACCATCGCGAATTTCCAACGCCACAGGCGGGAGTGATCCATATCGTCAATAGAGATGCCGTAGCTACTACTGTAGATGATACGCGACAGCAACTGTCCTGGATATCATCTTAACTAAACAGAGAAAACAATTCAGAATTCTACATTTTCGTCCAATGCATGGAGATGACAATGACAATGATCAAAATATGTATCTCTATTTGGGATCCATTCGACGGTAACAGCGACAAAATTCTACTTTAGTACGTTTATCTTCTTGCAAATGGCGCCATGCCAAGCGTTAGTCTTCCACATTGGCCGTAGTTCGAGGAAGCGTAAAGTGTAAATACCTGCTCAAAACGTGATGTACACAGTCCCACCAGGGCGCTATTCAGTTTGACACGAGAGGAGCGCGCCTAGCCCTCTCTGCGTCTGAAAGAGTTTGGGCTCGTTCTCACTGTAGTTATAAGAAGCGTGTTAGGAAAGCAGCACAGTCAGTTGCATTGAAGCAGAACTTCACACCGATTCAATGCTGCCCGCTTCTGTTTTTCAATCTCTCGGTTACGGTAGAACTGCTTCAGTGCATCCTGAGCCTTCTTGGCGTTTTCTGTGCGCTTAACTTCCTCTCGGACAGCGATATCGTATCGCTCTATAAGATGCACGCGAAACAAGTCAGAAAAGTCGGAATTGTGAGCGTGAAGCATAAATACGAGAAGAACCACCTGGTGCTTTCAACGGCTGGATGACAGCAGGCAACGGTGGTGAGATAACGATTTGCTTGCTTTTTTTTTCATTTTCCTTGGCCCGTGCGAGATAGAACGCCTTCAGAGCCTGCAAATATATACACCGTCTCGTCAATTATTTGGATCGGGAGCATCTCAATTCAAAAATAGCCCTGACGCACCTCTCTAGCTTCAAAAGACTTGGACATTTTCTTATCTACATCTCGTGGCGATATGTTGTTGCTCGTGACTACAGTATTCTGAGTTGGTGGTATCTGGTTGTGTGTTGCTTCTTCCGGTTCGGAGACTGTCTGTTTTCCAACGTTGACAACGCAAATATCGTTCTTCGAGCTTGTCGAGAACGTCAAGTCATCTGAATTCAGACTGGCTGAATCGACATCCATGCTACCAATGTCTTCCCACTCCATCATCGCATCAGCGTCAACCATCGCATCTTCCTCGCTGTTCGTGTCCGATGGGAAATTGAACGTATCGCCATCTAATTCTTCTTCTTCTTGCTCGTCCTGTGAAAAATCCCTCTCCGACACCACTGCAAAGCTGTCACAACTATCCCATGAATCGCTGCGTTCATTCAACGTTCGTACCGCAACTACCATCTCCGCCATTTTCTTCACTTGTTCGTTCGTCTCGTTGCTCTTCGCTTACGTATTCTCTTGAACAAAGAGAGACAGTATAATCCCAGTGGGTGCAGAAATGAAGCAAACAATAGAATGGCTACCTTGTCCGATGGGTGCGGCAGAGGCTCGTATTCTGCCAGATGAGCGCTACAATCAGTCGATGAAAAGGTATCGTAGGATATCGGGCGGGAGAAGCAATCGATCGGTCAATACACCGATAGAGCTGCCAATGTCCAATTTGAGAACTTGGTATCAGAACATTAGGGATGATGGGTTATGTTCCCATTTGATTCGGCCATTATGCCAGATTAGAAACCCTCTCTATAGTAAAGAAAATATTAATCTTATAAAGAGGTTCTTAGTAATAAAGTAATATCATTATCTCTTATAAAAAAATTGACCAAAATCAAGCACGCCCATCTTCTTCTTGCTCTGTGCATTATCGTTTAGCCTCGTTGATGAGAAATTCCGTCCAAATATCGGCAAAACTTTTGCCATCTATGTTGACTTGCCGCATGGCTGCATTGTGTTGTGGGTTGCTGCTGTCGGGCGGAGCAACGAGGCCAATAATGGACGAGAACAGTCCGCCACCCCCATTACCTTCTATTGACGCTCCAATGCCCACACGCCTCTTCTGTTCCTCCGTGAAGCTCTAACAAAATGTACGCGCGATATATCAGTTTCGATTCGCATGAGGTAGATAGTAGCGACGATAAAGTTGTTTTCCCGACATACCAGTATCCGTGCCATTAACTGCAAAACATCCTCCTTCTTGTCACTGTCAAAGTATGATACCTATGCATACGTCGTGTCAGTTGAAGGCAATGTGAGCTGTTGACCATGGTGGCACTGCACAGGACCAAAGTGAACACAGCACAAACACCTACCACTAGCTGCGCCGCAAGTCGCTTGTCTAGAACGTCTGCCTCGGAACTGAAACGTGGGGCGGTGTTCTCCAATGCCTAAGGATATTACAATGTGAGCACAGAGATGAATATTAAATCGCTCACATGTCCAAATACGTGACCAACCTCTCTCAGTTGATCACATTCAAGCGTTTTCTTTGCTAAAGCATCGATTATGCGCTGCATGTCATCGTCAGAGGTCGCATTCGGAGGATTTTCGGCACTGTGCTGAAGTTTGACTTGAGCATCTTCAAGAGCAGCTTCTAAGGTAGCTATCTGTTCTTTCTGCACGTACGACATATTGAATATCTGTAACACCATGAATACTACCCAAGATGGTGATAACTATAACAAACCTGTCGCTTTTGATCCACTTGGAATTGATGCAGCACGCCTTCAAGTGCCTCCATATCGCGTTGTAGGCGTTCAGCATCCTGAATCGCAATTTGTTTGTCTGCTTCAGAGGCTGTCAGTCGAGATTCGAGCTCATAGATTGCCTGTTTCCCAATGGACTGTGCCTGTTCTTCACTTCTCGCAACCAAAATCGCTTTTTCCTCTTCGGCTTGAGCCTTCACTTTTTCAAACTCAGCTAATAACTCCACGTATCCTTGCTCATATTCGCCGGCGCGCGCCCGAATTTCCTGCTCATCGTTTTGAAAAGTGGCTTGCAGCTCTTCTGCTTGTCTTATACGTTGTTGAAGATCGTAGATCTCAGACTTTTGCCTGTTACAAAGTGCTTGTGTTGCGTCTGCCTAACAGTTGATAAATGTAATATACTGATCAGAATAGACCGATTCAGTAAAAATCTTCGGGCGTGGATAACTAACGTACTTCAGATTGGACCGCTTCGAGTTCACGCGTGAGATGTGCGATGCTGTTTTTTGCCTTATTGATTACAACATACTTGACAGGGTAAATAAAGGCCCAAGATCCACTACAAAGATGGTCCAATTACCTGAGCAACCATATCTTGAAGTTGACGAATCGTCACATCCTTTTCTTCAAGGGTCTGAACAAGTTCTACTTCTTTAGATGCTGTTTGTTGGATGGATTTCTCGACACGCTGTTTGTTAGCCTGCATACTATTGACTTGTGCTTGCAACTGCATCTTCGCTTTCATCTGCTCCTCTTCCCGTTCTTCCAACATATGAAGTCGATTTCGTAGCTGCTCTAATTCCGAATGCTCTGCTGCTGCTTTCGATAACCTCTGACTCAATACTCCAAGTCTCTTCTGGATACCATCGATATGTGATTCTAGCGATGAGGCCTCTGAACTATCTGTTCGTTCACCATGTAGTGATAGAAATGATGTGATCGTAGTTTCGAAAGCTTGTAGTCGCTCTTGCTTCTCGTCAACGTAGTTTTTGACTTTATTGGCGAGGTCTGACAGCTAAATACCAAAGCATACCAACATCAGTCATGAGCACAATTCGATAACATATTCATGTACTGGTAATAACCTGAGCAACCACACCGTCACTCGATTCTGGAATCTCTATCAGGACGAATGATGGCAAGGTGCTGGCGAGTGATTCAGCGACTAGCGTCAGTCCAGCCACATTAGGCACTTGCGAGTTTCTGCTATCATCATCATGACCATCGAGACTCTTTACTGCTTGATTTTGCTTAAGTTCAGCAACTGTCTGGGAAAGATGCCGTTTCTCCTTTTGCAATAAGTCAATTTGTGCTCTATGTTGAGTCAGCTCCGTTTCCTGTTTGTCACAACGCGGTCATACACTGATTAGACCCGTACCATGTCGAAACAGAATATGGTACATGCATTATATTCTCACCTGTGCCTGCAATTTTATCTTCATTTCAAGTTCTTCAGGTAATACCGTTGCAGACTTGGTCTCGAGCTCATTAACCTATTGGATTTAGACACCAACAACAATTTTGATTACATCCACGTATGTTCAATCACGTTGCAGTCTCCCATCAACTCACTCTCTTCTCTAGCAGCTCGTTCTGCTTCTTTCGCTGCAATAGTGCGCGCTCTAATTCGCAAATGTATTGTTCCTGTTCGTTTTCATCGATAAGTTGTTGCGGATCTTCGCGCTCATGCTGTGCCACGGACCTTGAGGATGATGTCGACGCCACTGACGGCTGCGTCGCAGTGGACGACGCTACGCCGCCAACCATGGATGACCAACGCGTCCATGCCTTTTCCGCCGCCGCCTCTACGCTTTCGGCAGACGGCACAGACGGGTCGTCTACGGGGGCGACGATATCCGCGATACCCTCAGCATATTCCGTCAGCTTCGACCACATTTTGGATAAAACTCGAAATGAAAGAAAGTGGGCGGGATGTATATCACGCTACTTCCATTTAGTGACATGTAGTAAGTTATTAACCCAATTGATAATCCTGCGTTAGCAGGAAGGATGAACTGTAACAAAAGTTTAAAATAGTTAGTAATTGTAAGCTTATTATCAATGTCGCCCTTCTTTTCCTTGCTTATAGCATTGTTACATTAGCCTCAACATGCTATAGTCCCCATTTTAATTGGAAATCTGCTGCTCACCTCGCTTTAAGGATATAAACGTTAATGACATCAGCAAAAATCGTTCATTCGATCGTATAATGTGTCGATCTATGATAAACGTTCAGGATGATTCATGGCATTCATCGCAGCAGTGCGACGATATATGACCTGGAGCGTTCCAGTATCTACGATATTGGGCGTCAAGGAGACTTTCCATAAGTAGTGATGTTTGACGATAAGCGGCACCGATGTGAATGTGAAATCAGTTGAAGACTCGGCTCCCTTGAGCTATGCAGCTAGCAAAGGGTATCTAGACGCTATCAAGTATCTGGTGGAGTAAGGCGCAAAGCTGGAATTGCAAAACTCTAGAGGTTGGATCCAACTGAATCTTGCTGTAGGGAAAGATCACCTTGCAATCGTCCAAAATTTGGTGAAAGATGGGGATATAACGGTAACGTAGAGCCACAACGATTTGACACCTTTATATAATGCCTCGTGCAATGACCAGATAGACTTGATCATATACTTGGTCGAACACGACACGGTTGTGAAAATGCCAATCCATAATGGTTAAGCACCGCAACGCTGAGTACTTAGTGAGACGTGGTACGTTCATTGAAACAGCCACTCGAGATGGTAGAACGCCACTGAATTGTGCAGTCGAATTACTAATACATAAGTGTACATGCGGCATTCGCTGACGAAGGAATACAACATACGACTGCTCATAATTATCTTGAGAACCTGTATGTACGATTATCTTCCTGTTTGGATTGGCAAAATATTTTGAAAATGGGCATTGCAACGGTTGGGATGTGCTGTGATCTGACAAAGAATGATGGTTCAACTTCAACTGCATAAGCGAATGATGGTTTGGTTTCAAATCCTTTCCCACCCCTCAGTTCTGTTCAGCCGTACTTCTGTGCTGTTGGAAGCTTTCGCAGACGTGTCTACATGGTATTCAATAACTTTCACGATGACACCTTGCTGTCTCCAATGCCAATACAGCAATACTGAAGCAAAACTTTCATGATTCGACTGCAACTCAAGTGGTTTATCGCCCGACATTTTAAGCACCATTTCGCCCGAGATAATGCGCGCATGAACGCAACATGGTTGTTTAAGGAATGGCACTCAACGTTATCACGGACTTTTGTCAAAGATGGATCAGACTATGTTGCTGTATGAAGAATGGGCTCAGCAATTAGCTGCAGGAGGAAGCAACAAGGTTGCACCCTGCACAGTGATACTTGCTAAGGAATTGCATCTGAACATTAACACGATAAAGTCTCACGATTCAGGAAGTCTCAAGAGAATACAGAGTCAATGGAGGTGATAAACGGTATCTGAACCCACAGCAGCTACTGACATTGCAGTGGTTGAAGTGTAAAAGCATCTTGACTCATAGATGGTCTGTGTTGAAGTAWAGAAGAACAAGTGAATGGCGAAAGAATCACTGCTCAAAGAGACGGAGATGCTCTTTGTGTGGATATTGCCTCTGTCGTGGATGCAAGAGTAATAGGARTGTTTCTGAGGTAAAACTCCTACTACAGAAGCTACCAGATGTGATCTACTACAGCCACACATGTTCAGGGGGTGAAGTCTTCATCTACCATTGATAGTCTTGGCATCTCCGACTTTGTCTAGTCGATTTGATTCCCAGTCATATCATACAGATCACGAGTATGTCAATAATAATCCTCAAAAGCATGAGCGTTTTGTTTTAAGATTATTTCATTGATTTGGTGTAGGTAATCAGATATTGTTACTTTATTAATTTCAATTTATCTTGATGAAGCGTTTTTCAGATCAATGATGCCTCACCATCAAATTGTACAGCACGAAGGAAAACAAAGCCGCCGAGTTTCCTTGTGCACATGCGCAATCGGAGAGATTCTTAATAGTCTCTTTAAATGACGCAGTCTGTCATTCCCAATTTACTGAGGTTCGAGCTCTTCGACCAGAGTTTCTGTTGTGAGTAAGGGCAGGGAGGAAGCGAGGGGCACCACTGTTGGATGAGATTTGCCAGCAATGATAGATTTCAAGACAGCAGCATTACGAACTGTACGCATGGTCACAATCTTCGGCTTTCCACTTTGTTTACTAATTTCAAGCCGCTGGAGACACCTGGCTGTCGTTTGACCAGCAACAAAGACGTCACGTTGCATGTTCTTGACGCTCTCCAAGCAATCGATCCACTGTTTCGTGGCATTATCAAAGTTCTGGCATTCCACCACTCCAAAGACACCATTCACGACAAGATAATGCTGGTGGTGTTGATCATCCGAGCTTACGCTTAAAATATGATGAAGATGATGTACAAGGATGTTCATGGAGATCGGGCCGACATCAAACGCACGCAGAGTCCAGTCATATTCGAATGTGTTTATACGTTTCCCATTATCAACGCCATCATGATTGCTCATCTTCATTTGCTCAATGTGTTCTTCGTCATCGTCGTCATCTTCACCACCGTCCACTGCAACTGATTTCAATATACTAGCATTTCCATCGATGACTTGGAATTGCGAGAGCAACTCATCCGTCACGTTCTCGAATGAAATCCACGCCTGGGATTGTGCTTCGGTCGTGGTGAGTGCCACATGCGCAATTTCGTCATCGTACGTCCACTGTTTCTTCCACGTATCGATAACCTCTGGTTCAACCACTGGTTTCTTTCGCTTATTTGAACGTTTCTTTAATGATCGTCCTTTCTTTTTTCGTTTATTACCACCCTCATGCTCCTCCTCCTCTTCTTCTTCATCCTCTTCCTCTCTTTCCTCCTCCTCGCCGTCCTCATCGTCATCAAGCGCGCATACTGTGTCTTGATCTTCCAATAATGACGCACCTACCATCCAATCTAAAGGTAAGAGGAGCTTCACACACCGGCGATGTGCTTTTTGCAGGAGACTCTCAACTGCAGGGATCAGAAGGCTCCACATGTTCACCGCTGCTGCTGATAATGGTATTGAAGAAGCGTCCTCAAGTTGCATTGACTCTTGTAATTGCTGTCTTCGCTGTGCTTTCCGCTCAGCGTGTTTGGTATGTAAAACACGATAGAAACTCATGCCGATTTCGCCTACAAAGTAAATTACGTCGGCGATCTCGAGCAATCCATCGATAAAGCGGATCTTGCGTTCGAGCTTCTTCCCACCGACGACCGCTGTGACACATTGTTGAGGCGGACTAAGAAGATCTGGACGATCTGGACGTGCCTGCAATACATTGGTCCAATGGCTCATATCCTGAAGCATCTTCGGGCCAATTATCATGGGTCTCATTGCATTGTTCCTGTTGGTCACATTATCTGCTGTGTTGAAGGGAGCCACAGTGCCATTCCCCCATGATGAAGCTGGGAAAGTATCCAGGACGTGAACATCACAGATTTGCACCAATTTGCTTCGCAGTGTCTCAATTGCCTGGCGCTCCTCTGCACTTCCAGGCGGAATTTGGAGAGATTCATTAGCTTCTTTCTCTGGTATTGGTGTTGGTGTTGGTATCGCGGTAGCTTTTGCCTCAGCTGGCGCCGGTGCTGCTTTCCCTGCCATAGTGCTTTTTCTCCGTGATGCTGCAGTCGATTTGGATTCACTTTCGTGTTTCTGTTCTGGAGTTGGAACAGACGCTGCCTGTATCGTTGAACTAGCGTCAGTTGCGTTTGCTAAAGCTTGTTTCTTCCACAAATCGATTCCTAAAGCACGTAGGTGCTCCATGAGGAACACGTGTGGAGTCTGTTCTAAAGCAGCTACCTCTTCTGATTGAACATGTCTATCGGTCAGTTGGGTCTCCAACTCCACAATTGTTGGGCAAAATGTTACGTTCAGGGTCGGCAATGCACGTTTCAGCACCATTACCACCCCTTGGAACGTCAATTGCGTCGACAACTGCTCTAATCGTTGATATTCTTCTTTCTCAGCTATTTTCACATCTGTACTACTATTGTTCTCAATCGTACTGCCCAGAAGCTTCTTCATGACTTTGGTCAATGGTGGGCAGCTCATTTCACTTACAAGTACAATTCTGAGTGGATGTTCGCTATCGTTAGTGGCTTGAAGAATTGACTGAATGGATTCCACCACCTGTGCCACCTGGTCGGGTATAAATTCTTCATGCTCCACCAGCGTCTGCGAGAATTTCCAGGCTAACGCGTACGGCGCAGATGGTGTTTCTTCAGATTCTGGAATACTGCCGCTTGGGGCATTGATATTACCAGCATTTACCTTCACAAGGCTAAACCAGTGCGCCAAATCCAAGTCGACATAAAGCAGAATCACTCTAGACTTGTTTAAGGATGCAATACATGACGGGAGCTGTTCGTACGAAATTTTCTCCGATAGATACATCTGGTCAAAGCGACGCCGTTCCTGGTCGAAATGCCATTGACGCTGCATATCTACTGCAATAGCTTCATCAATCGCTCGAGTAAGCAACGATTTCACACCCTGGTGTGTATAATTCGCTTCATTCAAGCCTCGCTGTTTTTCGTCTGAGCCAAACTGGTTGATCATACGTGCAATATCATGTACGACGGGGATCTCACTCACCAGCGCGCCGATCCGTTCCTGCATCGCGCTTTGCAGCGTGGAGCTTGTATACGGAGACACACAGGACGTCATCCACAAGGATGCAAAGGCATCCTGTAGGCGAGGACGTAATGTGCGGATGGCAAGTTGCAAGTTTTTGCATCTAATAGCACGGTCCTGTGCACGTTGTTCACGAAGATTCACTTTCCGCTTTTCTTGAGTAGGCTTCTCTTGAGTAGACTTCTCTTGTTTGGCCTCACTGTTATCTCCGTCGTCCTTCTTTTCGTCCTTCTCTTCGTCGTCTTCTTCATCTTCGTCTTCATCCTCGTCTTCGTCCTCTTCATCCTCTTCTTCTTCTTCTTCTTCTTCTTCTTCTTCTTCTTCTTCCATATCATCCTCTTCTTCAGCTTCTTCATGTTCTTTCTGTAGCTGACCTACTAAAACCTTAAGACGCTCTGCATTAAGACGATCAGCCTCCTTAGCAATAGCATGTAATGCTCGTAAATGCCCATCCCATTCTAAAGGAAATTTACAACGGAGTTCCTCAGGCTGGATTTCAGCATCCGCAGTCGCATGCGAAGAATCTGGCGCAGCAAAGGATGATGGTGAATCGGTTGTTAACTCTGTGAGTGTGAATGTGACTTCTGATCCGTTGTTCTTTGGCTCGTCCTGTCGATCTACATTTAGGCATTTTTGAACGATATCTAACGCTTGTGCGTACAGATCTCTACATTTATCGATAAGTACATCACTGTAGTGAACATCAGCATAATCTTCTTCAATCGTTTCTTCTTGACGTTCACTTTCGGTGGTGGGCAGATTGTCTAGACTATCTCTCTGTAAAGCATAAAATGTTGCCGCGGCTGGAGTGAGCCCTGAAAGTTCGATTCTTGGGATGGAGTCAATGGTGCTGAGCAACTCACCAATGAGTTTCTCCACGAAGAACACGTTCTCCTGTTTATCAATGGCTTGTCGCTGATGATCGCGTATCGATGCAGGGACAAAATTATCGACTGCAGTGCAGGAAAGGTGGACCTCCAAGGGTAGCACATCAGATGATTCAGCATGTTCCCCTTCATGATCAACATTGTCATTGTTCAAACTTGTGGGTAATGAGGGCCAACACTTGACTCGTGGTATTGGATCCAAATCGAGCAGCCATTTTTCCAAAAAAACACCAGGCGTTTGCGACACAAAGGTGAACACCAACTCGCGCTCATCTCCTGGTAAAAGCGTACCTTGTTCGCAACTGACAGATGTGTATTGACGCACTTTTCGACGGTCTCTGTCATGATCAAAGTGATCGTGCAAATGGAGCTGCGGAGAGAGGTCTGGATGGTCAGACTCTTCACGCATCCACTGAAAATGCAACGTTGTACTTCCATCATTTTGCATGATCATGGACTGCTGCTGTTGCATGTTGATGTCGACGAAAAAACTTAGACAAAGAGGAGTAGATGAGTCTCGGTATAGATTATCAATGTACTCTTGGTTCTCTTTGTCATGCTCCGATGCTATTGCAGCTGGGAACAACCGCAGACTTGATCCTTTGCTTCGGTTAGTTAGTATTGTATGTCGAGATGATGACTGCAAAGATCGACTGGACGGTTCCTTTGTGCCTAACCAATTTGCGTTTTCTTCGTAATCAAGCGACGGCAAAACCAATCGACTCTGCTCATCTTCCTGCTTCTGTTTCTTGTTGGTTGAAGTCGACGCCCATTCGAACAAATCCATGGTCATTACTGTTAAGCGTGTACTCGAACTAGGTTCAATTTCATGGGGTACCAACACGTCCAGTTGTTTTCGCAGCCGACGCTTCTTCTTTGCGAGTAGCTCCAACGATCGCTTCTCCAGTATCGACAGCGGTTTGCTTTGTAGATTTTTGTTCAGTTCTTCTGCTGCATCATGGTGGTAATCCAATGGTCGTCGAACGCGTGGTCCAATACGCGTACTCTCTCGAATCGGACAAAACAATCCACTAAAGATATTCCCCACAGGAACAAACCGTGTGCTATCGCCCCGTAGCGTTGCCATCCACATGTCACCACCAAGTTTGTCCGCCAGTGGCTGTGCCTTTTGAAGTGTATCGTACAGCTCAACTTGCTCTCGGTACTCGGCAGCACGACTCATCACCAAGTCTTTCTCGTGTTTGCCCAATTTTCTAGACGCCCGCGCTTTAAACTGCTCCCATTCTTTGTTGACCTGTTTCCAGTGTTTGAGCACGTTCTGTTGCCGCTGATGTGCAATTCTTTCGTGAATGGGCAGCGATTGCAGCCATTTGCGGTGCGCGACTAGCGCTTCACGGCGCTTCTTGGCATCGTTTTCGACATTTATGGCCATCAACAAGTGCTCTGTTTGGTCGCTGGTTGGCTTAGTAAGTTGCTGCTTCTGCTGGTCATAATCCCCTTGAGTTATGGATGAATTGTTACCATCAGATTGCTGATTTTGTAGTGTTTGGGCCAAGGTGTTGCGCTTCATCGAGGCGTTAAATTGTTGCGGCAAAGTCGATACGTGGCGTAGTTCAGAGGCACTGGGTTTGCCTCCAAATTGTTCAGCTAGATACTGATTATAAAACTCCAAGTCGTCAACGTTTCCGAGCGCAGCATACGTCGTTAACTTTCCCGTTTTCTCATCGCGAGCCAACTGCTTTGCCAATGGGGCTGTGCCAATTGTGGCGGAATGACTGCGAGCTCTTTCTCCCGCCGAAGATATTGCACCGGGAAGTGATGATGTAGAGCTGGACGAATTATCACTAATATTGCGGGCGACGATAATCGTGCGCGCCTTCTTACTTCCTGTGCTGGACTTCGTGAACGAAGACGACGAGGATGAAGTGACGCTTGCACTGGAGGCGGATGGCTGCATTTTGACTGATAACCTATGCTCACACCCTCACTGTTTGTCCTTGTTTTCCCGTCAAATTGCAAGTCAACATGAGAATGGGTTTATTAACGTTTTGATTGAACGTCGCTTCGACTCATATGATATTGCAATCAACTGCTTCTTGCCTATACCAACAGACGTAACGAACAAATAAAGAGCCACCATCGAATCGTCGCGTCTGAAAGAACATTGACTAGACTGGACGAGCATCATGCCCTCGTGGCCAGCATATGGTGTTCGTGTGGAGCTATGGGAGGCCGTTTACGGAGAAGACCTGAACGCCGTGCAGAGACTATTGGCATCTTCTAGAGGAAAAGATCACGTCAATACCCCCCATGGTGTACGTGCTTCATTTGCATATCGTCGATGCATTAACACTAAATTAAATTAGATCATAATGATCTTACTTTTGCAGATATGGCAGCAGACAAGCGCACACCTCGCAGTAACTCGCGGCAACCGGAAACTGCTCAGCTATCTTGTCTACGCGGGCGCTAACGTCAATGGTCAATCGGTTTGTGAATGGAAAATATCAGATGGACTATGACACAATCACTTATGAAATTTGAATCGCTCTGTCTTCTTTAGATCAACGGAACGACTCCTCTTCATTTAGCAGTCGAGATGAACCGGAAGGATCTCGTCCAGGACCTCGTGCTCGCTGGTGCCAACCCTTTGCTTCGAAATGTATGTCTGCAAACCTGTCCTTCACAGTCCAATGTATCATCATCATCTCTTTTGCACACAAAACGCTTTGGTTTCATTCTCATTATGTTTGTGGACAAAACAGTTCACCGGCAAAAACGCTATTCAAATGGCTCACGACCGGAATCTGTCACAGATTGCGTCGATTCTACAGCAGCAAGTCGATGGGCTTGCTTCGCAACAGGCACTGCGACAACATCTTCGTGTAAACAACTAGTCCATGGAACCAATAGAATTTTAAAACAGCGGGTCATCCTTCATTGTGCTACCGCCTTTCAATGACGTTGGTGGTTCGAAGAGTCGTCGCGCCGTTTCGTGGTCGTACATCTCCTTCTCCACACCGTCGTGGTCCACAACAGGGAAGACGCCGTTTTCATGACGCGTTTCCGCCCCTACCAGTGGAGGATTCATCACACTGCAAATTCATAAAACGCCGTGAATTTCTGTATAAAAAAACATCATTCAAATGAATAAGTTTCATCCACCTGACAACGTGCAGCTCGTCGGATTCGACGGTCAATTCCGCGACTTCCGCGGCGTTCAGTGCAAACATCGAGCCTTCTGCCACTTCATGCTCTGGGCTGTCGTTCACTGTTACATGACCAGCGCCATCGAGCACGCGAATTTTGGCATTGCCACGAGTGACCATCACCGCATAGACGTGATTGCGAAAGTCCAACCGCGCAGATCCTTTCTTAAACACTTCTTGCTGCAATGAG
Organism: Pilasporangium apinafurcum; assembly: GCA_001600495.1. Lineage (NCBI taxonomy): Eukaryota > Oomycota > Peronosporomycetes > Pythiales > Pythiaceae > Pilasporangium > Pilasporangium apinafurcum. The sequence goes on along the minus strand of BCKE01000017.1, from coordinate 154,478 downwards.
AATCCACAACCGTCACCCCGCAACAAGTAGCGCCTGGATGAATCATACAGCGGCAAAAGAACGTTTCAGCCAATTATGCCTCAACCAAACATAAAAACGTGAAAAATGATCTTCCCACCTGTTCTCGCCGTTTTCAGTGGGCACCACCTTACCATCGCGCACCACATCGGCCAGTGAACGTACAAGGAACGTTCTCTTCGAGGTCGCATGCAACAAACGGGTCTTCCCCGCCTCCTTCGCAATTTTCTTCCCAAACAATCGTGTGCCCAACATCTTTGCTTCTCGCTTTTTTTTCTTTTTCCTTTCGATTGCTTTGAAGAAAACCTTCGATGCTTCCACCCACAAATTTGGTGGCTGGATAAACGTTAAAACATTACTATTTTCTGATAAATATATTAAATTAATACTTTTAAAGTTGGATGTACTAAGATAAGATGTTCAGCCACGTCCACCGTAATAATTTATCTTATTACACTACCACCCAAAAGCAGTGGGTGATTATGGTGATTATGCATCAAATGTACTGAAATAATAGGAATTTATGTTTATTGGTTACGGTATGAGCAATAGTAGTACCCGGGGTACAAATCCATTTAGAAAAAAATAGACGGAGGATTGTTTCACCCACAGAGCAAGAGACGACAAAGAGAAGGAACGACGAAGCGACTAACGCGCACGCGACTGCTTGCATTACCACAATCGACACACACACATATATATAGGAACACAACTGAAAGAACGAGAGAGAGATACGAAGACAGATATATAAACCATCATGGGTAACGGAGTATCCGGTCCAATGGAAATCTTCGCTGAGGGCGAACTCGAGACGGAGCTCAAACGATTGGGTGGCAATGGCGACATCAGCATCAAGAAGCTCGTGAAGCAAGGATATCAGGAAGTCATTCAGTCAGTCATTCGGCCGCAGCGCTGCATATACAGTATCGACGATCTAGGCGAAAAGGAATTTATGATGCCAGATAGTGATTATGAAGGTGAAGATCATATCAGCTGCGGCAAAAAAAACAGCAAACGACAGATCATGGTGCGACGCAAGGATTTCCATGTACGGAACGACCGTGAACTTAAGTTACAATGCTCCCACTGGCAACTTTTTGCATCCACCAGCGATGGTAAGAGTGAAACAGTGATGGTGACTCCCTGTTTGGTGTATTTGCATTCGAATCTTGGTTCGCGGGTGGATGCATTACGTATACGGGATCAAGCACTGGCAAGGGGTTTTTCGGTACTGGCATTCGATTTTTGCGGCTCAGGGCTGTCCGATGGTATTTACGTGACGATGGGGTGGAACGAAGCCAAGGATTTGCGATTTGTGCTGGAATATCTGGAAGACGACCAATCCGTGCGCGATATTTGCATCTACGCACACAGCATGGGGACATTTCCTGCAATCGTTAATGTAGCCTGCAGATCCCTGATCATGGACAAAAGATTAAGAGACACCGTTGAAACATCGCTGCCGTCGTTCTTTCGAAGTGCGAACGTGAATTTCATGGCCAAACCCATCAAAGGTCTCATACTCGATGGAGGATACGCGACGATGAAGCAATTGACCGAGGAGCTCATGGAAAGTGTGCAACGCGAAGGCTTCCATGTACCTAAACCGATCATGAAACTCGCTTGTACAGTCATCCAGCAGAGCATCAAGAAACGAACGGACGTGGACCTAGATTTGCTGCGGCCGATTGATTTCGTCGGTGCGTGTTCTATCCCCGCGCTCTTCATCACAGGGGAAGACGATCGCTACGTTATGTCGCATCATAGTGAAGACTTGCAGGCCAAATACGCTGGGCCGGCCATGATCATGAAAGTCAAAGGAGAGCATTACACATTGCGCGAGCGTAAAGTGTACGCAGAAGCTGTCGATTTCTTACTGGTGGCTCTGAACTCTGTGGGTATGAGACATCATCAATCCACAAGTCAATAGCTAGAGCGGCATAGCAGATGCACTGGCAACTTTTTTAGACAATATAGTAATGAGTATTTGATAATCTTTTACATGCACTCGAATTTTCACTATTATAGCTATGTATCGGAATGACAGCAATACAAACGACTTGCTTTTACTAAGATGACAAAGAGCAAAGCATTGCCTCAGTCGCAGAAGTGAAAATTTTAGCAGCTGTTTGAAGCGTGAAAGGCTACGATAACATAAGAAGCACCACCAACAAAGAACAATTAAAACATGATACAGATCTTACAATACACCCGACACGTATTTTTTCTTTCTAGCTACCGGCACTTCTGCATCGTACGCTCATATTTGACATCAATAAAATAATCCGTTGGATCTCCACCACTGTCGTACAAGTCGCTGAAATGAATGTGCTTCGTCGGTGAACTTTCATCCACGAATTCATAATCCGACAGCTCACGGTCGGCATCGTCTCGTTCTTGTTTCATACCTCTACTTGTCTCCGTAGCAGCAGACCCGTCTGTTTCTTTTACTTCATCTGTTGTGGACGAAGACGCTGAAATTGTTGTTGAATTCGACCCCTCTGCACGCAGTTGTCGTCGAATTTCAGCATCTGCAAGTTCTGCTTCGATCTCGTTGCGGTAGAATTGACGGAGTTCATGCAACGAATCGAACGGAATCGGACCAACAAACGATTTATCCATTGCCAATCGGATTAACGTGTCGCATACACATTCATCACGATTCAGTAGTCCTGAGCGATACGATGCCGTAATCTCATGCAGCACTTCGTGCGAAATTTTAAACATTTCATACACTTCAATGGCATCATCACAGGCGAGAATTCGTGGCTGGCTCAACTTCAGCAACGTCAACCCCACGCGCAGCAGCACATGGCTGCCCTCACAAAAGAAAACATCCCAGATGCGCATGACTGGTTCAAACGGGAGCGTGTTGACAAAGAGACACAAAAACCACTTCAATGTGAACGGCTCAAAGTCGACGCGTAGCGTCTGTAAATGTTGGTAGAGTGACGGCAGTTTTTGTTGCACCAAATCAGAAAACACACGCTGATCAGCACGACTCCCGGCCATGCTACGCGTGTGGTAGAATGGGATCAGTTCTTCCACTATGGACACAAGTACCCAGAACGCCTCTTCTTCTTCCATTTGGTGTAGCAGCACGGCAGCGAGAAAGTTCATGCTCTGACAGTACCCGACTGTTGGATTGCGTAGACTGTATGCCTGCAGCACCCGCCGTAACTCACCAATATTGCGCCCACGTAGCTCTTGACTGGCCGTCAGTCGTGAATCCGGTTGTTGTTGTTGCTTGCCATTCTGCTGGGACACTGGGAATGTCCGAGGCAAATCCTTTTCAATGTCCATTTCGGCACATTTGTTCAGCATATGCAACCGCTCGACCAATTCCGAATATGATTCATGCGCGGCTTGTCTCTTCTCCGCCGCGCCACTGCATATCCACCACACTTTACCGCGCAAATGCGGAGGCACACCCGCTCGCAACAATGCGTCGAATTGGCGCGAGTGAATCAGCACTTCCGCGGCACTCGCAAAGTTCGTCAATGCCATTTTCACACTTTTTCCTGCCGCTTTTGTCGGCGACAGATTATCATTTCCTTGCCGTTGTTCATCCTCTTCATCTTTCTTCTTCTTAGTGGTGGTTGTTGCCAACGATGAAGAGTGATCACAGAGAAGATGACGACTTGATTGCTGCTCCACAACAAAACGTTTGTGGTTTTCCTTCCATTTCTGACATACGCGTTCCTGTTTCCAATACTCATGTGCGTGGAACTTCTCGCTCCACTTCTTACACCGTTGTCGGTATGATTCCTCGGTGGTCAGTAGCTGCTCCACGTTCGCATCCAACGTTTCCGCGGATGACGAATTACCACTCGTGATAAGCGCACTGTGTGGATGACACTGTAACACTTGGAACGCGCAATCGCAGCTTACACGCGTCGTCTTTGATGACTCACTACCATCACTTCCGTTCGAATCTGATCCCGTTACCTCATGTAATGTGTCCAATCGAAACCGCTGGTGTGGCCTGAAACACGCTAATCGACGTCCGTGGGCCTGTATAGACATAGCAGTGGACGCGTGGTGACCTTCACCTCCCGTTGTGCCACCGCGTGGACCCATGTGCGCTTGCCAATTCGATGCTGATGAATTCGCTCTTCTCTGCTTTATCGCTGCTCCAGTTTTTTCTGTTTCTCATCACGTCAGTACAGGGCCAGGCAGTCAGTCAGTCAGTTGGGCAAGTCGCAGGTAGAAAAACCTTAAAACCTTATGGAAAATGTAGAAAAACCTAACTCATCAAATGTGGTGTTGTGGTTTTTTTTTGATAGGATCGTTTTTCCATGAAAGGACATCTTCTGCATGAATGCCGTGGTTGGTTTCGGAAGAATCTCGCCACATCGAAGAAAGAAAGAACATGCAACACACCGTTAAACAGAAAAATGGGCACCCATAGAGCAAATAAACGTCTTTGAGAAGATCACGTAATGAATAGATCTAGCGTATTGTTCATAAATGCGCTAACTGCTTCATTTGAATGTGTTTGATACATGCAGTCCATTCTGGCGTTTGATTCTGTTGGCTATGAATGGAATAGATTTGCTTTTTTCATGAAAGAATGTTGTTGGTTTCGCATGACATGGGCATAATCAGTTTCTAGATAAGCGTAAAAGTGGATTCCAAGGAATAGGTGGCCAATATAGTGACGAATCACCCACCAAAATCTACAAACATCAATTTACCTTAAATACGTTGTGCTATGGTCTCTAATAATGAGAATAATCCACGAATTTGATGACGCATGTTAGCAACTGATAGAATCACATCGCCATCAAAGATGGCAGATATGCATATTAACACGAGATGAGGCGTACGACAATATGCATTCATGTGGGCGGGATCACAATTTAGCCATTATGCTGCTATGATGTAGCCATTTGTGTTCTCTCAAGAACACTTCGCATATTTGATAAAATTGATGAGATGGATGGAAACATTGCACTATCGTGTATAATTATCATCACTGAAAGTTCTTGCAGTAAGAACATTACCATATTTGTTTCATTATCATGTAGTAAAGTCCCAAGCTGATGCATTCGTATCTGTTCGTATTGTTTATCCTTTATTCCCCACTTGTACAACGCGTCGTACAAATGATGTGGGGAATAAAGATTAAAGCTAAGGTTGCCTTGAGAGTAGACTTTAGGATTCATTGGATGGAGAGACTCCTCGGTGGCTCTTGCTGTGTGCACGATCATCTTGAAAGACCATATTGACGATCAATCGCGTTTCCAGAAAAATTAAACTATACATCTTGGGTGAGGAAAAAAGGTTGATATATGGAGTTAGAAAAATCAACTCTTGAATGAATCGTTTCGGGCTTCTCAATAGCGAAGCGTATTGAAGTATTTACCACCTCAGGTCCATCTATTGAGTGTCGCTTCAACACCATTCGCCAAAACAGAAAGAACTGCAGCTTTGAGAAACAGCATAATCAAAGGCACCGAAAAAATCAAACCAACTACAAGGCGTCCTTGTTTTTGAACATTGTGATAAAATGACATCAACGAGCAACGGTATTGAAGAGAACACCACTAAAAAGCGGAGAACCCGCCCGGGTTTTGCGGAACGGAAAGTTCGACAAAAGCAAAGCGTATACACCACTGTGAAGACTGGGTGGCGAAAGTTTTGCAAAGATAAACAAATGGCGGAAAAGATTGATGAGGCTGTGCGACTTTGTTCAAGAATAGCATGTGAGGCATCTATGGTGGCATCCGTCCATGTTCTGCGATTATTGGAAGCTGGCGAAGAGCTTCCTCCATTGGATAATAACTTCTTCAATCGATGCTCATCTGCAATAGCCAACTTGACCGGCAGCGGAAAGGTCCATTCTGACTTGGAAACCAGTCTAGACCTTTATAGGATACAACATCCTTCAGTTTATGAACCGACAGAGAAGAAATCCTATATGACTCAGATGTTGGTTATGATCGCTCAACAAGCAAGGCAGAATTTTCAAGTCAGCAACCGATTGGCGTTCTACTCCCGGTTATGTAAGTGGATGTGCTTGCAGATACGTCTTCACAACAATGACTATTTTGAAAAGCATCAAGACAAGATAATCAAGAGTGCTGTTTCATTGCTGATCCATGCAAGCATCCAAACTCGGTATAGCTTATTCGGCCAGATGCTCGCGTATGGAAACGCAAGTTTCACAAGCTCAGCTAAAGGCAACATTGCTGTTCCCACAACGACCCTACGGAAGAAAATTGGTTCCAGGTGTCGTGTTGTTGATGTAGACGAGTTCAGGACGAGCAAGCTGTGTTGTGCTTCTCACAAGAAGATGAAGGGGTTCGTCCTTGACGGGAAAATTGTCGGTGACGGTCTTTATGGTGTGCGATACTGCAAAAATAGTGAATGCCATCGCACATTGTGGGACCGTGACATCCATGCCGCAATCAACATTTTGAGACTCTTCATCGACGAAGTGAAGAAAAAGAGGAGACTCGAGGCGTTCACGAGGAAAGAGAATGAATTGGTACTCGATATCAAAAACTGAGGTGATAAACGACCTCACTGCTATGATTCCGGAAACGGAAGAGTGTAACTAGTTTCCCCAGGTGTTCTGTACCACGCGTGGTACAGAACACCTGGGGAATAAAGGTTAATAATTCATTTGATAGGACAGTGACGTATACAGGAAACTAGTTCCAAACAGAAATAGCTGCTCTTGGCGCTCTCATCATTCTTACTTGGTGGCTGTGGCATCTGATGGATGCACTTTACATGAATAGGCGCATTGAATATTACATTATTGGACGAGTTGATACTGGAGATGTACTTTGAAGTAGGACATACGCTTCTTTCACTCACTTATACTGTAATCAGCATCATCATATGGTTAAAAATCGCACCACTTGATCCTTTTTTCTCCTTGTAATAGAAGAATCTCGATGACAGGAGATTGTGATCCGGTCTTTAACGCAATTATAGACTTACAAGAGTGAGTTGAATCCCTTCGCTTACGAAATCTGTGTTTGCTGTATTATAGGCTGCTGGCTCGGAGAAATTATCATGCGAAGAAATGATGAACAGGAATCGAATCCTTCGTAAGATCAAAATCATTACACTATTTTTGCGAATGTGGCGAATAGCGACTGAGAGTTTGCTCATAGCGCTAGGAGTGATTGGGATGGATTATCTCGGGATATTAGTGTGATGTGAACGCAGATATGCACTTCAATGACATGATGGTTGCACTATCCTTGGCATTGTTCACAGTAGTTAAGGTATTTTAGATCATCTTCAGAGTGGTATATGGTATTTTATTGCGTCTTTTCTCTCTTATACAGGCAACTTTAGCGTCTCTTGACTACAAAGAACGAGACAGCCAAGCACACAATAGTCATAATATAGAAATCGTAGATTGGTATTAGTGAACTTTGGAAGCTGGTAATGCTTGAGGAAGAAGATTTTGTGGCGCAGGTTTGGTTGATGATGTGCTGATGGGTGCGATTTTGTCAAATGTAGCCATCTCCCAAAGGCCACTATTCGAATAGGTAGTGTATTCAAGCAATTTTTCTAGATGTTGCGCGAATGTCACTCGATAATTGTTTGAGTTCTTTGTTGCGCGCGAAGAGCTACAGTCGGATATTCCAATCGCGATGGAAGAATTCGATCGCGAGACGCCGCTTTTTGACCGCCGTCTGAATGTACTAGTACAGTACCCAGACCGTGACGAGAAACTCATACCACTTACCATTCGCCTGGTGAATGGCATGAGGGTAAGTATGTGTTTTGATGGTGTTATTTCCCATACCATACACAGACTGATATTTGTATATTTTGAATGCAAATGTGGAAACAGCAAAATAGCGCGACGAATCAGAAAGAACGCGTGTTTCGCGTGGAGATTACAGATGACGACGGAGTGGATCCGTATTTTCTTTACCTCTGGAGCGTCTCGGAAGAAGAGTTCCACGAGTTAAAGCAACAGCAACGGCTACTGGTCGATTTCAACACATTTCCGACCAATTTGATTGAACTTTTGGAGTGCTGTTTAAAGGACAGTATGAAGAACAATCCGCCGCGCGAGAAAGGCGATCAGGACAGCAGTGAGGTAACGAAAGATGAGGAGAACGAATCGATTGACAAGGCGATTTTGTCGAAATCTCGATCACAAGGTCCGGTTCCCTTGAGGTGCGCACCAGTCCACGCCTCAATGTATCATTCATGTGTTGCTTGGTCGCCTTTACTTCATATATTTGTTGCTGTCCAGTTACTTAGCGGTTTTGCACACATGCGATAACAAAGGCGAGTCCGTGTTCAGTATCGTCGAAACCAACCAGTTCAAGCATTTGACCCACTTATCGCTCCAGTTCTTTCCCGGAGATGACGCAGCCATCAAGGCATATCTGGCAGCTCGATTGGCCCAAATAAATGCAGCCAAACGCCTATTAGGATCGACGCTGAAGCATACGAGTGCAGATCTACGGGAGACGCAACAAAGCGAGGCGCGCCTGCGGAAGCAACTAGAAGTGATGACACAGCAAACGGAATTCACGCTAGCGCAGGAAACAATGAAGTTTGCAGATGCCATCAATACAGAGGTATTTGTTCAAGTTTCCGTTCTTCACGTTGTCACTTTTGTATGCGTTATCTAATTTTAGTTGTGATGTTGGTGATTACAGCGAGAACAAGCATCAGCAACGTTACGGCAACGCGAAGAAGACTATAATGCAAAGATTGACAGCCTCACCGCAAAGTACGAAGAGGAGGTATGTTGCTTGTGGAATGTGACATCTATGTCGTGAAGGTGCGTTCCCTTATGCGACTAACTTGGCGATATTAATTTCTTCGTGTCTGGACAGCTGAAAGCTTTACGAGATACGGCCGACACAAATGAAGCGTTAATACAAAGCTTAACCAAGCAGAAATATCAAAACGAAATGCAGATCGAGCAGCTTCAAGTCCAATCTAAAGATTTAGACAAAAGTAAGAATGGACTCACGGAAGAAATCCAAATATTGCGAACGCAAAACAAGGAACTGGATCAGCGAGCGTTTGAACAGGAGAAAAAAATCAATCAGCTGGAAATGCGCGTCGCTGCCCTGCAGCAACAGCTCCTGGACAAGGAGGAGGTGATTACCAAAACATCCGATCTTCTTCATGCTGCACAAAATCATAAGCAAGAAGTCGAAGACTCATTGAAGATGTACCGCGATAATCATGCACGGCTACAACAAAAGCTGGAATTGAGCATATCGGAAATTAACAAGGTAATCACGCAGGCATTATCGCGCTATATGAATGGGTGGACAACTCATATTAAGGTTTTTACTCATGCGGATACTACAAGGGCAATGAAATTATCGAACGCATCCAAAATGAAAATCGAGCGCTGAAATCCAAAATGCGAATGAAGGCAAAAATTATAAAACAACAGGAGCAGGTGAGTCATATTCTACGAGTCTCAGCGAATATTTCCTAACGCTGTTTTTAAAATGATTATTAGATGGTGGACGAGAAGCAGCTGCAGCGAGAAGAGCTAGCTCTAGAATTGAAAGCAGCAAAAGACGACATCCGCCAGCGAAACGAACAAATCAGTACACTGAAAGTAGGTCGAAGTTTGCAATGTCTGTTGGAGTGAATCTTTATGCTAAAATGTATGTGTTAATGCTTGTAAAAATCAGGACACTGTGAAGGAACTCAGCCAGAAACTCGAAGACAGCAACAAGCTGTTGGCATCAAATCAGCAAGGTAGAAATCAAATCAACATTATGGGAAAACATGGATCTTGTAATCGTTGATGTTTACTACTGTAATTGTTTCATTTTAGTGATTACGTGGCTGAACAAGGAAATCAACGAAGCACAGATCGCCCATCAACGAAGGGCTGCAACGCATCCGTCAGTGCTCTCATTCAAGCCATCTACGCAGGTATGATGGACTCCTTATACTGAAGCGTAACCGAATTAATCCGACGCTAATTTCGCTATGACTGCCATTGTGGACGACAGAAGTTTACTGAGAGTACAACCCAGCAACGAGCACCGACAGCATCCCAATTCACATCAAATCTTAGGCCATAGAGAACAGTATAACACAGCAAATCAACAACAAATCTGATGCTTTACAATTGCCAAATCATACCGACATCCCTCTAGTTACATGACACCAGCCTTCTATATCACCAAACCACCATCGATACGAATACATTGCCCTGTGATGTAAGAAGCATCGTCACTCGCAAGAAACGCAACAAATTTTGCCACTTCATCAGGTTGGCCCAGTCTTGCCAGTGGAATATTTGATAGCACACGCTCTTTTGCTATATCAGTCATCGCTGCAGTCATGTCTGTGGAGATGAAACCTGGCTCCACCAAGTTCACTCGAATGTTACGGTTACCAAACTCTTTTGCCAGCGTCTTCGTCATGCCAATCAACCCTGCTTTTGAGGCACTGTATGCCGTTTGCCCTGCATTACCCGCTTCGCCTACGACACTCCCAATGGTAATGATGCTCCCTAATATACCACACACCAATACAGCATCGTCGTCATTATGAGTGCGCTTATATTTATTACTCATTGAAACTCCAAGTAAGATTCTCACCTTTGCGTTGCTGCATCATGCTCTTCCCGACAGCTTTGCACATTTGTATAGGACCCATCAAGTTCGTATGCAGTAACTCCTCCATTTCAGCATCGCGTAATCTTAGCAGCAAGTTATCTTTGGAGATCCCAGCAGCATTTACAAGCGCACTAATGGCTCCAAACTCTTTCGAAACCTGTGTCACCACCTGTGTAGCTTCCGAACTTCCTGCGCCAGCTTCATACGCTACAGGCAATACATCCGGTGCGATCAAGCGAGCAGCCTGCTCGGCGCGCGATAAGTCCCGCGATGTGATAGCAACCTTCCAGCCATTGCAGCGCAACTGCTGGGCGATCGCAAAGCCGATACCGCGACTGCCGCCAGTCACGAGAGCAGTGCCAACAGCCATTTTGGTCATTTTGGATAATCATCAAGCGATTTCAGTACCAAAAAAACCCGACATTCGATCCTCTGAAGACCAATAACCTGTGTAACTTTGATACAATTCGAGCCATTATACTTTTTAATACAAAAACCAAGTATAGGTGATTTGAAAATATCGCAAGTTACAGGTTGATTTATTGATCATTTGTCGGTAGCACTGATGTTGAATAGGAAAAAGACAACAACCAAATATTCTTGAGGTGCTTTTCTCTCATATCAACTAGCTACTATCATTACTGAATCACTTTTATTCCAGATAACTTTGTATGCTTTGCAACAACGGCAATAGTAAGTCATATCCAGAGTTGCGGGGATGTCTTGATCTAGCAGAATTTATTCTGAGACCACGTGAAGAGCTGCTCATGGTTGGTTAGACAGATGTTATCTACTTCTAGTGTCATGTAGTTAGGGCTTTTGGATACTAGTTGGGTATCTACTGAGAAGAACTTTTGCATCCTCCACCACATAGATGCAGTGCACAGTTGGTTGGCTGTCGAATATGATGGATAGGGACGGAGCTGAGAACCTAATACTTTCGATACCCTTTTTAAATAGATCAAAATATTGTTAACAGATAAATATCGAATATTTAGGGTTTTACTGTGGATATGCCGTACTTTGCCGGATCAATAATGTAATATTTGTGATTGATTACGCTCCGTGGTTAGGTAATGATTACTTAATTGAGTATAGAATATTTATTCAAGACAACCCTGATCACGAACAGCATTTTTTCTGTTGATAGAACAGCAAAGCAAGGAAACGTAAGCAGCGCATTTCCGTCGAACTTGATTGGATTCATTCACCTGTAGTGGTTAACGGGTTGAATCATGGCGCCAGCCTGTGTTTCATGCGGATTCATGGCAGAAAAAGGCATAAAATTCTGTCCGCAATGCGGATCGCCGGTCCCAGAAACATCGTACAATAGGGAGGTCTCCAACACACAGAAAAAAAAGAAGAAAAAGAAAACCAATAAACCGCCACGCGAATCCTCCTCGTCGATTGATAATCCTACTATGGAAGAGTCAAAGCCAAAAATTATTGTACCCCCAGCTGCTACAGGTGATGAAGCGTCAGCGATCTACAAGCGCATGCTCGCAGCAGTGCGTGGCGCGAACCGCCAGAACGACGAGATTGTTGCTGCATTTAAAATCGATTGCAAGCAGTATGGTCAGGGCGAATTGAAGGCGAAGATCTTTCACGAGCGGCTGGTAACATATTTCGGGAGCACATTGATGCTCGACCACACACTCCCACAATTGGTGCGTTTGATTCCCGAAGAAAAGAAGCGCAAGAAGTTGCTCAAAGTCCACGCCAAGGCGGGTGAGAAGACGAGTTCGAGCAGTAATCATCATCATTCATCCAAATCGACCCGACCATCGTCTGCTTCGACATTTACAGTGGCTGGTGGATCGAACCCACCACCGCGAACCCGCTCGTCAGGAAATCGGCGGCCATACTCGACGAGTGATATTCGCCACAGCTTGGATAGCAATGATTCGACTGGCTCAGCCTCAGCATCTACAGGCGGAGGAAGTGGAATTACCTCAAGACTCACACTCATGAATCGCTATGCTGATAACCCAAACTGCTCGATCTGCAGTGAAGTGTTTGACCTCAAACGTCGTCGGCATCGCTGCCGGAAATGCGGGGCCTACGTCTGCAACACATGCTCGCCAGCAAAAATGCTGATTTCCCCGGAGCAAATCGTTAGCGATGTAAAGAACTACGATCCAGCACATCCACAGCGTGTGTGCACGATCTGTGCACCGGTACTGCAGTACTTCCAGGACGGACTCAACACTCAGTACGCAAATTGTCACAAAGAGAATCCACACGAAGCTAAGACACGACTGCACATGCCGTACAGCCGGTCATTGGAAAAGGAATGCCGAAATGCTGCTGATATTATCGGGAATTTCTTTCGACCAAGCTTTGGCGCGGACAGCGATCGATACATTCCCGTGAGTTTCCTGAAAAAAGCACAGGGTCTGGCTTTCTTAACCGTCATCAAGGCTGGTTTGCTCATTACAGCCAAGATGGGCACGGGAATTGTCATCGCCAAACTTGATGATGGTACATGGTCAGCACCTTCTGCCATTGGAACGGCTGGTATTGGTGGCGGCCTTGAAGGTGGCGGTGAAATTATCGAGTTTATGATCATTATGGGTTCGAAAAGTGCTGTCAAGGTGTTTCACCGGACCCAGGTCAATGTTGGTGGTGGTCTTAGTGTTGCTGTCGGTCCCTATGGACGAGAAGCGAACGCTCAAGCTGCTGCGAGTCGCGGAGGATTTAACGCCAATTTTAGTTATTCTCATAGTCGTGGATTATTTGTGGGAATCTCGCTGCACGGCGCACTGATCCGTTGCCGATCGGAGATGAACAGCAATTTTTACGGTCAAAAATTAACACCAGAGGAGATTTTGAATGGGTCGGTAGCACGTCCGCGAGCTGCACAGTGTCTCTACGATGCCATTGCAGAAGCAATGGAGGGTGTTGCCCGTTTTGATGCCATGGGAGCGCAAGTACGGCAACAAAAAGACGATTGCAATTCGTGCGAGTGCAAGCAGTTTATCACGAGGGCGTTTTCTAAGAAATGCAAAAATTGTGGTCATCTTCATGACAAATAGAGGTACGACAAGCAGAACAATTGATTGGATATCAACGAGGGATTAAGGTATCCACATCTATCGACGCCAGTCAATACGCGACGGGAGATATGTTCTGTTTTCAAAGTTACAAGGATCTTAAGAAGAACAACAGCAATGGCGTAAAGAATTTTCTATCTGGTTGTTAATGCTGCCAGAATGTCAGAGGTGAATGTCGAAAGAGTGTGTACAACAAAATTGATGGTAAAGCTAAACGTGCATCTTAAATGCATTGCTGTTTGCGTGACGATAAATACTTTTCAGCTAGACTTGCCAAGTTGTTACTCAAGGGTACTTCGTTTAAATCACACAGCATTTAAGATGCTAGCTTGATGATGACTGTTGCAATTCATTTTCTGTCTGCTCTCGGCACATCGGCAAATACAATGGACAACGACGCAATGCCATGCATTTTGGTGTATTCTGCTGGTAGATCGTTCATTTCATTAAGTTTCTAAACAGGAAAACCATTTAAGAAAAAACGAAAAATTGTGAGTATTTTCCCAAGAATGCAACTCACTGTCATGTTTTACCTCGATTTCTTCGAATGATCCAATGTAGTGGATGGTTTTCCCGTCCTCCGAGGTCAAGAAAACCTGCGGAAATTGACCACGAACACCACTGACAGCAAAAAAACGCTCTCGCATGCTAGTATTCGTGCTTAAACTGCAATCGACCTCTGTAAAACAATAATCGTTGGCCGCCAGGAGCTGCTTCACATCTCGAATTTGAGCCTTTTGAACGATAAATGGTGTCGTCGAAGACGTCAGCACAACACATCGAGTCTATGCAGTCACAACATTATCATACAAACAGATCTATTCATTGATACAGACGCAAGCGAGCGTTTACAAGAAGATCGGTATTCTCACCAGCGCGATGCTGCTTTGGTTGGCCATTCCTGTGGATGTAGTATTTAAGCTCGAAAGACCATCCAATACTCCAATATTCGCGGCAGCTCTGCCATTGCTTTCATTGATTGTGCGCTTGGAGACAAATTTATTGCGGAATACAGTCCACACCTTGCTCAAGAGCTGGAACGACATGCTCACGATATGCAGTGTCGATGCCTGGTGCTGGGCAATCATTTGTATTTGCGAACTAACTGATGCTCTTCCTTTGCTCTCGAGTTTAGTGTTTGCTACACTTGCCTGCTGTCGATTATTTGTGTGTGTGTGTCTTTTCTCCGATTAAAGTCCCGCCAGATTCGCCTCATTTTCTCCTTCTTGTTTCCCTTTCGGCAATGAAGAGAAAGAGCTTTTCGCGCACATTTTCTTTTCATGAAAGGAAGGAATCAATCGGTTAACCGAATCGTGAACCAACCGGTTCGGTTCAGCGTTGTGTTAAGCGGTTATGGTAAATAGGTAAATAGTCTATTTGATAGGTATAACACGAGTCTGCATATTGTAGCATAGTTAAATATGAGTTATAGTAGTTTTGTTTGTTGCTGGAGGAACATTTTACAAGAAACTCGAAGAAATGGGGGAAAGCCACCGGAAACGTCCGCGTTCGCGTTCACGTTCAGCAGACAGACGTCGTAGCGACAGCAGCAGACATACATCACGTCGCACTGGAGACGAAGGTGGTGCCTCACACCGTGGACGTCGTCATCATCACCACCGCTCAGCGTCGCGATCACGATCGAAATCTCGATCGAGATCCACCACCAGAGGAAGAGATGAACTAGAGAACCTGCCTGCGGAGATGGACGGTGTGGATAAGGAAGAGGCAGAGCGCATCGCTCGGATTGCACGACTGGCCGAAGAGCGTGCCGAGAAACGTGCGGCCGAGCGCCGCCAAGCAGCTGCTGCAGCCATAACAAATGAGCAGGTGGAGACCAAACCACAACAGGATGGATCGACATCTTCTACTGCAGTTGCGGATGGAGATGGGAAAGTGGGAAATGAGAATGGAACATATACAACGGCGCGAAGACTTCCTGCAAAATTAGATAGCAACAAAGAACAGGAAAATGAAGCCGTTGTGAAAGTCCAGTTTCGATCGAAAGAACAGCGTCAGAAGGATGCATTAGAGAGGTTGGAGGCGAAACGCAAAGAGGTATGGCTATAGGCATTGAGTTCAAGTTGATTGCATGCACGTATATACGTAATTTGCACTAATTAATTATCTTGCCTATATGTTTAATTAGATGGAAAAGAAGCGACAGGAAGCAGATGAAGCACGTCGTGAGTTTTTAAGACGTCAGCGCGATGACCGAGAGAGACGTAACACGTCCAATGTACCAAGCGGCGGTTCGAATCGTGAAAATGGAGGGAAACGGGGCGGCGCTTCTTCATCTTCAGGTGATAGTCGCTCGACCGGTGGAGTGACATCCGATCAGCAACGTATGGACCCGAACGCGGAAAAAGCGCTTCAGCAACTTAAAGACCAATACCTCGGGAAGAAAGTGAAGAAGAAAAAAGTTGTGAAAGCGAGTGAGAAATTTTCAAAGATCTTTCAGTTTGATTGGGAAGCCAGTGAGGATACTTCGGCAGATCTCAATCCGCTCTACGCCAAACGCTTGGACGTCAATTTACTGTATGGCCGAGGGTATCGCGCAGGTGTTGACATGCGCGAGCAGCGCAAACACAATTCGTTCTTGAATGAGCTGGCGCAGAAGAGACAACATGAGCATCGTCTGGCCGATGAAATGAATGACGATCTTACGGCAGAAGAGCTTGAGGCACGGCAACGTGAGCGTGAACGTGCGATGCGCAATATGCAAGAACGTGAGCGCGACCAGATGAAGGAGCTAGCGACTCGGGAGGCAATGTCTATGGGTACACACTGGTCGGAAAAACCACTGGAAGAAATGAAGGAGCGCGACTGGCGCATTTTCCGAGAGGATTTCGATATCACCTTGAAAGGTGGGAAAGCGCCAAATCCGTTACGAAAATGGTCGGAAGCGACGGGATTATGCGATGCGGTCTTTCGAGCCATCGAAGAGATGGGCTTCGAACGCCCTTCGCCTATTCAGATGCAGGCTATTCCCATTGGCTTACAGAAACGGGATATCATTGGTATTGCCGAGACAGGTTCCGGTAAGACAGCGGCATTCATGATTCCAATCGTTGCATATATCTACGGTTTACCACCGACGATGGTCAGTCGAACTGGTGAGCAAGGTCCGTTGGCGCTCGTGATGGCACCGACACGTGAATTGGCATTGCAAATCGAACAAGAAGCGATCAAATTGTGCAAATACACCAGTGTAGGTATGCCCGAGAAAGAACATCCTATCAAGACATTGTCGGTTGTTGGTGGTCAGAGCATTGAAGAGCAAGCTTTTAAGCTCCGCCAGGGTGTGGATATCATTATTGGTACACCTGGTCGATTGATGGATTGTCTTGAAAGTCACTATTTGGTCTTAAATCAATGCAACTACGTGGTGTTGGATGAAGCCGATCGAATGATCGATATGGGTTTCGAACCGCAGGTCGTTACTGTCTTGGAGAACATGGGCTCGTTGCTGAAATCTGAGAATGAAGAAGAAATGGAACAGCAAATTTCGTTGGCGGTATCAGGAAAAGACCATCGTTTCCGTGTGACGACCATGTTTAGCGCCACAATGCCTCCAGAAGTCGAACGGCTTGCAAAAACGTTCCTGCGCCATCCTGCTATTGTCAAGATTGGTGATGAAGACTCGGGCAAGAACAAGCGTATTGACCAGCGTGTCATGTTCATGAATCCAGCCAAGAAGAAAAACAAATTGATTGATGTCTTACGTGAGATTCTAAGCGGACAGCCCAAATCAAGGAAGGAGAAGTCTGTGGATGGCAAGAAGGTGATTGTGTTCGTGAACGTGAAGAAAGAGTGTGACGTTGTCGCGAAATTCATTACAAACGAAGGGTTCCGAGCGACGATTCTTCACGGTGGTAAATCGCAGGATCAGCGTGAAGAGAGCTTGAAAGGATTCCGCGAGGGATTCTGCGACGTGTTAGTGGCTACTGACGTCGCTGGGCGTGGTTTGGATATTCCAGATGTCACTCATGTGGTGAATTACGATTTGCCTTCGAAGATTCAAAGTTATTCGCATCGTATCGGTCGTACGGGTCGTGCAGGCAAGGAAGGTGTTGCAATTTCCTTCTTGACGGATGATGATGAAGAAGTGATGTACGACTTGAAGCAGTACTTGAACTCAACGGGAATGCCTGTGCCTCAGGAACTTGCAAACCATCCATCAGCAAAAGCAGCACCTGGAGCACGTGATGAAAAGGGTAATGTGATTGCCAAGTCTAAGCGCGATACAGTGATCTACGCCAAATAGGTAAACAGTTGAAACAAGAAGAAGGCTATTTTCGAGTTGAATGGCGATCTAGCTTGCATTTGGTAAGACTCTACTCTTTTTGTTGTGTAGGGTGTCTTTGTTGTTCACTTTCTAAGGGACCAAAGCAAAAAAACTTATAGTAGTTATATAAAAAACAAATTCAATGTGCTGTCGTTGGCTTCTCAGCTAATTTCTATGGAAACTCCCAGATGATGCGAGTCACTATCGTAATGCCGGACGTCCATTTGCGCCGAAACTCGCGTCTTGAGGTGCTTCGATGTCTGCCACTCGTAGGCCCCAATCAAGATACCATCGGATCCGAGTGAACTCGCGACCGACTCAGTCTCACTTACGCCGAATTTCGATTGTAAACGCACGACTTTCTTGTCTTTTCGTCGATCAAACACGAATTCCGATCCGATCACGAGTGCTGGTGATAGGACTTGAGTCAAATTCAGCTTCATCATCTTGCCCTTGTCATTCCTAAAACAAAAATATCAACAAGTTCAAGCGAAAAAGGTCGCATTTACTCAGTGTACTTGCTTCCAATTCAGTCAATTTAATAATGGCACATTACTTACATTTGAAGCAATGCCACCAGGTCGTCCTGAGCATAGCTAGTGGCCATGTTCAAGGTCGTGAATCTTCCCAGGCGATCACTATGATCCAAACCGACGTCATAAGCACCAATGACACCAAATCCCACGCTCTACAAACACAGAATCATAAACAGGTCGACATTCAGCTCTTCCACTGCAAGCTTACTCGATAAACAAGCCCATTGTATGCATCTAATAACACATACCCCAAGTCGCGCACCGAGTGTTGCCTGCAAGGTCGGTCCATTGACGGCATCGATCTTGGCACCAGCAAACACGCGCTCGTCCTTGTAATCGCAACCGATCCGCGCAAACGACGCCGGCATTTTCTCCGTCGCGGATTCATGCGCTTCCAATGTGAACCGGAAGCGCGGATTCGCTTGTAGATGCGCCTGCAACTCCAGCTGCTGCTCAGAGCTTAACCGCAGACTGGACGTGAGCATGGAATTCAGTTCGCTTTCAAACACGAGCGATGATGCTACGCCTCTCTTGACTGCGGTCTTAAAGAATGGTGTCATGACGTCGGTATGCAACCCCAAGCGCGAGCCGCTCGCTGTGACAGCGTTGACCTCAATGGCATGCCGCGAGCGGTCAGCGGGTTCCAGCGGCTCTTTCAGTAATGTGTTTTCTTCCAGGAAATCCTGGTAGAGACAGCTGCTGAGCCCTTTCGTGGGGCGTCGCACAGCGCCACCACCACCAGCGCAGGGAGGTGCCATCGTCTTCCGCCGTCCAATCCGATTGATCACGTTCTTCCCACCCAAAAACGAGAACGGAGGGCGCCGACACATTGTGTCACCGAATAGGATGACAGACTCAGACTCGTGTCACCAGTAGCTGTAGTGTCGTCTTGTTATACTTTTTTTAGTGACTTTTTGTAGTTGATCTACCTTAATTTGTAAATATTACAAGTCTTCAGTGTATCTTCTGTGAAGCTATTGGCTAAATATTAGGAAGACACGGCCAAATCAGAAAGAGAATCAGAATAGAATCAGAATATTGTCCTTCATGTACTTAACAAGCAAAAAAGATCGTCATGGCGGTTGTGACGTTGTTCATCGGCACGTATACGCGCAAGGAGTGGTTTGTGGACGGCAAAGGGAAGGGTATCTATGCATTCTCGTTTAACACCGTCGATGGCTCTATTGCGCCGCTCGCAGTGACGGAAGGCTTGTGCGTCAATCCAGCGTACATCTGCGGCTCAAAATCCTACCTCTACGCTATAAGCGAAGTCATGGATCCCCTAGCAAATACCTCAGAACACTTTACTGGGTATGTGTTGGCATTAAAGATCGGTGAAGACGGAAGATTGACTGAACTGAATCGAGTGGAGTCGAGTGGAGGTGCTCCATGTCACTTGTCTATGAGTCCCGATCAGCAGTTCATCTCGGTATCAAACTATATGGGTGGCAACGTAGTACTATTTCCCATTAACCCGTCTGATGGATCACTAGCACCTATCTGCGATAATCATGTGTTCTCTGGAGCGTCGATGGTGGTGCCAGATCGACAGGAAGCAGCTCACATGCACAGCACAACGTGGGTCCCTGGCACAGACTTTGTCTATTCGTGTGATTTGGGCAATGATCGCATTGTGCAATTTGTGCTAGACAAAGAAAATAAGAAGCTCGTCAAGAATCCAGTGCGCGAATTTGCTCGTGGTCCACCTGGAGCTGGGCCTCGTCACATGGTCATCCACTCAACGAATCAGTTTGCGTACGTGAGTAATGAACTCTCCAGTACCATCAGTGTGTATGCGATCGACAGCATCACCGGAACGCTATCACCAGAAGCGACTCAGAACATCTCGACGCTCCCAGATGACTATACAGGTCAACGAATGGGTGCTGATATCCACATCTCGACCTGCGGAAAGTTCGTTTTCGCTTCCAACCGCGGCCACGATACCATCGCGTGCTTTCGAATTGATATAGCCAATCAAGGCACGCTCGAATTATTCGAGTTCGTGCCTACTCGCGGAAAGACCCCACGAAATTTTCTTGTTTACGACAACTTCTTGCTCGTGGCAAATCAGGACACAGATACAGTCGAAGTCTTCCGTATTGATGCTGCCACTAGCAGACTAATATTCACGGGCAACTCGGCGGCGTGTCCGACGCCAGTTTCATTGTTCATTCCGCCACAATAGAAAAAGAAGGATTACTGTCATGTATTCATTTTGATTTGCTGAAATATCATTTGTCATTGCTTGTCTTATTGTAAATGCTCTTCCAATGAACTGCTAGCTCATAATGTCATTGAATCTCACAAAATGCTCAAACACAGATCAATGAGATGGGATTTGGGTTCGAATAGATGCTAAACTTTGGAGAAATACGATGGAATAGACTGACTCGAGGTTTTGCCCACTTATGACACACAATAATGCTGGCGCACTTTGTGTGTGTCAACTGTGCTTCCCCATACTGAGCTAAAAGCTTCGTTAGGTCGAAATCTGGCAACAAGCTGCACGGACTGGCTTATGTACCTTAGAAAAAGACATGAGATGGACTATGGCAACCTGATTTCCAATCACGCGGAAGTGTGCACATTTTATCAACGTATGTGTTGGTTGTTTTGATATAAAAAGAGCAAATATGGTAACATCTGACTACCTACACCAAATCAATGAAATAATCTTAAAACAAAACGCTCATGCTTTTGAGGATTATTATTGACATACTCGTGATCTGTATGATATGACTGGGAATCAAATCGACTAGACAAAGTCGGAGATGCCAAGACTATCAATGGTAGATGAAGACTTCACCCCCTGAACATGTGTGGCTGTAGTAGATCACATCTGGTAGCTTCTGTAGTAGGAGTTTTACCTCAGAAACAYTCCTATTACTCTTGCATCCACGACAGAGGCAATATCCACACAAAGAGCATCTCCGTCTCTTTGAGCAGTGATTCTTTCGCCATTCACTTGTTCTTCTWTACTTCAACACAGACCATCTATGAGTCAAGATGCTTTTACACTTCAACCACTGCAATGTCAGTAGCTGCTGTGGGTTCAGATACCGTTTATCACCTCCATTGACTCTGTATTCTCTTGAGACTTCCTGAATCGTGAGACTTTATCGTGTTAATGTTCAGATGCAATTCCTTAGCAAGTATCACTATGCAGGGTGCAACTTTATTGCTCTTGGTCTTTTACAATGCTCATGAAATCTGGGTTCTTTATCAACAAATTCGATCAAGACGGAGTCGTGATTGCTCGACGTTCGACCTCTCAAACATCACTGACCAGATATTCGA
Organism: Pilasporangium apinafurcum; assembly: GCA_001600495.1. NCBI lineage: Eukaryota > Oomycota > Peronosporomycetes > Pythiales > Pythiaceae > Pilasporangium > Pilasporangium apinafurcum. The sequence continues at coordinate 132,697 of BCKE01000017.1, read as the reverse complement.
GTGGCTATGAACTGCGTTGACAATGGTATATGGCTAAAATTCGCTAATTGAGATGCACTTCAGGTAGGTGGATCAGACGCAAGACAAGTACTACCATTCAATAAATCCCTGCCTTTACTTTCGTACATCTTTATGAGCTTCACAAGCTTCTCGATCGCTTCTACTGTGTTTTTATGCACCAAAAGCGGTGCGACTCAAAATATCACCAACTGCAGCGTAGTAAACTTACAGTATATACATGTAAATTAGATTTGCTTGAAGTTGGATGAATCGCAATACCACATTCTGTAATATCTGTGCAGGAATATTCCATTCTATACGAGCATAACGTCAGTCGATAGTACTTGATCTCGAAAAATATACTGGATCCACTCCATCAGCGTTGACGTTTTGAAATGTGAAGTAACATCGATGTCGCGCGGCATTATTTATTTATTCATCTCCTAGCGCAGTCACCGAAATGGATGAGGGTTACGCTTCCTTTCACAGTACTGTAAACGTAACCTGTCTCACACGCGCTACGCTTCATTCAATCGAATAAAATCTGATGCTGTCTGTACTGGTACATTCGCGTGAGTTGGTGATGGGAGAAGGAAACACCTGTCTACATTAAGCTATCCTTCAAAACCATATCGACTGTTCTGATGGCCATCGAACTCAACAAAATGAATTTGGGATGAAAGGCAACCTGTTGAGGAATGATGGTCCAACTTCAACTTTCTTTGTGAATGATGGTTCAATTTCAGATCCTTTTGATGACATGGCTAAATGAGCTCAAGATAGAAAAAAAGAGACGTCTTTAGTATTGAGCGTTGGGTGTTCACTACGTGTCGTGAAGCAGCATTTTGACCTCTTTATTCTTTGTATCATCATGAGCACATTACGAAATCCTGCTGCTGGAACTATGTAGCTGATGAAATATTGACCCACTTGACCGCGAAGACCCTTTTGTCTTATATCATTTACTACTAATCCTCGTCACGCTACAATTGTCCCATTGGAATGTGATTCATACCTCCAAGGAGCAAGATTGGACGAGATTGCCGCGGTGAACGAGGACTCGTGCGTGGAGATCTGCTCGGTGATGAACCCCTTTGTGCCGATGCTCGTGTTGATGGTGATGATGGATGTGGAAATTGCTCCAGTAACCGACGATTAGCTTCAAGAACGGAGAACCGATTGAACGAACTCATACCTACCTGTTGTTGTGTGCTTTCCTCGGGGATGACAACGTTATTGCGATGGTCAGATGGTGGAATGGTACGCTGTTGATGCTCTCCACTTTCATTTTCACCAATGTTGGTGCCACCAGCGATCTAGACAATATTACGAAACATATAATAATTATACAATCTGATAAGATATTCGTGCAACAAATCGAGTGCTCGCGCGCATGTATTACCCGCCGGTATAAATACGGATCTAATGGACGTAAGATGAATCCTATGGCGACATAGATGGCCAGCATCGCGCACTCTTCCAGCAAATCGTTGACCCAGTCGTATCGCCATGATCCAGGAGGTGTAATCACCAGTAACTACATCATAGAAATATCAAGAGAGGCACGCCCAATGTTGATTAAATCTTCAGAAATGGTAAAAAGTTTAAAGTCACTTACGTTAAGTATCAGGATGCTGGTTGGGACTAACAGATAAATTAGGAACACGGTGCGAAAGTTCCTGAACCACCACACATAGTGCTTGCTGTAATCTCCTTTCGTTTCAACCAAGGCATAGAACTTTCCAGCACAATCCAACTTACTGGAACTGATTGAGCTTCATGTACTTTAGCGGTGTCATCAAATTATGCCATCGTGTTTCTTGAAGCGATTGCCGCAGCTGACTGATGGTGAAATTAAGTGACACGACTACGCCAAGCATCACGACTGACTTGACGACATACTCAACCAGCAAATATGCCTTGCAGATCTCGTCATCGCTCGAACACATAGACTTGATGATCGCAATAGCAAAGTAGACAATAAAAACCATGATGATGACATAATATTCGCGCCGACTGAGCCTATCACGAGTAAGCGACCATCCAAGAGCTCCGAAAAGCATCACCGCTAGCAGAGTTGCGCTTGTGGTGCTCTCAGCGATCTGTTGAGATACATTCAAAAACGAATCAAGCTTGCCTGTTACGCTTAACTCGCGATAGAACCAGAGCTACACAGCAACATAGCGAGCCTTTGGAATGATTGAATTTGGACTAAAATTGCCGATGAGTAAACAAAGATAGAGTACCTTCAACGTCGCCTCAATCATTTTTACGAGGAGAGTGACTTGAAATGCATAGTTAATTTTCTAGAGGGAACAGAAACTTTGTACTTCGGCAAGTGTTGACGTGAAAACCAACTTTTCAACACGTACAGGTAGATTTTGGCGATGAAGATAGCACTCTACGATCCAAAGCAGCGTGAAAATGGAATACATGACAATTACGACTGCGCATATTCATCGTGTTAACAGTACATTATCAGAACGTAGAATACCTACAGGATTTACGCGAGTATAGCTTACCATAATACAACGGAATGAGCCCCAACTTTTCCACTCCAAGGTGTTCCGATAGTGTACCATCGTACCCAACATTCACCATCTTCACATATCCCTAAGAGATAAACGGGAGCACATACAACCAAGTTACACATTGACAAGCGATTTGCTGTAGAAACACTCGCGATTACCTACTTCTATATCAACGGTCGCATCCCCACACATCTGCACCTGCAGCGTGTACAAACTCGATTTCTCGACATCAAATGCAATCTTAGACTTGGAGCTCTTGCCCCCTTCCGTTATGGTAAATCGCATAACGGAAGGGTAGTGGCAGAGAATGGTTAAACTACGCAGCGGGATTTCCCGTAGTTGCAGGATCGAATAGATGCGCCATTGATCTTGGTCGTAGAGCGTGAATACTATTGGCACGGGATTGATCGTTGATGTCAAGGAGGAACTGAACAACGGAAGCATTGAATATGTGAGACTCGTAACATCGATTTCTACGCGGCTGCCGACTTCCATCCCGAATTCGGAGACAATGGTGTATGTATTCCATCGATACAGCGATTGTGACCGACCGAATGAGGCGAGATGTGTCGTACTGTTGCCTACGATTGGGATGCTTTTTTCGTATAGGAATCGATGGCTGAAGAATGTTTCAACTGCCTCAGTGCACAGGAGCCCACATCCGATCCAGAATAAAATAATTAGCATTAGTTGGAGATGACTATGCGGTAACCTGATTGCAACGGCGTGTGAACGTGATGCACTCATATTTTTGGATTCCTTTACTTCCAGAGAACCCATTTGAACACCCACCACCTACGGTGACCACACCATAACGTATCAAACCACTTGAGCCAATTTTAGGCTGTTATAAAAATATCAGTTTGTTGTCTAACAGCCTAGATGATTTGCCATGGACATATCAGATGAATTTACATTCTGTGGTAATGAGGATTATGATGAATTCTTTTGCTTTCTGCATGCAATATATTTTTAGCGCTGAATGGCATTGGCACATCTCAACAGATCGGGTTTTCCTCGCCAGCACCACACGACACGAGAAAAAGGTTTCCCTGCTTTCTAGGATAATCTGCAGCCATTGTCACCAATATGGCCAACGCACCGCCGGGACATGTCCCCGTAATGCAGCATTGGTCACCCACGCAGATCATTTTGTCGTATCTTATCTCAGTCACTGGCAGCTATTGCAGTATGTGTGCACCCGATTTTCCAATGCAGCTGTCTATTCGCAATTTTTTGCTCATTATTGCTCTTGTGTCTATGTGATCCTCTCTACTTTTGGGATCGTAGCTATTCAATTGATGGAACAATGGCGTCGTGCAATCCACTTGAAGAAAAAAATGGGGCTGCTAGCACTTTCATCGTTTGCGCTCGGGGGCTGTGGCATTTGGTGCACACATTTTGCGGGAATGAATGCACTGGAACTCACGTTGGCCGACGGCACGATACTGGAACTATCGTTTGAACTCGGGATGACCATTGTTTCGTTTATTTTCCCTGTACTCGGTGTGTTCATCGGATTGTACATCGCGTCAAAGGATCCGTTCTTTCTGGAAATGCATCAAGCGAGACGAAAAGAGATGCTGGTAAGATCATCCCCGCGTACTTTAGCACCATTTCTTCTAGTTAACTTGATTTTGATGGGAATGATGGATGTGAGTGCAGGCAGAACAATTGAAGCACGCGAAAATGTCGACTGTGGTCAAGAAAGGCGAAGTCGTACGCCAAATCAAGGTAAGAGCCGAAACTCACATTCTGATTGATCCATTGCCATCGATCGTTTGCTTATTTGGTTTTCCCTGTTAGATCACTGCGCTATTTTCTCGTCTCTGGCGGATCGTCTTTGGTGCAACCTTCGCAGCGCTTGGTGTTCTGGGGATGCATTATTTGGGCATGATAGCGCAGCGCACGAACGCGTCCATGGAGTTTAACGCTGGTGTGGTTGTCGTTTCCTGCTTCATCGCTTATTTCACTGCTACGGCTGCGTTTTGGATCCTGTTCCGTGCGGTAAATGAGACACAAACACTCTCCAAATTCCGCGAGCTTTATAGTTAGACTTACTCTTTGAACATAAATTGTAGTTGACTTTCATGCCTACAAGCGAACCCCTTCGAATGGCAAGCGCGCTCATTATGGGTGTGGCTGTCTGCGGCACCCACTACTGTGGCATGGGATCAGCTTCCTACACTCAAACGGGCGAGAATTTTTTGGACGAGACGCGCTTCATCATCGACGGTGACAAAGCATCAGCATGTGCATCGCATGGAGCGCTATTTTGCTGCTACTGGATGCTGACGTTCAGTATTGCGGATTCTGTTCGTAAAGCGGAAACGCTGATATCGATAGTTGCTACACAAGGGAAACAGCATGATCGCTCATCACATGCACCAAATCCAACACAGCCGCATACTAATGCGCCACCACGTAGCATTCGGAGAAACTCGAATCCGCACTTGCTGACTACCCAACAGCAGCACTCAGGGCATTCGGTCAATCCAAAAATATCGAAAATCTATGTAGCAGCGTCTCCATCTGTTCAACAAGCATCCGTTAGAGAAAAAGAAGACTCGATCCCATCGGAACAATTGATAGACATCCCGGCATCAGTCCCAGATTTACTCGCTTGATTGTCTATTATGAATAAAATATTGAGAAAACACAACCTTGACTTACTGATGCAAAGCCAATACTTTGGCGGTGTACTCATCAAGTTATCTTTTGTGATGCCGTCAGTTTGTAAAAATGTGTAAAGATTCTGGCACTTATATATTCGCCTATTTACCGATAAAATTTGCAGTTGACCAGTGATAAAGGTGGATTGACACACGAAAAGAAATGAATTTGCACAACATAATCGCGCGATATTATCAGAGACAGAAAAAAACACAAACGAGTTTCTTCTCACGAGCAATAGTGCCCCTCTTTCCCTTTACACAACAAGTCTAGTATTTGCGGCCAGCATTCAATGACACACCAACTGCCACACCAAGCGCAGCGATCGCTGTATATAACGCGATATGACTGACGCTACCAAATCTTTCTTGAATACTGACTTGGGCACGCGCTAGATGAAGTCCCAGACGGCTATGGTACGATTTCAGCAATTGATACGCATAGTAGTGTGCACCACGTTCGCCGAGGTCTTCGGTCAACACCAAGTAAATCGGCACCGCTTCGATCGCTGGACTCACGCGACCCTTGTCGAACGCCGCCTTCAAGAAGATATCCTTCTTAGTAAAATAGTCCAGGTTTTTCGGCGCAAGGCCACCGGTGATATAGAAACCACCGCGTGGAAGGTACTTGAGCATAGCATTGCCAGCCTCACGGCCATACGCACTACAGAATCAAGCAAGTCGCAGCAATAATAAGCACAAGCGCTATGATCGCTATAACAGACACAAAGCAATAACGTACTCGACAAAAATTTCCATGGCTTGGTTGCATAATTCGTCCGTTTTGGCATGGTCACCGACGACTTTGCCCTGCAGGGATTTGGCTTGTTCAAACTCTTCCTGGATTTTTTTGTTCACCTTTTCCGGGTACTTCTTGGACAGGAAGTCGTACACGGTGGCTAGACCTGGACCACTGATGATGCGCTCGACCGAAAATCGTTTGTGGCATCCAAGCTGTGCGAAATCACGGTTTTGTATCAGTGCTATTGCCGCAACCAGAATTGTCTCGGTGCATATATATCCTTACATGTTTTTTAATACTGTTGTAGATCTCAATTTCCAACTCGTTCGCTGGCGCAAAGTCAGTGTGGCCACCTTCGCAGGCAAAGCACGAGTATTTGCCATCGGGACCAGCGGTCAGGTAGCACTCACCAAGGCCGGTACCAGCACCAATAGTGGCAATGGGCGCTCCTTCTTCTTTTGGGACGTCGTTCAGCACAATGTACTCGTGCGGCTGGAGTGTGAGCAACCCGTAGCCCATAGCGGCAAAGTCATTAATGAGTTTGACATGCTTGATGCCAAGCTCTACTTCCAATCCAGGACCATTAATCTTCCATCCAAACGCAATGTTGGTGAAACTAATCATATACAACCAGCCGTTAATTCAAAGATAAGTACAACAGTGTCAAAGTAATATTCTATCTTACTCGACGGTGTTGTTCAAGATCGGCCCGGCACATGCTAGCACACACGCCACGGGTACTCGTCCATTGAGGTTCGCTTCCTTCATGAACAAGTGGCATACCTCCGAGAAACTTGAGTGGTTCTCGTTATGATACTTCTTGGCAAAGATAATCTCACCAGGAGCCACGTTCCCTATAGGGCAAAATCCAAATCCATACCATGAGCAATGTGCGTCATATTCTCAGATTTTACGTCTAAAAAAACAGAGCGTAAGGCAAAAAAAAACCAGTATAGCGAAGTATCGTACCTTTGAACTCCTTGGCGCCACGAGGGATGAACCACAACGACAAGCGGGTGTTTGTGCCACCGCAATCACCGGAAATGACCAAATCGCCCCTATTCACACGACATATATGCACATAGTAAGAAATCTCATCCGCATAGATTTGCTTCCAGTTCATAGCTTAACGTACTTTGGAAAATCCGTCATCGTTCCTTCCTTCTCGTTCCTCTTCTCCGCGCTGTTGGCTGCTGGTGCTTGGGGTCGTTGCTTCAAATTACGGAATGTGATCATCATCCCTTCTCCCCCCTTTGAAAAAATTGTGTGAAGATCACGGAATAAAACACTTCTATAAAAAATACAAGATATTTAAAACATGTGGACTGTATTTTTCCCAATGATACCGTTATGCCGAAACTATGACTCACAATGAAAATGTGCCACAAATAGCCCAACACTCGTCAACAAAATGCGTTTCATGCGGCCATGAACGACTTTAGCTTTATTGACAGTCTTGCTTATTCCGAGCAAAATGGACTGCTGTTTCGCGAGCTGTGCTCAGATCAAGGCTAAATATCGAGAACAATGCGCTGTGCGTCCGTTCAGGAGTCAGCCACAATCATCCAGTCTCACGGCCGTTATCCGCGTAAATCCAGTAGCTATTCGAGTTTCTGACGCCCCAACCAGGCATACTGATGTATCTCCAACCATCGAAGTCGCGTCATAAGCTGAGATGACAGCAGATTTCTTATTGAACTTGGAAGTTGTATGGACACGGTAACAGTCTGCTGTTGCGCATCTCTTGTGGTTCTGAAGTCCTACTCTTTCAAATGGATTGTTAGTGGATTTCTTCCAGCTGCAACAACTCGGGAAAACTGATTGTTGAAATAGACGATTGACAAGACTCTTGCCTTTTTGCCGCAGCATGCATGTTTTTTTGCAGCAATATGACTGACCGAGGCGTAGAAATGCGACGCGGATAGGTGCTGATGTCTTTCAATATATAGACCAAACATGCAAAAACTTTGTAGCTTGCTATCTTGATTTTCAAAATATATACAATATTTTACGCATTCAAACCATGCGAAACACAAGCTGAAGGAACTTGCATTTCAGCTACATGACAGCACAGGAGGATCCATTGGAAGAACTGCTGGCGATATCATCGACGCAGTTGCGATAGGACTTTAGCAATTGGTACGCAAAGTAATGCGCTCCACGTTCGCCGAGGTCTTCAGTAAGCACGAGATAGATTGGCACAGCCTTGACAGCAGGACTGACACGGCCCTTGTTGAAGGCTGCATTCAAGAAAATGTCTTTCTTCGTGAAGTATTCCAAGTTCTTCGGCGCAAGACCACCAGTGATGTAGAATCCGCCACGTGGAAGATACTTGAGGATGGCATTACCAGCTTCGCGACCGTATGCCCTATGGAACACAGCCCATTAGTGATATTTAGATCTACCTCAATCAATAACTTAGAGTCAAGATGAAACGAAAACTTACTCGACAAACATTTCCATGGCCAGATTGCACAATGCATCCGTCTTGGCATGCATACCCACGACTTTGCCTTGAAGAGCCTTTGCACCTTCGAATTCCTCATGGACTTTTTTGTTAACCTTTTCAGGGAACTTCTTGGCCAGGAAAGCATAAATCGTGGCTAGCCCTGGACCACTGACGATACGTTCAACTGAAAGCCGCTTGGAGCACCCGAGCTACAACCAAACGATTAAGGAAAAATAATGAGCACCTGCTTATGGTTGACCAGCACATTTTCTGCAAACGAAGCTTACTTTTTCCTTCAATTCTTTGTAGAGTTCAATCTCCAGATCATTTGATGGAGCAAAGTCTGTATGACCACCTTCGCAGGCAAAGCACGAGTACAAACCATCGTTACCTGCAGTGAGGTAGCACTCACCAAGACCAGTTCCTGCTCCAATGGTAGCAATGGGCGCGCCCTCTTCCTTGGGGACATCGTTTAGCACGATGTACTCGTGCGGCTGAAGAGTGAGCAGTCCATAGCCCATTGCAGCAAAGTCATTGATAAGCTTGACGGTCTTGATTCCAAGCTCCTTCTCGAGCGTTGGTCCGCTAATCTTCCATCCAAACGCTATGTTGGTGAATCTAACAATACCGAAGATGTAAGCAAGTGACTACTCCACAATCCAGGCAATGACATCGAACTCTACTCACTCGACAGTATTATTCAGGATTGGACCTGCACACGCCAGCACGCAGGCAACAGGGATGCTACCGCTCTGATCTGCTTCCGTCATAAACAGATGCGCTACTTCGGTAAATGACGAATGCTGTTCATTCTGATACGTCTTGGCAAAGATTATCTCGCCCGGTGCCACACGTCCTGCAAACACACATGGCCATCAAAGTTTAGCAGTTATTTCTCAATAACACATCATCATTGCACCAACATCGATTCTACAGACGAACCTGGAAATGTTTTCGCTCCTTTCGGAATGGACCATAGCGACAACCGCGTATTGGTACCACCGCAATCGCCTGAAATCACCAACTCACCGCTGGATAATCAGAAGAATTAACACACATATTTGCATCAGTGAGTCTCAAGTAAGGCTACCCGATAGCATAAAGAGCCAAACATGCTGGTGCATACAGGGTTTTCATGATAAAGTTCTTGGGTTTGTTCTTCTGGGCTGCTTGAACTTGAATTTACAAATGACACGAACTTGTCCGATTGATTTCCGTCGCGATTAATCACTTCAACGTCGAATTTGTTTTTGTTTTAAACACTTCTTTCTCCCTGTTTTATTGAATTTTCAACTGCTGCCCCAAAATTTTGCGTCGTGTGGCGAGATAGAAGATGTCGAATTCTTATCGTTGGATCTTGAGAAGGAATAAAAATGCAAAATGCCGCTGCATATCCTGTGTCGAAGGTGTTCTTCGTTCAGAATATAATAAGGGTAGATTCCTTTCGAGATGCAATGAGCAACAACCCGGTGCGTCGTTATTGTTGTTTACGGCCCATAAAAACGTAAGCCCCGATAGTTATGATGCCTTTCATGGTGGTTGAGACCTGAGTGGGACAAAATTGGGTGGCGCGCATCCTGTTCTGATACGATAGTGCAAGTTACAGTACTTTTGCGGCAGGTGCCGCATGTGAAGAGCAAGTGGATTTATTTGTACAAGAAAATGCTGAAGGAGCTTGCGTTATCTCTCGTTAAAGTAATAGTTGCTGATAAATTTGAGTATATATGTATTTTAAAAGGTACTCACTGTACGACATGGTCTCATTGATTGTGCTCTATGAAGCCCAAAGACGACATAAAACCAGTCGCTTTGTGGCATAAAAAGGTAAAAAGTGCCTGACTGGGTCGTTAAGTTATTCATATCTATACAATAACTAGATAAATAGATCACTGTTCCTCTCTTTTTAAAGTATACCATAACTTCTTTTATTAAATATACATACTCCTGTCTCTTCAACATTGCCCGACAATCACTCTTCCAACGCGGAAACAAAGAAATATGTGGAAAGTAGAAGAGCAGGAGCAGCGAAAGCGCGCGCGGCAACAACAAATTCAGCGTGAGCATGCGCGTCTTTGCGCTCGCCACGTGCCGATAGATTTCAGGGATCGTGTACGAAAGCGTCTTGCGCGTATTTTTTGGCTTGCACTTGATTGTTGTTGATGACAGTTGGACTTTAGTAACAGTGCTGTGCTCTTTATATTGTATTGTTTGCCAACATAATCATGATTTAGCTATGCCACGCGATGAAACACACGGGAAAAAATTATGAGTTCAAATTGAAGCGCTTTAGTATGCCGCCACGCGAGAGTTTCTGCAGGGACAGTCGAGGATTGTCGTTACAGGAAGAAATTAATCTGGAAGAATTGGACCTTTCAAATGACTGGCTCGCTGAAATTGCAGGTCACGTGACACCCCAACGAGGAACAAAGAAAGTTATCGGGCCTACGAAATTCCTTCTTGCTGGCACGTCGGTCACGGATCATGGTTTTATCCATTTAAGCAAGTTTAAGCATCTACTCGTTCTCGACATATCCAGGTACTGCAGTAATGTTGCTGCACGTATCCACAAGCCTCTCCCAACATTTTGAAGTCTGCAATTTATAGGTGCTATGCATTGACAGATGAGAGTCTTAGTATCATTCGTCGGCAACTGAATACACTGGAGCAGCTTCATATCAACGATTGCCGCCATTTTACGAGCGACGTACTCTGTCAACTGTGGCGAGATTGCACGCGATTGCATTCACTATCGGCACGTGGCTGCCCAGGAGTCACCGATACGCTATTGAGATCGATTGCGACCACCAAACGTTCTGGTGGACACACACTTCGGCTACTTGATATCCGTCAATGCAAGCATGTATCATCCGCGGGTATTTCGTACTTGGCTGCATCTTCCATTAAGGAGATGGTTGTGCATTCGCTGAGTATTGGTGATTGTATGGAAGTCGATAACATGGCGTTCTTTGGGTTTGAGACTAGTTTGGTTTTAACACAGCTTCAAGTGTTGAATGCATGTGGTCTAAGTATTGACGAAACAGCGGTTAGTTGGATAGCCAAAGGATGCCCAGCTTTGCGTCGACTGAATTTGTCGCGTTGCAAGGGACTGACAGACTTTGCGCTTCTGCTCCTTGCACCACTGGCTGCATCGCCGACGTCGATGTTGGAATGGTTGAATTTAAAAGCGTGCTCACTGATTACCGATACCGGAATTCAAAACTTATTTTCCGTTGTCAAAGAGCTTGAACGTTCAAAAGGGGTTGACGATGAGACCATAGAGGATATTTGTACATCTCAATTAACATCGTTGAATTTGAAAAATTGCACGTTAATCGGAGATCAAGCTGTCAAGCATATTGGCGAATTCTGTCCAAAGTTACTCAAGCTCAACTTGAGAGGACTTCGTAGAGTATCTGATCAAGGCATCATCTATATTGCAAAAGACTGTCCTTCGTTGGCCACCTTTAAGCTGTCGGGTCGAAATATTACATCGCAAACGTTTAAATTACTGGGCAAAATGTGTCGCGATTTGAAAGTACTCGACATTTCGGAGCGTCAGGATCTCGAAACACCTGAATGTATGCTGTATTTGGTGTCGCCACAATCTTTGACGATTGCAGCAGGATCGTCTTTGAGGAAAATCGACTTGCATGCGACCAATGTTTGTGACACAGGCGTTAGTATCCTTGCACTCAATTGCCCGAAACTGGAATGGATCAACTTATCCAAGGTAAACTTTTTCATGTCTTATTAACAAATTTGTTCCATATATCGCCCGCGCCTGACTTGTGTAGCTGTCTAAAAGTGTCCTAGAGTTACTGACGTGGCAGTTGAAGCCATTGCGGCTTGTTGCTACTTTCTTAACGTCCTTCTTCTCTCACACGCTCGAGCCATCACAGACAAATCACTTATTGCATGTGCGATGATGCATCTCCCGCTACAAACCGTTGACCTTTGTGGAAACACCAATATCACAGACACTGGATTGCAAACACTATGCTCTGGCTGTCAGCAAATTCAGACATTGCATTTAAAAGGCTGTGATCGCCTTTCAACCAAAGGAGCCAAGCATTGTAACGCCATCTTACCCTTCACAAAACCGATGGAGGTCCTATCATTTTCGAAAACAATGGCGCATGGAGGTGGCAACACAACGTTGCTACTTCAGAGCCTTCCAGCACGTCACATCGAACTGCTTCGCGTTTTCTTATTTCGACATCAGAGTGTGTTGATACTTCAGGGGCGATTTCGCAAATGGAAGTTCCAATATTTTCTTATGCGTCGTCGTCGTGTACGACAAGGACGGGCTGCAAGGAAAATCCAAGGATGTATTCGTCGATTTCTTGAGTGGAAACGCTATTTGAAAAGGCTTGCGCAGGAACCATATCGAAGCAAGATTATTTTTGTTCAAGCATGTATTCGTGGTAATCAGTGCCGCCATCGAACTCGCATATTTATTTTCACAGAAAATAGAGCGGCACGACGAATTCAACGCGCATATCGCCCTCATTTTCGTATGCGGATGTGCATTCGCAATGCAAACGCACTTACGATTCAACGAGTGTATCGTGGATTCGTAGGGAGAAAAATGTTCAGGTGCCGGTTATACGAATACCAAATGGCTCAAGCACAGCGAATCTGGATGTGGTACCGAAAATGCCGCAATAACCGCTATTTTCAAGCGCGTTCGCGGTGGCTAGTGCAAAAAGTACGAAACATTCAGGGTCAATGGCGAAAGTATTATCGCAAACGAAATTTTCGTGTCTATATTGATTACTATCGACGGAATGCGATCAAAATTCAGAGCATCTGGAGGAGGGCATTGGCAAGGGTTCACGTGACATACATGCGTGTGGAGATGAATGCCGCTGCACTGACGATCCAGCGAGTATACCGTGGGTTTAAGACACGAAAGCTTGTCCAATACTGGCGTGGCTCTGCTAATGCCAATGCTATCGTGATCCAAGCGAAATGGCGCTGTTACTACGCTCGAAAAGTGTACAAACGACAACGTGCCGTTATTATTCACCTTCAACGTATGGTTTTGTATGCACAATGTGTCAAGAAACTGCGCCAAGTCGTTCGTGGAGCTCTTGCAAAACATCACCACGATACTGCCGTTTGCATCCAACGCTATTTTCGCGGTCACCGCGGTAGAAAACGAGCTCTACTTTTCCGGAAAATCCGGAATGCAAAGTTCGCTCGCAAGGGACAAAATGCAATTCAGGCAATGATTCGACGTCAGCTCATACAAAGAGGGGGTGCTGTGTGCTTGCAAAAGTGGATCCGCCGCATACTGGCACGACGAAAGATGCTCAAGATCCGCAAGTGGCGACGCTTTGCTGCCGCAAAGTGCTTGCAGCGGTACTGGAAAGAATGGATGCGCCACCTTCGACTGAGACGAAAGCGGGAAGCCCAAGTTCATGCCGCAATCAATGTGCAGCGCGTTTTTCGTGGCTATTTGGGACGAAAACGCTTCTATGCAGAAAAACATCGACAAAAATGTCTTGTGGCTGCGAATCTGATTCAACGTGTTTACAGAGGGTACCGCGGAAGACTGTTGTATAAGCAAGTTCACAAGGAGAAAACTCATGCTGCATTGTTAATGCAGCGAGCATTCCGAAGCCGCCAAGCGCGGAAATTCTACGAGATCAGTCAGGCTGTCGCAGCTCTGAAGGCGAAAGAAAAATACGACAATTCGTTGCTTGGGCGACTGGAGCTGAAGCGGAACCCAATGGATGAACTTTATCGTCGAGCAAAAATTCCGCGCGAAAAAATGGTGTTGCTTCAGCTCAAGGAGAAATGGGAAGCCAACCGCACAGCAGAGGAGAGAGCTGCACGAAAGCTGAAACGCGAATGGTTGACGACTGTTCTGCCAACTGCCAACGATGTCATTGGCAATCAATTTGCAGTGCATCGTAAACTTTACGGCGTGACCGAAAATGTGTACGCTACGCACCGTCAGTACGTTCAACGACAGGAGCAACGGGTAGCATTGAAACAAGAACTGGTGATACTGCATCAACAGATAGTAATGTTTAAAGCTACGATTCGAGAAGCCTCCATCAGTCGGCGGATGCTGGATGGGAATGAGGTCTTCGAGTTGCTGAAAGCGCATGGATTGTACCTTGATGAACCCAAGTATTCAAGTAACCAGGACGATTGAATTGCAGATGCGGAAAAGAAAGAAGACCACACAAAATGGCCAAATGAGCCATTTGGTTTGTTCGTCTACATGCAAAAGGTCAGATTCGTCGATTATCGAAGTGAAATGGATGGCTTCACAATCAGCCAAGTCCCTTTTGATGGATAGCATAACACTTACTGTATTTTGATAATGGATTAAATAGTACACCTCTTTTAGATAAATCATCGCAGATCTCATAAAATGATCAATGAAGAGCATCATTTGTGTCAAAAAACGAGACGGTGTTAGACGATAAAGAATTGCTCTTGCTATCGGATACGGAGACAACAACAGCTATGAAGTGCTCTGGAGTCGATCGACAGGTTATGGATATTTATACTTAAATGCGTCATGATAGCTTTGCTGCTTGTGATCATGATCATCTCGACGTTATTACCGCTCTGGATCTTGAGGCATCTTAATGCAGCCTCACGTCATGTCTTTACCAAGAAGCTCCAGTTCTCTATTGCTAGTATGTTTATCAGTAATCATGGACAATGGACGACTGCGATCAATGATTATGTGCTCAATTAAGATGCATATTGTCACTTTTTTTTGTCTCGGGGCTACTGCATCTGTTGGATGATGGTGTGCATTTGTATCACAAACACCGGCTCCAGCTAGCTGACACGTCGACACGATGGACGAGTAAATTTCCAGTCTACTTTCTCTGTGCATTGGAATGCATAATTGTCTGGAATGTGGTTTTCGTGAACATTGGCTGCTCGAACAAGATGATAGCCGTCACCAGCGCAGCATAACCGAATTGTACGTTCGTGAAAAATGTCGCACTCGCATTCTTGATTGACGTTATGTGATTGAAGATGGTGCTCACTTGCTTGTCTGCTGATGCTCCATAGATGGAAGAATATGTGTTGCGTTCAGCTATCAGGTATCACGCCTGAGTCTATCAGTGGATGAATAGGGCAGGCAGAGCAGCAAGGTAGCGACAAGCGGATCATATTGTGAGAGTGTCACAGCATCCACTGCTGCACAAACACATTTCACAATGGTGCACGATGAAAAAGCGTACGTGCTTGCTTATATCCAGCAATGTCAAAGTATTGAATCTATCTGTACAACATCCTTATGGAAAAGGTCCGATGTACTATGAGCCTTCTCACGATGCTCATACATCATGTAGGTCGTCGATGAGTCATCAGGGCGGACGTATTCGTTCAGTCGCTTGATCGACCACCATGTTGTTGCGTAAGGTGACGAACAAGACGACTCGGATGCATCGGAAGCGTTTGTGAGCAATTTGCATTGGATCTCAATCGAGATTTAAAAAAGACTGATTGCTACCACCGTTGCCATTTTCACCTCAAGAGATCATGTGAGATACGAAAATACCGGCAATTCAGGGAAGAGCTCCTGTTTTTTGTTTGGGTCCGACTCAACCAGCAAAAGCTAGCTAAAACTAGACAACCGCAGAGTATGCATCTCCGACATCTGGACTCGATGAGCCCAAGAGAGTAGGTGTTTCTAGCAGCATTGACATCTATCAAGGACAAACTTGCAGTGAAGACTCTCAGCACTGCCTCTGGGAGTTGATCTATTTAGCGTCTACGAACTTTCGGAGAAACCCGCGAGCAAAGCTCAGGAACGATGGAGAAGTGCCTGCTTTTCTCAATGGGAGTCATCAGTATGGCCACGTTAGCCATTTGGGTTTAAGACTTGGCAGTATCTTATGCTCTCGCGATAGAAGTTTAATATGGTTAGCAAAAAGCAAAATACGTGAGCAGATAGAATATGTTACCTCAGCACGTCACCAGCATGTATCCTTGCGACTGACTCCATCCGTAGATGCCTCTGTTTTTCATGTCGTATACGTGGATCTTTGCTTAAATTAGAAGGATACCTAGATACGACCCGCTTCAACCTGAGCCACAAACGTAATTTGCTCTTTGAATAAAAATAAATAGTATGCGCTATGTATGACCGTTTTTGACGGTTGCGTATGTGGCTGCATATGCGACCACGACGTTTAACTCACGTTTGCCTCAAAACTGACATCGAGGTAATATATGTTAAACACAAATCATTGCGAGTATTATAGAAACGCATAGCATTAACTATTTCTACAGCATTAGGTGTAATGGAGATGAAATGATTTACTCACAGCACATCTCAAGTTCTATCAAGTTTTGACTTACACATCGCGCTTTTAAGCGCCAAGCGACACGCACACATGTCAAGACAACGGCACTATCTCAAGCTCATCACCAGCACGCACGACTGCCACGTAATGGAGTGCATCCGTAAGGCGCACATCTGAGCTGATGACATAATATACAGTAAATTCTATCGCCAAATCTAGCCCTACTGCTTTATACTATCAGCTGGATCCACTTCTTTCCACGTGGGCTTCGCATAAAAAACTCAGCGATCGTCGATTCGTTGGACATGCTCTACCAATCCGTGTGATAAGTTGGTGTTGAAGTTGTAGAGAGATGTGGAAAAACGTTGGCTGTGGGATACGATATTTTGTCCTGTCGAAGAGCACAAACGTCTTTGTTATTACGAGGCGACGATTTGTTTGTTTTTTTCATCTCCATTATGTTGTTCTTGGAGGATTCGCGAAGGCAGCAGACATGGATATCTGAAGGCAGACGAAGCACAGATGGCGGTTATGTTATGGGACGTGGAAAGATGGGATGTTAGCCATACGTGGAAAAAGAGAAGAAAGTTATGGCTAGATATGGGTTGACCCCCTCGCAGATCGCCTGATCTGACGTGCGTGCTAGCTCGAAAAAGGAACCACTCATATGCGGATTGTCGTGCGTAGCTGAGAATATCCCGTGTGCCTAAACCGCGTTCTGATCCCTCAAATACGCCTAAAATAGGTCCAACGTCTGACTCTCTTTAGGGATCTCAGTGTTGATTTTTTTACGCCTACTTCTTTTCTTTTTTCCTTTGTTGGCGCTCTCTTGCGCCTTCACGCCCTGCTATGCATAATGCATACTCTCGCTCTCTCTCCACTTTTTGTTTAAAGATCTGTGTTTCTGTCAATTGACTCACGCCGAAAAATATGCATGTCACTGCCAACGCTGGTATAGACGCCAGTATTCTTGCGCCATTCTACCAGATGGTCCAACTACTGTTCTCTTTCTCGCACTCTTCCGCATCACATCTATGCATCTCACAACTGTAGTTTCTAATGATTCCTTTTACGAGGCATGTCAGCACAAAAACAGGGGGTTTTGTCTGTTTACGTTGCTTCACTTGGGATAAAAATCCAATTTCTCATACAAGTCCAAATTATAAATTTTTTGGGTTTTGGGCTGTTTAGGACAACTATTTTCTGACTTTTTTTGAGCTCTTGCGCCAGTAAGTGGGCAGCAGAAAATAGCATCTCGTGGCGTTTAGGGCTGCCTGTTAAGTACGGCCGTGGAGCCAAACTGCAAGTGTATGTAAGGGTGCGAAGCAACAACGAAGGGTGTCTACTGGTGGATGCATCGTAAGCTACCTGAAGACGATTGCTCCACCTATCTCGAGCTCATTTCCACATTTGCCACCTAAAGCTCAAGTCTTCTGTGTGTAGTCGTCTGATAAATATCATCAAACAGCTCACTCAACACACAGGAAAAAAAGAAACACAGACCCAACTGCAACAACATCAGTGCGACAACCAACCGAACGGATCCCATTTCGAAGCTTCTCGATATCGCCCAGCCATTGTCTATCGTACAAACGTCACCCATAGTCAACCTTTAACCAACGTTCTTCAAGCTTCGCATCATTTCTAAAAACGACCGCGATTCAGCACCACTTTAATCCATTCTCCGTCTCATCATCTAATAAACGAGTCAGCATGCCTTACGAAAGCTTCGCCACAGAAAAACAAGTCACCATTACCGAAGTCGTGCTGGATACCGCCACGAACGCCTGGATGTACCATATCCATGTGCATCGTGGGAACTACAGCAATAACAACAATCACGAAGATGACGATGGATTCAGCCATGAATATATCATCTCTCGTCGCTTTAGTGAATTTAAGCAACTGCATGCCGGATTGGTACCTATCATGGGTGACAAGCTCACGGCTTTACCTGCCGATGGCCTCATGACGCTCATCATGGCTGACAATGAAGCGCTGCTGGCAGAACGGAAGCAAGTGCTTGAACGCATTTTGACAGACGTACTGAATCATCCTGTTGCCAAGGAGCTCCCAGAGGTATTACAGTTCATTGGCTACGAATCCTCCAGCGCCAAAGTGCTCGCACCTTTGTACAATACCTCAGGCCCGTGCACAGGCTCGATTCGCAAGACCTCGAGTCCTTCCTGGACTACCATGGTGACTTCCTAAACGAAAAAAACCCATGGCCCATTATTTACATGACGGACCGCTGGGTCAACCATCTATCGTTCTCCTTGAGTGAGATGATGGATAGCCTAATATTTAACCTGTACAAATAGTTTCTTAGACAGAGTATTTTGACCCCGATAAAATAACGAAGGACATGCAACATAGAACTACCATGTTTTACATTATCATTCTGATCCTTTATCTATTACGATTAACCACGGCGCGCACACTACATTAAACGTTCTTTGTCCGCATGCTTTCATTTTCACCTTCTTTTCATACGAGAGCGACATCTCGCTGCGATTAGTGCGACTGAATACGATAAAGCAAAAGACGTAAACACGGAGATGGCCGCGTTTTAGATATGAGGAGGTGCGTGACTTGCAGAGGATCTTCAAGGTGCCACTTCCATTAAAAAAATCGCGCTGCACAACCTACTATCCATTTCCATTTCGATGAACAGCTTTTGCTGGGTGTAAGCAAATATTATCCAATAAAAAGATTAGAATTTAATTTTCATCCAATCATAGATCGTGAAATGGTTTGTTGTGACGTTGTGGCCAACCTTACGTGGCGCCGAAGAGCTCATTACGCGCTTCCAAGATAGGCAATCGATCAACAATCCGAGTCCTTCGGTTCGCTCATCATCAACGAACATCAATATAGGATGACATCCAGCAACGTATCTGAAGTGGCCCTACAGCTTTGTCACGTACTGGCAGCGAGCTTCTCTGCGGCATCATACGCCGGCCAAGTCATCCGTGATGTTGTTCACCAAGGCATAGAGCTTGAGGTCGTCAACAAAGCCGACGAGAAGTATGACCCTCAAACGGTAATACACCATTCATGAACACAATAATCGTTTTGCTTCTTGTAAAAATACATTATTTATTGATGGAAATAGATAGCCGATCGTCGCGCACAGCAACGAATCGTGTATACGCTGCGTCACGTGTGGCCAAAGGTGCAGATCGTAGGGGAAGAGGGGGAATTGGAGGCACCTGACGTGCACGATAAAGTGGTTGCCGATCTCCAAGTGCTAACCGACGTGGCGTTCCAAATTCCAACGGAGTTAGAGGGTGATCTGTCTTATGAAGATCTGGTACTGTGGGTCGACCCGCTAGATGGCACAAAGAAATTTGCCGAGAAGAAATACGACGAGGTCTCGGTCTTGATTGGCATCGCTTACAAGCACCGTCCCATTGCTGGCGTCATGCATTTGCCATTCGTAGGTGAATTTGGAACGACTTATTGGGGTATGTAATTGATGCTTGACCTTAGCTGCATCTTATGCTTTTTGGTGATCAGTTCACTTGGGATTACTGATGGTATCTATTCTTTCTCCATGTTGTAGGCGGTCCTGGCATCGGGCTGTTCGCCTCCTCGCACAGTGCCAATGCCTCAGAATTTGTTCATAAAAAGCTGGAGAAACCCGCCGTACGATACCCATCCTCTCGACCGTTAACTGTCACAGTCTCCGGCACCAACTGTGATTTGGTGAACCAGGCGTTGCAGGACTTGGCACCATCGAAAATATTGATGGGCGGTGCTACGGGCACAATGGTGCTACAAGTGATCACGGGGGTCACAGACGCTTTCTTCCGTTTTAAAAATGCTACCAAACGCTGGGATATCTGTGCCGTGGAACCTTTGATAGAAGCCATTGGCGGCAGTTTAGTGGACAAACACGGACGAGTGTACAAGTATGATCCGTTTGGTGATCAAGCATTCGATAACGCATTTGGATTGATTGCGACGCTTGATCCAGCGACTACGCAGTTGGTTCAGGACGTAGTGTCCAAGATCGAGGCATTAAGGTAGCTTGCTCATTTTTTTATGACAACCTAGAGACGGCTGTTTCGAATACAACAAGACTCATGTAGAAGCTACAGTGCTAAACAATTGTTTCTGTGAATGTCCTTGTGTGATTGCCGCACTCCGCTACATACTATAGGACATTGGATGGCCAAGTGATGACGGCACAGTGGTTGAACGACCATGTTTTTAACAACGAAAGCACAGTAAATGTGCACTCTGTCTCGGTGGTACCAGGGTCTCTGCATCGCGGAAAACATTCAATCGTAGCCAAGTTACTAATGGAAATTGTTAGTGAAGAAGGAAACGACCAAACCACAGTAATGAGGCAGATGTTTATGAAGAAAGCTGTGAAGAATGAGCTTCCTGCACGATCGGACGTGCATTGGGCACGCGATCTGTACTCATATCGTACTGAAACGCGCGTGTACTCGCATTACTATGCGAAGCTAAGTCCTTTTGTCAAGCTTATTCGTCCTCTGGCTGTATTTTACGGCATCGATGGCCATGGAAACGAATCGAGAGAGGCGTTTATGGTACTCATGGAGAATCTTGACCATCCAGACAGTAACTACATACAGAAAGACTGCCTCAATATGGTCGACACCAAACGAGCATTGGAGTATTTGGCATCTTTGCATGCCGCGGCATGGAATTCACCGACGTTACTCGACCACGTAACAGAAGATCTTTGGCCAACTGGTTCATGGTGGACATTCAAGAAACGTGGGCAAGCGGAGGTAGTGAACGCCCCCACTATTTGGTCAGCAGTCTTAGCCAGCTTTGCATCCGAAATGACGGAGCAAGGGATTGATGTAACTGATGAACGTATCATATCATTGGGCGACCGAATGGTAAAGAATGCTGAATTTATCACTACGCAATTATTCGATGTGGATGATGTGAAGCCACTACAGACAATCGTGCATGGTGATTGCAAGAGCGCCAACCTATTTTTTAAAGAAACAAAGGGTGGAGACGATGATCAAGAGGTAGTAGCATTTGATTGGCAATGGTGTGGCGTTGGACTGGGGGCGATGGATGTCGCCAATCTACTGAGTACGTCTGTGGCGATTGAAGCACTTTCCCCAGACCATGAAGCGCAGTTGCTGGAGTTTTACTACCAGCAGTTGATGACGAAGGTCAACAAAGAACCACAAAAGATCCTACCACGTTACACATACAAGGATTTTGAACGCCATTATATTCTCGCAACGCTCGAGTACGGCCGTGTCTTGATCTCCAATTTCTGGAAAGGAATGACACCAGCAACCTGTGTGGCCAAGGCCAACAAGACCAACTGGGGTCTCGGCTATCGGTCTATACCTCATGTTCTGCGTATGATCCAGAAACTCGATAAAGGTTTGGGTGTAGTAGAACAAGAGCAACTAACTAACCAATAATGTCAATACTTGCTACGTGACCGTTGTTGGTACACTAACAAAAAGGGTATAAATTAGTTGCATTTATTCGTATCACTATCATACATGCATGCATATGGCTCTCTCGCTCTCTCTGTTCTGTTCTAAATCAAGCTAAAACGTCGAAATTCAACTTTTGCTTCTTGTTGGTTTGCAAAGCGATCGGCATCAACTGATCTCCGTCGTGGTTGGTCATCGAAAATTCCATCACTTTCAGCTGTCAGATGATAACTTGTTCGAAGCGTTGGCATGGAACTCTCGCGATAGCTCTTCATGGGAGGAGACAACGGTGCCTTGCTGTACTGCTCGTATGAATGCGTATTGGCGAGGAACTCGAGGTACTCGGAGGAATCGGATGCAGCGCTGTGAGCTTCAATGGCCTGCAGTATGTTTTCTAGTGCTAACCGTTTCTGCTGCAGCATCGTCTGCGTCTCTCCGACGAAAAACGCCATCAGACTATCCACGGGTAGCGGAGGCAGAGCTTTTCCCATCAGTGGTGCCATCATCATATGCAACGCCTTGAATTCGGCGAAACTACGACGGATCGCGTAGCTACCACTGATTAAACAGGTGGAATGAGGGAGTGGCCGAAAGGATGAGTGAACTGCGAATGCATGTCGATGGTTTTTATCTGAAGAATTGGCGGGCGAGGTATCTTGGTCGTCGTGCATACGACGTTGGACCTGGATAAGATATCGCCATGAGCCTGTGTGCGTGTCCTGCACGAGCCCAACAATCGAGAGATGGTGTGTGCACTTGAAGCTTTCGTAAGGCATTTCTCTTCTTTCAGACCAGTAACTTTAGCGAATGGAAGATGGACACAAAGGGGCTCTGTAAGACAAAAGTGGATGTTTAGCATACAAAGATTGGCCCTGCCTCAATGTCATATTCTGTCGAAGAACGTATGGTATGTGCCTTCCCTAACTGAACTTAGGAAGCATCTGGCACGATGGATTGTCATGTTCCGCCAACACATGTAGAGCAGCTGCTTGTTCTCTTTTTTGTTCTTCCCACCCACGCGTGAGACAAATACAGTACCGTTGCCGCCCCAGGGATCATATGATACCGAAGTACCGGTAACTCAGGGAAGATCCTCTCTTCTGTTATTCGAGTCCGACCTGATTAATCAAGACCAGACAACTGCGGAGTAGACAGCTCCGACATCTGGACACGATGAATAAGTGTTCATTCTCGAGAAAAGATGTTCCTGGTAGCATTGAGATATCTATCAAGAACGACCTCGCAGCGAGGGCACTGAAAGACTTTTTGGTACTTCATTGCATGGTTAATTCTCCCTACAGTGAGAGCAAGCCTTTGTTTAGTGTTCTTCACGCTCACGCGTGAGACAAATAACTGTATCGCTGCCATCTGTCCTAAAATGAGAGCTAAGCTGTAAAACACGTAATCTGGATAGGAATGGCACACATTATCCCATATGATCAAGCGAGGCAATCGCTTTTTCTTTTTCTGTTTTTTTTGGATTTTTTTGTCAACAACAGATTTTCGCGATAGAAACAAAACGCAGATGAAGAAGCAATGGAAACAGAAAAAGACAAAAGAAAAAGCCTGATTTTATTTCTCTGGGTGATTAAATGTAACGACTTAAAAGGATTCTTAAATCTTATAACGAAGGGTCATGAAGCCTACTGATATGGGTAACAAACAGCTAGCTTGAGATAGTTTTTGTCTGGGCGAGTGGATTTGATGTTATAGAATTGGATGCAACGCAACTGCCTACACACACACATTGGTGAGTCTTACTAACCGACGTTTTATAAGCGTTGGGGATATCGATCCTAATCTGAAGCTTCAGGTGAATGTACAATAGTAGTGCAAGACAATGATTTGTAACGAAGCAAGGGCGGTTTTGAACTAATGTCACGACTGTTTCTCATCTTAGGCTTTTGGTTTATGGGTGCCTCGTTGATGCCAAAAGTTTTGTGTAGTCTCACGCGAGATGATAAAGCTCTTGCTTTCGTTTCAAGTTAGTATGTAACAAATTGTACGTTTCCAAGATAAGCCATATCACTAGTCACAAGTAGTAAACAACCACAACAGCACTTTGTACGATTAGGTTTTGGTAACTTTATGACGATGGAGTCCATTATGATATCCCAACAACGATATGTCGTAAGTTTTCAAATGCATGTGAAGTGATTTGTTCGTCCCTATTAACATTCCATCGCGGTGACAATCGTTGGACATCTTCTTCAATATTAAATAGAAAAAGTCAATACAGCACAACTATGGCAGCAGCAATGTCATAACACGAAGAATCACTGCATAACGGTATTCTCGCCCATCGAAAAGGATCATTTGATAATAACAAAACCACACTACTTGAAGAAGGCAAGATATCATTGTGATGCTTATCAACGATCCTTTTCGCACATGCAATGGACGATTTCACAGACGTAACACGGAGTAAATGGAACACAATTATCTCTTTTAGGAAACGCTAAAATCTCACTTTTCATCTCATCGCTTAACCTTTATTGATCGAAGCAAAACCCCACCAGTGGGAATAATACAGGAATAATGGATTCGTTGACCAACTATTCATCTGAATGTTCCGGAAAAAGCCATTAATTCAACCTACCGAGATTTCGTCAAGGCTATCAAATTATCGAAAGCTCAACTCGAACCTTGTAAGGATAAATGAAAGAAGACATCATTTCCTCAGTTGAGGTTTAAGTCAGGAAAGGATAACTCGACCTCGATTGAAATCCAATCTCGATTACTAAAGTTTGATGAAGCTCAACTTCGATTCTTTTCACGATATTTTGGTTTCTCCAAGAATGAAGGTGTTAAGATCAAAGAGAAACTTCCAGCACTCGAGTATGCAGTCTGCTTACAACGAACTCGAGAAGATCACTACTATCTCTGCATTCCATTGTTGAAAAAAATTTAAGCAGACAGACTCCATTCGAACATGTGCAATCGATCCCGGAGTCCGTAGTTTTATGACTTTGTACGATCCTCATGCCATGACATTATGTGTGGAAGACGCCAAGAACGCAATGTTCAATCGCTGTCTGTTGACCAATCGTCTCCAGTCTCAGTTGTTGCAAGAAAACTCCAAGCGAAAACGTCATCGCATAGGAAAGAGAGTTTATAGGATCTTTCAACGGATGAAAATGATAACGTCGGACATGCATTACAAAGTCTCCAATTGGTTATCGAGCAAATACCATGAAGTCCTCCTTCCATCCTTCGGGACCTCGGAGCTGGCGTCCAAGCAAAAAAGAATTTCAAGCAAGGTGTCATGAGCAATGCTCACGTGGTCTCCCTACAAGTTTAACAAATTACTTAAGTATATGATGGAGAGGACTGGAGGACGCATGACCGAGTGCGAGGAACATTATTCAACAAAGACTTGTTCTCAGTGTGGGAGAATCAATTACGTAACGAAGCCCCAAAAAATCTTTCAGTGCCCTTGCTGCAAGCTTGTTCTTGATAGAGATGTTAACCCTGCTCGAAACATCTTTCTCAAGAATGAACACTTACTCTCCTGGACTCATCGAGTTCAGATGTCGAAGATGCCTACTCCATGATTGTCTAGTCTTAGCTAGCTTTTGCTGATTGAGTCGGCCCCAAATAACAGAACAGGAGCTTCTCCTTGAGGTACTTTCGTATCTCATATGATCCCTGGGGTGGGGTACAAATTCGAACTATGTGGAAACGTCACTTCAATCGATCAAAATGGGGTGTATCTACTGGTTTTGTTCTAAAATAAGGTGAGATACTGAAGTAACCAATCTGCTTGCAAAATTTTGTGGAAGGATCACCAATTTTGTGAGGACAAAAGTCGAAATCTTCTCCTTCCACTCGCCTTCTTGCCCATCACGTTTGCAATGCGCTCGTGCTCTTCACGCACATCGGTGTTGTTAACCAGCGTTCTTGCAGTGCATAGCATTGTTTGGCAGTCGTGTTATGGTACGTGCTCAATTTTCTGTTGTTAATGGTACACATAGGTGTTTAAGAGATATTGGATTGATCCTGAATGCTCATGATGTTTGCTACTCTCTATCACTAGCATATTCGTGCACACAGCATGGACAAGTAAAAGTGCCATGTGAAGATGAACTGGTGATTGAAAAAACGGATAAATTCCTGCTTACACTTATGGGACATACATGTTACACAATGTCACTCTCCTCTCAGCACCCACTGGATGTGTACTTCTACGATGGATATGACCTGGAGGGACTAGGGACACGTGGACTGGACAATGAAAACCAAATGCCATTAAATGCATTTATAACGCCCAGTAATTCACGCACAAAAACTAATTTTCGAAGCCCAGAAAATCAAATGAATGCTGCTTCAAATGCAACAATGCAAGCGATTTCGCCCAGTTTACGAGACGCGCAGCTTTGCCATAATACACGGCACTGCTACCAGACCAAGCAAGGGTTGCCGAGACAAGCGATGTACAACCTAGTCATCTCTTGGTCACGCACTGTTGGTACCGATGCCATAGAGGAGAAGAATCTTGAGACACAAAGCGATACTGACAATCTAGTCTTTGTCGCATTAAAGCAGTGCGATCCCATCTCGTTTTGGCACTACGTCGGTATGAAGCATGATGGGGTCTTCTTTAGATACCAGCGAGTGGATTATCTAATCTGCTTCATTTTTTGTCGTTTTGTGGATTCTAGGACTGCTTTTATTTGCGAGCATCGGTTTTTTCTTCGTATTCGTGTGTTTTTGTTTGGTGGGGGAATTCATCTTGGGGTTGCATTCCGTTGCCAAGGTGCGTCGGCAGATGAAGCGTCGATATCAATTTGTGGAGCTTCCACAGATGGATCCACAGCAGCCAAAGACAGTCATTCCATGAATTTTCATTTATTTGTGGTCATATTTATACAAAATGTATCTCTTGCTTTGATTCACTGCATCATACTAATAAAGCGCAATCATAGCCATGACACGTGGACTATTTGCGATTGATTCCGAATCACCTGCCTACGCAAACAGCGATTGCTAACTAGTAGTATACGTTATTCGCGGTCTATCCCACCAATCGTTCAATCCATATGGCGCCAATAAGATCGCGAAGCACATTCGTTTTAGGAATTTGGCGCCAAATTTACGCGCGCCAATGGCGCGTGGAAGGCACACGCCTCGTCCTCGCACACTTCAAAAACCACTTTAAAAAGCTCTATTCGCACGTCATCAATCTGCCAGTTTTCACCGACTGAACCGGTACAATCCATACAAAGTTAGTCTGCCTCGAGATGACGTGCCATTAACAAACTAACAGTTACCTGCCAAAAAATGTCAAAACCAACAAAGGAAACTACAGGCTCCCGGCAACTGCGCACTCTGCAAATTCCCCCCACGAAGAGAAGGCAAGAGCAACAAGCGATAAGAGAAGCACCATGTACGTGATCAAGCGTGACGGGCGTCGGGAAGACGTCAAATTCGACAAAATTACAGCGCGTATCACCAAACTCTGCTATGGACTCAATGACGAATACGTGGATGCTGTCAAGATCTCGCAAAAGGTCGTCGCTGGAGTATACCCCGGTGTGACGACGTCGGAATTGGACGAATTGGCTGCGGAAACAGCCGCGTATTGTGCGACACAGCACCCAGATTTCTCAAAATTGGCTGCGCGGATTGCTGTCTCGAATTTGCACAAGAATACGAACAAGGTTTTCAGTGAAAATGTTGAGTTGTTCCACAAAAACAAGCACGAAGTGAACGGCCAAGCAGCTCCGTTGATTGCCGATGATGTCTACGAGATCATCATGAAGCACAAGGACGTACTGAACTCGGCCATCATCCACGACCGTGACTTTGAATACGATTACTTTGGCTTCAAGACGCTTGAGCGATCGTATTTATTCCGTGTGGGTGGGAAAGTGTGCGAACGACCGCAGCAAATGATCATGCGTGTCGCTGTAGGCATCCATAAAGAAGATATCAAGCTGGTGCTTGAGACGTATGAGTACATGTCGCTCTCGTTCTTCACGCACGCCACACCAACACTGTTTAACGCAGGTACACCACGGCCACAACTGTCTTCGTGTTTCTTATTGGCCATGCAAGACGATTCTATTGAGGGCATTTACGACACTCTCAAGCAATGCGCATGCATCTCCAAGTGGGCAGGGGGTATCGGCATCAGCATGCACAACATTCGCGCGACGAATAGCTACATCCGTGGTACAAATGGCACGTCCAACGGTATTGTGCCTATGTTGCGTGTGTTCAATGACACTGCTCGTTACGTTGATCAAGGTGGTGGCAAGCGCAAGGGGTCGTTTGCAATCTATTTGGAGCCGTGGCATGCCGACGTATTTGAGTTCCTGGATTTGAGGAAGAATCACGGTAATGAACTTCATCGTGCACGTGATCTGTTTTACGCCATGTGGATCCCAGATTTGTTCATGAAGCGTGTGGAAGCCAACGGCGAGTGGAGTCTTTTCTGCCCTAATGAAGCGACTGGTCTGTTCGACTGCTGGGGTGATGAATTCGAGGCCTTGTACACCAAGTACGAAGCCCAGGGCTTGGCCCGCAAGACCATCAAGGCGCAACAATTGTGGTTCGCCATTTTGGACGCTCAGATCGAAACCGGCACACCCTACATGCTCTACAAGGATGCATGCAATCGCAAGTCGAATCAGCAAAACTTGGGCACTATTCGCTCCAGTAACTTGTGCTGTGAGGTCGTCGAGTACACATCCAAGGACGAAGTCGCGGTGTGCAACTTGGCGTCCATTGCACTGTCCAAATTTGTCGACAATGGTGTGTTTAACTTTCAGAAGCTCTACGAAATCACGAAGATTGTGACCAGAAATCTGAACAAGGTCATTGATATCAACTACTATCCGATCCCAGAAGCCAAGCGATCTAATCTACGACATCGCCCTGTGGGTATTGGTGTGCAAGGGTTGGCTGATGCGTTTATTCTCATGGGGTTCCCCTTCGAAAGTGAGCAAGCGCGAGAATTGAACAAGCACATTTTTGAAACGCTGTACTATGGAGCCATGGAAGCATCTATGGAACTTGCAAAGGAGTATGGCCCGTATGAAACTTACGAGGGCTCCCCTGTGAGCAAGGGCATCTTCCAGTTTGATATGTGGGGTGTCACTCCAACATCTGGTCTCTGGGATTGGGCTGCATTGAAAGCTCAAGTCGCTAAACATGGTGTGCGCAACTCCCTGTTGTTGGCGCCCATGCCAACGGCGTCGACTGCTCAGATCTTGGGCAATAATGAATCCATTGAGCCATTCACGTCCAACATGTACAACCGTCGCGTGCTCGCTGGTGAATTTACGATCGTCAACAAGTACCTCATGAAGGAGCTCATCGAACTTGGTATCTGGACACCTGAGGTGCGCAACCAAATCTTGCATGACGGTGGCTCGGTGCAAAAAGTGCGCTCGATTCCTGATGCAATCAAGGAAAAGTACAAAACAGTGTGGGAAATCAAGCAAAAGGTCGTGTTAGATTTGGCAGCTGATCGTGGTGCCTACATCTGCCAAAGCCAGTCGCTGAACGTGCACATCGCCGACCCGACGGTGAGCAAGTTGACATCGATGCACTTTTACGCGTGGAAGCGAGGACTTAAGACCGGCATGTACTACATGCGTGGGCGACCGAAGGCCGATGCCATTCAGTTTACGGTCGACAAGGCTGCAATTGAGCGCCAACAGTTGCAACAGCAACAAGAACCTCTCCAAGAAGAGGAAGAGGAGTGTTTGGTATGCAGTGCTTAAGTAAAGTGTCGGTCAGATAATCGTCGCGGCGTACTTCTTCATTAGTGCGGTGATGTAGCTATCTATTCATCGCTTTCTTATTTTCAGTAAATTGCATAAAATATGATACTCTGTGCGCATTCAATTGTTCATCGCATGCTCAGTGCAAGACAGAAGCCATCCACGCACCAAGCTCCACCAGCACACGTTTACATGAAGCACTGAAGGTGATCTTTGTCCATCAGAGAAAAAATGACGAACACTCAGGCAACTTGCAGTATAGCATTGTATTCTAGATTTCAAAGATTGGTTAATGCTCATCCCGAAGCACCCGCCAAAATTGGAAAAGCTTTTTGTGGAAATCCCATACAGTCTGTTCTTCGAATGAGGGTGGCATTCCCAAGTATCTTTTTGCCCAGTTGCCCATCTTCAGTCGCAATACGAAATTCATGGAGTTGAAATTGCCATAGCCTTCACCAAATGAAAGCTGCTTGACATGTGAGTTTCTTATGCTGAGAAGTTATGGTTAGTCTACCAATGTCACAGAATGCGAACAATCTTAAATACTCTGCTTTGGGCACCAGGGTTACACTGTTGGAAATCGGAGACCATAGTAGTGGTAGCAGACGAGGACTCTGGGTTGAGCAGTCACCCATGTTGCCCATCCTCTTCGCAGATCGGCGACATGCTGTTCTTTCGAGATACTAAATTCGTTAGACGCATATATTTCTTATGGGCTGTACGAACTTCGTATCATCGTGTTGTGAGCAAGAAGTGAATTTGTGGCTATTGCATTTACGTTTATGGCTATGTGCGCTATGTTGCTGTGCGATTGGATGGATTCCATTGTTGTTGACTTTGTTGACTTACACGGAACCTACACTCTTGGTGCCCGAGAACGACGTCATCGGTTTTAACCGAAAGCGTGACACCCCACAAAAACGTGACAAAAAACGAATGTCTAAATTTAGAACTTGAATCTCCACTCGCCATCCACCCGCCTGTTTACGCTTGTTCGAAATTGGTTGTTTTGTCAAAATTCTGAAATTTAGAGAAAAAAAAACACTCACAAAAACACGGTGTGACAACAGCAACCACATTGGGTGTTGTGGCAGCTTCCAGTTACTTGGCAGGCCATTCTTGGGTGGGTGACCGACCACGCCAAACAAACTCCGCCGACGTCCTGCACGAAGAAGAAGAAGAAGAGAAGAAGAAATCTCAAAAACCACAGCCATACCGACAAACACAGAGGATGATGAAAAAAAAGGGACTGTCCACAAGTGTGGCCGTGTACGTGCTCCTCGTCTGTGCGTCCACAATGGTGCTCCAGGAAGTGTTTACGACGCCGCTAAGTGGCTTCAATCCCATTGAGAATTTTTTGCGCCGGTTCTCGACCACACCCACTGACGTGTCAATAGTAGATTTGCGCGTCGCCAATCTCTCAGTGCATCGTGTACGTTATGTCGATGATAATGGGGATGGCGAAGCAGCCAACTTTAATCATGAAGCTCAGGAACCACAAGAGAAGGAGCTGAACACGCGTCGACCGATGTCATTGATGTCCATTGTGTCCTTGACTGAGGAAGTACGCGAAATAACAGCGAAAATGGCGAAATTCATTCTGTTTCCTGTGCCAAGTAGTGACAGCACCAAGCCACGGAAGCGCACAGAAGTGTCGAGTGTCGTGGTCACATGGGAGGACCATGCATGGGCGGCACAGGCCCGGCTAAAGGAGAAACTGGAGATGGAAGAAAGAAGCGGAGGTGAAGGTGGAGGAGCTGCTGGAACTCAGTCCATCCTCTTCTCTCCTGGACAAACATTTTCGTATGAACTGCAGCACTGGGTCAATGGCTGGGGTTTCGATGCATTCCTCCACCCATCCAACCGAAAAATCGTGACTTCGGACCCATTCGTAGTTCTCTCAAATCTCCCACCGGACTACGAGATTAGTTTCCGCGTGCGCATCAAAGTCAAGAAAACCACAGGCTTCCTTTCGGGCTTCTTCGCGACAGAGACCGAAGGTCCGTGGAGCCCTGTGGTAACGCTCTCACCGTCTCAAGACGACGCATTCGAGGCCATTCTCGTGTTTCTCGCAGCTAACAAGGCGTTCTTCCTCGTCTTGGCAACGTGCATCGGCTCAGGTAGTCTAATTGTCTTCCATTTGCTCATTGGAACTCGCTTGCGACGGACTTTCAGTGGAGGAGCCAACTCCTCTCAAAGTAACGCTATAATGACTGCGACAGGGACTCCTCCACCTCTTTCATCCCGTAAACTGAGCAGCCGAAGAAGCAGCAGCTGTAGTAGCAGCAGCAGTAATGCAGAGTTGGACCAGGAGATTCGAGACCTGCGACAGGAACTCGCTGATTCCGAGGCCGAAGTTCGGAAGTTGATGCTCTACCGAGGGTACGGCATCGAAGCACTTACTCCCGAGGAGCTCCGTGTTCTGGAACGAGAACTCTTTCAGACCATCAAGCGTGTGCAGGTGTTGCAGCGCGTTGGTGGCAGAGGCAGTGTGCGCTGTTTATCGGAAGAAGAAGAGGAGGATGAAGAAGAGATGGAGAATGATGAAGGAATTCACACTGGTCGACATACTATGCATACTATTTATGAAGACGCTACCGCGTTTTGACGGGAGGGTATGGGCTTGTTTCTTCTATCCCGGCTAGTATGATGTCTAGAAATCATAGTTTTTTCATAGTGAAAATATGAATGCTGTATGAATGGGGATTTGAAGCAATGAGAGTATATGAAGAGTGAGAGCGATGTACGCAGATTTAAAGGCGTTAAGTTATTAAATATTTCTATGATCGTACATATTCGATGACATTTACGTCCGCTTTATTGCTACATGTGTGAATGAATCTTGTTGTCCTGGTGTGTATGCGCAGTCGACTGCACCAAACACACGATACTTCCAGTAGTGTCGCAATTCCCCAAACTTCAAGCGACATAAACTTTTTTCTGCTTGGGTTGGATTACTAACGGTGGTTTTTGATCATCAGATCATTCCAGTGTAAGACAAAATGGCTGTAATGTTGCTTAATGAGTTTCAACGACGACAAGTGACTTCATCAAAGAGAGAGAAAAGCAATAGCATGTAAATGGAGTGATGGATGGAATAGCAAAAAAATCCATTAACTGTTTGATTACTAGTGTGGCTGCGTCATACAAAAAAACAAACTACAATAACAATCCTGCGACTAGGGATATATATGCACAAGAGTCGCCAAATCTCGCTTCGATATATTGCGATGATACGTATACGTTCGTGTTTTGGTCATCGTTCTGCTCCAATAATGCAAAAAGAATTGGAAATTCTTAATGCAGTCAAATCATCACCGTCGACTCCCACCTGTGTGGAAGAGAAACAGGATGACAGCAAAGAGAATCTGTAGTATCACGGCATACAGTATGAGGATCCCCATGTTATGACTGACGTTCACTTTCTCCATGTCATATTCTTCCAAAACCTTCCAGGCGTCCGTAGTATTGACGGTAGAGAAATGCTGGTACATGAACGCCTCAAACGAGTATGTGTGGAAAGCCAAGTAGTATCCCCAGATCCAGTATGTCGGCATCGAATGGTACGGCACCATGAAGCCTTCACACAGCATAAACATCCCAAAGAGCCCCGCACCCAATGCAATTCCGATAATGTAATGTGGTACTGCCGCTCCAATGACATGCATTAGCGACTCAGCTACCACCAGAGAGAGCGACAGGTTGATCAAAAACGACGCAAAAGAGTTCACGTCCGCCAAGTTTACGACAATCACACTCGCTAAAACAGAAATAACAGCAATACCCGGCAACGCACCAATAAAGTTGGCGGTCGTGAAGCTGACAACATGCAGAGAATTGTTCATCGTCTCTCGCTGGAAGACCGCGCGCTGTTCGATCAGCGCGGGTAGTGCCGCTACAGACATAAATACCAAAAACGCCTGCACGTAGAATAGTAGCGGCACCATGGCTTCATTAGTGATCTTGTGGTTTGAACTGAGGTACATCGTTCCGACCATGAGTGTTAGCAACATGTACATGAGCACGCGGATCCAGAACACACCAGGATTCCGCCAGTTGTTGAGCCAATTGCGGTGCAGCAAAACACAAAACTGGTTCCATGCCGACGGTGCCATGGCCTGCAGCAATTCCCCATTGATACACAGCCGACTGGCGCGATCGCGTGCAATTTCGAGTTTTAGTGTGTTAGCCTCATTGCTTTCGGCCCATGCAGTTACAAATGGCTCAATGTTAAGTTGATCGTGAAAATCTTTGTTCACCAGGTGCACAAAATACTCGGCCGGGTTTGAGTACATCGGACAGGCATACCCGATTGAGAAAAAATGTGGCAATGCAGCATTAGCGGGGCCGTAATAAATCTGTTCACCCATGGACAAGATTACGATATTGGAAAGCATCTCGTAAATCGCTGAACTCGGTTGGTGGATCGTGCAGATGACGTTCTTGCCCTCGAGACACAATTTCAAAATATGTTCCATCACCCGCCGCGCCGATGACGAGTCCAATCCTGATGTTGGTTCGTCCAGTAGCAGGATTGACGGGTTTGAGAGCAATTCAATCGCAATACTCAGTCGTTTCCGTTGGCCATTGGAGATCCCCTTGTGGAACAAATCGCCAACACACGTGCGAGCACAATTGCGGAGTCCCATGTCGTCGATGACGTCCTGCACGCGCATCTCTCGCGTCAATTGCGGGATGTGGCTTGGAAGACTTAATCCTGCCGCCATTTGCAGCGTTTCTAGGACAGTAAACGATCCAAGAAAGGACATTTCCTGCGAAACGTAGCTCATTAAGCCCCGGAACGTCTTCTTCTCTCGTGGCTGACCATTCACTTCGACGATTCCTTCTATGCGTCCACTAGCATAGTCAATACGGTCCGCTAGCAGATCCAAGAGCGTGGTCTTGCCCGCACCTGATGGACCAAGGATCGCCGTCAAATCTCCCGGTGAAGACCGGCCCCAGAGGTTTTTGAGGATCCTGCGGCCATTGTCGGTGTGATTGTGGGGTAATCTACTTTGGTGGTTGAATGCGTTGCGGATGATGCGGCTGCATCGCTGGTAGTGAGTTGTAGGCTCCACGGTATACGAGATGTTTTGCCAACTGAGTGAGCAGAGGTTGAGCGTCACCGGGTTCCGGAATTCGAACAGATCAAAATCGGAGGACTTGGAGCTGTCGTCCTGTCGGTAGTAGCGAGTTGTGGGTTCTCTCGGGGATGGTGATAGTTGTGTCGGGGATGAATTCTGAGGTTTCCCATGTGCTACGTGGCTGGACGGTGGATGGCACGCCATACTGGAGGCGGAGACGTTAACGTTCCCACTCATGGTAGTAGTGGTATTTGTGCCTGTTTGTGGTGTCGGTGAACGATCGAACGGGGAAGGAGAGATCGAGGTGGCTGATTGAGAAGATGCCAGCGTCGGCGTTGCTGAAAGTGCACGCGTCGGGCGGGTTTTGTGAGTCATCCGCTGAGTCCAGTGAATACTGTAAGGGGAATGGTTCACTGCCGATTGCCAAAGTGTATTGTGCTTGAGAAGTAGTCGATGTTAGTCGTTGGAAACGCTCGCGAGGATCGCACTTCGAGTTGTCGTTGTGCTTTGGGGGGGCGGGGAAGGGAAGGGGAGGTTCTTGGTCACTTCTTTCTTATATGACTTCGATGAAGGAGGGGGATGATTTCAAATCTCGACCACCTTGCGCGATTATCGGCGTCCAAATTGTTTGTTTTTTTGGCTGGATGGAGTCAGTCGCGCCGTTCCATTTTCTTTTTTTCTCTCTCTTTCGTGTGTCTGTGTATGTATGACGGTCCTAAAGGAGCCGTTACGCGCCATTGGGTGCCTCTTCTCGCTTAAAAAGGCAGTTTGCTGGACTTAGTAGAAGAAAAAACACCGGTGGGTTGGTCTGCTTCTGGACTTCTAGAGCGAGAAATTCTATTACGACAATGACGCTTCAACGTTCAAGAACAACTCTGTCTGTCGCACTTTGACGCTCACGCACTAGCAGTAACCAATGACGAACTAAACACACTGTACTCTCATGAAGCGTTTCCAAACGACTCCAATCCCATCCATGAGGTGACTGAGCTACATAATTCATGCATTGCCTTTCCATTCTTTCGCCATCCAACAAAAAATTACTGTACGTCTCTACTCCGGAACGTACAGAAGTGGTAGCCTACTGTCGAAAATCGAATGAAGGCTCAATGTGGTATCTGGTATAGCGATCCTTGACAGAAGTCCATGATGACTGATTTGACCACATCACAATCAGTAAAACAGAATAAACATAATGTACCGTCGATCGTCATATCCAAATGCTGAGAAGAAGAATGCGTTACTTTCGCTGATTGGTCTATTGCTGTTATCTGCTTGAATGCATGGATCCAGCACGAGGTGCAACTACCAACATAAATATCATTGTGTAGTACCATGAGGTACTCTAGGCTCTCATGGTAAACACAATCAGCGCCATTTCTCTGAATAACGAAAGGACGTATGAAGCTGCACTCACATCCCCTCGGAGCGAAATGATGTAGCGCCAGCAGGATGAGTGTGCGCAGCGCTTGTCGCAAGTACCATTTGGTGGATGCGCTCGGCACACTCAACCAATGACACAAGCATGAGTGTTGGTAATGTAATATTATTTTAAATTAAGTAAGCAGTAAAAAGTACTCTTATAAATGAATATCAGCAAGAAATCAAAGGAAGTTGAAGTTTAGCTACTGCCAACATAATAACATAAAGCAGTATACCGCAAATATGTTGCCAAATTTGACTCAATCTGTAATACAGGATTTTGTGGAAAACCCAATTTAATTTTGACGTCCACATCCCATCATAAAGTAGCTTCTACAAAGCATGGAAATCCCAAATTAATGGTTTTTGTGATACCCAAAATATTATTGGTAGCTCATTGCTTGTCAACCCAACGGCCGCTGACGAATGCGATAATGATGGCGGATCGCCGCTTGGTGCAGGAACCGTTTTGTCATTCGCGAAAACACCAGCTACCAAGCACATGGCGTCTGTGTCCAAAACAAACGGCACTGCACACGAATCGTATGTGCGTGTGCAGACGCCGCGTGCTGATGCAGCGCAGAAAGTTGAGAAAGTACTCCATGGCGGCACTGTTGATGGTGTTGCAGTCGTGGACGAACCAATTGCCGTTGGCAGCAGGAACAGTCCGTTCGATTCTGCGAATTGGCTTTCAAAATTAACGATCTGGTGGATGACTCCGTTGATCCGCCAAGGTTTTCTGAAGCCTTTGTCGGAGCATGATGTTTGGAAACTCCCAAAGGCGGACTCATCTGAAGTATTGCAGGCGGCATTTGATCACCATTACCAGCAGGAAAAAGCAAAACTCCAGCAAAAGCACCCCGAAGCTACCGAAAAGCTCATCACACCCATCCATATACCCATGTGGAATTCTACTAAGAGTACTATGGCGTTGGCCATTGCATTGTATCTCACAAGTGCCGCCTGCTCGATCATTCAGCCACTTCTCATCAAAGCCTTACTTCTGTACTTTGAAGGAAGCCCCAACATGTTTGGCATTTCGTCACCGTATGCGCTCGCAGGAATTCTAATCGCTGCAACTTTTGGTAACGTCACTTGCCTGGATTTTGGCATGTTCTTGACCATGCGTGCTGGACTCAATGCACGTATGATTGTCGTCAATGCCGTGTACCAGAAGATACTGAAGCTCACGACCACTGCGCGCCAATCATTTAATAGTGGTGATATTATCACGCTTGCTGGAGTGGATAGTGAACGATTGTTTGAAGCCTATGCGCTCGGGTTGTGGATCGTGAATTCGCCCTTGATGATCACGACTGTGTGCATCTTGATTGGAGTTGAAATGGGGTGGGACGTTGGCTTGACAGCAGCAGTGGTATCTGCATGCATCCTGTTTTATGCTATGACCAACTCGCGCGAGATCGGACGCTGTCGACGCAAGATTCTTGGTATTGCTGGTGAACGGGTGAAAGTTACCAATGAATCACTGCAAGGAATTCGTGTCATCAAAATGTACACATGGGAAGACTCTATTGCTGAACGCGTGCGTGCAATCCGTGACCAAGAAATCAAAGTTATCCGAAAATACGACTACCTTCGTGCGACCAATTTGATCGTCCTTTCCTTGGCCGTGACATTTTTGGTGGTAGTGTGCTTCTTCGTTTACGTCTACAAAGGTAGAACGTTAGACGTCCCAACGGCATTCACACTACTTTCCTTTGCTAATGTGTGTCGCCAACCGTTTGGAATTTTTTCCAATTCGGTCGTCTTTACCTCGGAAGCTATAGCCTCTATGCAGCGAATTGCTAAGTTCCTTGCTGCCGATGAAATCAGTCAGAATACCAATGAAACAAAGCTACAAAATGAGTCGTCTATCGTTGAAATCCGAGATGGCGACTATACTTGGGGTGCATCTCCAATCAATGTAGCAGCTGGTCAGTGCGACAGTGGGGAGAAACCAAATGCTCTCATTATCTCCAATATCAATCTGACAATCCCTGCCGGTTCATTGACCATCATTGTTGGAGCCGTTGGCAGTGGCAAGTCAAGCTTGGTAAATGCGATATTGGGAGAAATGCATCAAGTCCGCGGAACATGCGCTGTTCGTGGGTCTGTAGCGTACGCCAGCCAACAGGCGTGGATTCAACACAATAGTGTTCGTGGAAATATCCTCTTCGGCTCACCGTTTGATCAAAACTATTACAACAAAGTCATTAGTGCTTGTCAGTTGCAAAGAGACCTTGACATTTTCGAAGCTGGTGATCAAACTGAAATTGGGGAGCGTGGCATCAACCTGAGCGGTGGTCAGAAAGCACGCGTGAGTCTGGCGCGTGTGATCTATCGGCAAAATGCAGATTTGATCATCTTGGACGATCCATTAAGCGCTTTGGACGTGCACGTCGCGAACTCTGTCTTCTTTGAATGTATCGTAGGTCTAGTGAAATCTAAAACGCGTATCTTGGTCCTCAATGCGCATTATCATCTACTACCACACGCCGATCGTATTATCATGATGGCTGATGGACAGATCGTCAGTGATGGAACATACGAGGAGGTGAAGAGTACTTTTTCGTTCTTGGAAGACCAATCACCTAGTAATGTTGCTGGATCACCAGAATCACTCGAGGATACAAAATCTGCGAGTGAAGCTATTGCAACTGAGAATAACGAACCGGAATTGACAGAGAAAACGTATGATGCAGTACTTGACTCTACCGTATACTCTGAGACACCGGAAACGATGGAGAGAATGAGTCTAAGTCGAGCGAGCGGTAGATCTTCTGCGGTTGTCATGACGGAGACGATTACCGAATCGAAAACAGACCCCAAGAAAACCATGATGCTCAAAGAAGATCGTCAAGTTGGAGCGGTAGGGGCGAAATTGTACACGAAATTCTTCAGCTTCTGTGGATACAATGGAATCTGCGTAGCGGTGACCATTTTCTTTGCCTTTGCCATCGGTCAAGGAGCGTTGCTCGGTGCCGACTATTACGTCAAATATTGGTCCAATGGCTCGATCAATAGTCTCAGCCAAAAGTCATTGCTGTGGCTGTACGTGGGCATCGTGGTCGTGGCATCCGTGCTGTCTGCTTTTCGCACATTCTTATTTACTGAGATATGTGTTCGATGTTCGCGAGCGTTGCATTCGCGTTTTTTCTACAAAGTGATTCACGCACCAGTGACGACGTTCTTTGATGTCACACCACTGGGCCAAATTTTGAACCGTTTCTCGCGTGATCTTGATCAAATCGACAATCCATTGACCTATTACGGCATGAACTGTCTGATTTTGGTTTTCACTACGCTTGCCATATTTATTGTGTGTGCCGTCTCGACAGTTTACACTCTGATATTGTACGTGCCGATGATTATTATCTGCTACTATATCCAGATTTACTATTTGGCAACGTCGCTCGAACTCAAACGATTGGATGGAGTGACTCGATCACCTTTCCTCAATTTGGGCTCCGAGACCATCAATGGCATTGAGAGCATTCGTTCATATCAAATGACCAATCAATTTTCGACAAAATGTCGGGAACTTTTGGATCACAACTGCAAGTTCTTCTTCTCATTTCAATCGACCTCACGGTGGTACGCAGTTCGCCTGGATTGGATGGTCTCGTCCGTTGTCGCTGTCGTATCTCTTTCGTGTGTTGCTACCATGGATTCCATCGGAGCAGCAACTGCAGCGATCGCGCTTACATACGCCACCCAACTTGCTAGTCAGTTCCAGCGATTGCTAAATTTGATGGGGACAACCGAGAATTTGATGACGTCTTTCGAACGAATTTTGTACTACGATAGTCTTGAGGAAGAAGGAGCTACGCGGGAAATTGTTATCGCGCAACCTCCATCTGAATGGCCAACACAAGGAACAATTGTATTCGAGAATGTTTCGGTACGGTACCGTGATGGACTTGACTTGGTTTTGAAGGACGTTTCGTTCAAAGTTCAGGATGGAGAGAAGATCGGTGTCTGTGGCCGAACTGGCTCTGGTAAAAGTACTCTCATGAGTGTACTTTTCCGGGTCGTCGAGTGTGCCAATGGTCGAATTCTCATTGATGGGATGGATATCGCCCAAATCAGCGTCAAGCATCTGCGTCAACAATTGACCATCATACCACAAGATCCTGTGCTCTTCAGTGGTTCATTGCGGTACAACCTCGATCCTTTTGATGAACACAGCGATGAGCAGGTCTGGACTGTATTGCGAAAAGTTCGCCTTTATGACGACGTGAGCAAATGGGGCCATGGTTTGGGGTATATCGTCGCTGAAAAGGGTGATAATCTCTCGGTCGGACAGCGACAGTTGGTTTGCATCGCACGAGCACTCTTACGTGAGAGTCGCATCATTGTCTTGGACGAAGCTACGGCAAACGTTGATCAGGAACTGGATCGCTTGATTCAGATCGCCGTAAAAGAAAACTTTCAACACAAAACGGCACTGACAATCGCCCATCGTCTTGAGACGATCGCCGATAGCGACCGTATTCTCGTTCTCGACGATGGAGAAGTCAAAGAATACGACTCCCCTGCAAATCTATTGGCAAAACCAGGTGGGATCTTTGCATCATTGATGCGAAGTGCCGAAAAGAAGTAAATTAATGCTGTAGCGTTGCACGATGCATTTGTTCCCACGAATAGTAATGTAGCACTGCAATCAAAAGCACTTATTAAATACACTCGACCTAGTTAGTATTCTTTACAACAATTGGATCTACTTGGCCAACTCAATGTAGGGTAAGTATCGTCAATTCAAAGGTTGACAAGAAACCACATGCGATTTGCAATCGCGCATTGTCGTCTCTCTGTGTTCGAATATGGAGTGGCACCTCAAGTAATCATATGAGACACCGAAGTACCTCAGGAAGGAGCCCCTGTTTTTTGTTTGGGTCCAACTCAACCAGCAAAAGCTAGCAAAGACTAGACGACCGAAGAATAGGCATCTTCGCTACTTGGACTAATCGAGTTCAGGCGAATAGATGTTCATTCTTGAGAAATATGTTTCTAGTATGATGTTTACCTTCCTTTCGCACCGATACTACCGCCCCACGCTTTCTAAACAATCACTTTGATTTTCCACGTACTTAGTCTCCTCCGGCATGCACTGTCATCGCTTCGCAGCCGTTCTTGAGAAAAAGCATGGCACTGAAAAGAGCTCATTGCGGAGAATTGGAAACAATTTTCTGCTTCTATCGATGTGTACTGTTCGCTTCGAGAAACACGTCAAAGCGTATCATAGAGGTGGTAAGGGAGATTAATATGGAAAGTACGATCATTGAAACTTATGGCCATCATGACAATGATCATAAAAAGTCGTTCTTCATAAAAGAGTTGAACTGAGTGACTACAACAATAACAACAACAACAACAGCAAAAGAAAGAAGGCAGCATGGCTGTGGCATATTTGCTGTCGCCTCCATTCGCTTCACGTGTGCTGGTCGAGATCCTCGTGGCGTTCGATGGGATGTGGGGAAGTGATGGGAGTGCACCATTTGTGATGAGTGTGTTGCAGTTGCACCCTGTCCAGCAATGAGGGGTAGGTTTATGAAGAATGACCGTATCCGATGTACTGAAACAAGTTCATCTAGGCATAGAACAATGGTATTCTTTTCTTTTTTATGCATGAGAATGATAACATATATCAGTACAAGTAACATGGCTCAAGTGATTGGAACATAAACCTCGACCATAAGTGAATTCCCACATGCGCGATAATAGAATGATGGACGAGAGACATGGCACAGAAACATGACTCTGCCCGACGACACAACACTCAATACCACTATACCTAATCAATTAAATGGATGCTGTTAGCTTGCTGCTCATTCGTGAACACTCGCTGTCTAAAACGGATGACTCGCGTGACGAAAACTCCAACGCACGAGGCGTACGTACGCGTACAGACTCCTCGTGCTGGCATCGCACAAAAGACCGATAAAGTGTCTACTAATTTCCCAATAGATGATGCTCAATCAAGTGATTCCAATAGCAGCCCCTTTGATTCGGCATCGTTGCTATCGAAAGCGACGATGTGGTGGATGAACCCGATCATCAGTCGTGGGTACCGCAATACGCTGACTGAAGGCGATGTCTGGAACCTCCCGCGCACCGACACGTCATCTGTTCTCCAGGAAATATTTGATCGTCACTACCAAGAAGACAAGATCAAACACCAACAGAAGCACCACAACGATCCTAATGCCGAAAAGCTCGTCACGCCAATTCATATGGCTATGTGGAATTCCACAAAAGGGATCATGGCGTTGGCCATTTTTCTGCATTTTGTGAGTGCCGCCTGTACGATCATTCAGCCGCTTGTTATCAAGGCATTACTGTTGTACTTCCAGGGAGAAGACAACGTATTTAACATATCGAATCCTTATGGACTTGTCGGTATCTTGATCGGTACGACATTTGGTGGCACCACAGCACTAGATTACGGCTGGTTTCTGACTACTCAGGCGGGTTTAAATGCGCGAATGATCGTCGTCAACGGTGTTTTCCAGAAACTACTCAAGCTGACCACCTCGGCTCGTCAGTCGATCAATAGTGGTGACATCATCACGCTCGCAGGTGTCGACAGTGAACGATTGTTCGAGGCGTATGCTATTGGGCTGTGGGTGTTTTTCTCACCGTTGATGATCATCACGGTCTGCATTTTGATTGGCATCGAAATGGGCATTTACGTCGCGTTGACGGTCGCCGTTTCCTCTGTATGTATATTGTACTACGCCATGACCAACTCCCGTAACATCGGGCGTTGTCGACGCGAGATCTTGGGGATTGCTGGTGAACGCGTCAAATTGACCAATGAGGCGCTCCAGGGTATCCGCGTCATCAAAATGTACACGTGGGAAGACTCCATCACGGAACGTATCCGTGAAATTCGTGAGCGAGAGATTGCCGTAATTCGCAAGTATGACTACTTGCGTGCCAATAACCTCGTCGTCTTGTCGTTGGCCGTGACATTCATGGTAACGTTGTGCCTCTTCGTTTATATCTACATGGGCAACACATTGACTGTCCCGACTGCCTTTACGCTGCTTGCATTTGCAAATGTTTGCCGAATGCCATTTGGCATCTTTTCGAACTCGGTCGTGTTCGCCTCGGAAGCGATTGCATCCATGCAACGTATCGCCAAATTTCTCGCAGCAGATGAGATCGAGCACGATGCAAATGAGACAGAGCTACTCGATGAATCGTCTGTCATTGAAATCAGAGACGGTGACTTTAGCTGGGCTGCCATGCCTGCTACCCGTGCCACAGTGGAAGGTGCTGAGGATGGCGAGAAGATAAATCATCTCATTCTCTCAAACATTAACCTGACAGTTTCAGCAGGCTCACTCACCATCATTGTTGGTGCAGTCGGAAGTGGCAAGTCGAGTCTGGTGAACGCCATCTTGGGAGAAATGCACCAAGCGCGAGGCACACGTGCCGTAAAAGGACAAGTTGCGTATGCTAGCCAACAAGCTTGGATTCAACACAATAGCGTGCGTGGAAACATCATTTTTGGGACACCTTTCGATCAAGCATATTATGACCAAGTCATCTCGGCCTGCCAACTACGACGCGATCTTGAAATCCTAGAACATGGTGACGAGACGGAAATTGGAGAACGAGGTGTCAACCTTAGTGGCGGT
Organism: Pilasporangium apinafurcum; assembly: GCA_001600495.1. NCBI lineage: Eukaryota > Oomycota > Peronosporomycetes > Pythiales > Pythiaceae > Pilasporangium > Pilasporangium apinafurcum. The sequence goes on along the minus strand of BCKE01000017.1, from coordinate 88,686 downwards.
CAGAAAGCCCGTGTGAGTCTTGCGCGTGTAATTTATCGGAAAAATGCCGATTTAATTATTCTGGATGATCCATTGAGCGCCTTGGATGTACACGTTGCAAATTCGGTCTTCTTTGAATGCATTGTAGGGCTTGTGAAGTCGAAAACGCGCATCTTGGTTCTCAACTCACATTACCACTTGCTTCCACATGCTGATCGTATTATCATGATGGCGGATGGCCAAGTTGTTGGAGATGGTACATACGAAGAAGTAAAGAATACTTTCACATTTTTGGAAGATCAAGCGCATAGTAAAGTAGCTTCATCGTCAGCTACACATGACGACAATCATGATCCCAGTGTCACCGAATCTAATGAAACCCATTTTACTGATGGCCCATACGAGGAAGTTCGCGAGTCGCTTGTGCAGTCCGAAACTCCGGAAACCATGGAGCGACTTAGTCTAAGTCGAGTGAGTGGAAGGTCATATAAGGAGGTGAAGGTTGTTGAGGAAAAGCAAGATAACTCCAAGAAAACGATGATGCTTGAAGAAGATCGCCAGACCGGCTCCATGGGGTGGCGGGTGTATGCCAACTTCTTGCAGTTCTGTGGATATGATGGTACCTTCCTTGCTGTGGCCATCATCGTTGCTTTCGCTATTGGCCAGGGCGCGTTATTGGGTACAGATTATTTCGTGACGTACTGGTCTAATGGATCGATGGATAGCCTTAGCCAAAAGTCGCTATTGTGGTTGTATATCTGCGCCGTCATTGTTACTGCACTGCTCTCAGGATTCCGCGCTGTTTTCTTTACGGAGATCTGCATTCGATGCTCTCAGGCATTGCACTCGCGCTACTTTCGCAAAGTTCTTCACGCACCAGTGACAACATTCTTTGACGTCACGCCTATCGGTCAGGTTCTTAATCGATTTTCACGTGATTTGGATCAAATTGACAACCCGCTGACGTACTTTGCGATGAACTCGCTTATCTTCTCGTTCACGACATTATCCGTTTTTATCGTATGTGCTGTATCGGCTCCATATACGTTGATCGCATATGCTCCTGTGTTGGGTGTCTGCTACTTCATGCAGATATATTATCTTTCAAGCTCTCGTGAACTTAAACGTTTGGATGGTGTCACACGATCGCCGTATCTCAATTTGGTCTCCGAGACCATTAATGGAATTGAAAGCATTCGTTCTTTTCGAATGACAGCCCAGTTCTCTGAAAAATGTCGCGAGCTCTTGGACCATAATGGCAAGTTTTTCTTCACGTTTCAATCCGCTTCGCGTTGGTTTGGACTTCGCCTTGATTGGCTCATTTCAGTGGTTGTGGCTGTTGTTTCCATATCCTGTGTCGCGACCAGGGATTCCATCGGTGCTGCAAGCGCTGGTCTTGCACTCACATACGTCATTCAGCTCGCCAGTCAATTCAACCGGCTGTTAACCTTGCTGAGTACTACTGAAAACCTGATGACGTCGTTTGAGCGTATTTCTTACTACGACACGCTGGAAGAAGAAGGCAGTCGACGTGAAATTGTCATTTCGCAACCTGCACCCATGTGGCCAACGCAAGGATTGATCGCTTTCGAAAACGTGTCAATCCGATACCGCGACGGACTTGACTTGGTCTTGAAGAACGTTTCGTTCAGCGTTCAGGATGGAGAGAAGATCGGTGTATGTGGCCGTACTGGTTCTGGCAAAAGCACACTTATGAGTGCATTGTTCCGTGTGGTTGAATGCACCGAGGGTCGGATTGTCATCGATAATATCGACATCTCACAAATCAGTGTCAAGCATCTCCGACAGCGACTGACCATCATTCCTCAAGATCCTGTGCTCTTTGGTGGTTCTTTGCGATTTAATCTTGATCCTTTTGATCAGCAAACTGATGAGGAGGTGTGGACCGTGCTACGCAAGGTGCATCTCTATGACGACGTGAGCAAATGGGGTCAAGGATTGGAATACGTCGTGGCTGAAAAGGGCGATAATCTCTCGGTCGGTCAGCGCCAGTTGGTCTGCATTGCGCGTGCGTTGCTACGTGCGAGTCGCATCGTTGTCTTGGATGAAGCCACGGCGAACGTTGATCAAGAGCTAGATCGTTTGATCCAGGTCTCCGTGAAGGAAAATTTCAAAAACATGACCATGCTTACGATCGCCCATCGCCTTGAGACTATTGCCGATAGTGACCGTATTTTGGTGCTGGATCATGGTGAAGTACAAGAATTCGACTCACCAGCAAACCTCCTGGCGAAACCTGATGGTATGTTTGCGTCATTGATGCACAGTGCAGAACATAAGTAAAACGCTAGCTTTGCGTACGTCAAGTGGAGAATCTAGATTTATACATTACGTCTTGATTGACACAGCATATATTCCATACGCTGTACACTGCGGGTTCTTACCATCATTAATAGAGTTCATCCCTGCTTCCAGAATTGCATCATTTTACATGTGTGTCACTTCCTCTTCTTGTTTCGTCCACATCACGAGAACTTACCCTGATGTTCTTTTGATAGTTGGTGGTCTTCTCTAACGTTAGTCACAAGAACAATGAATCAATATGATGATTGTGATCATCCATTACAGTCAGCGATCTCTATCGCTTTCATTCTCAGACGATTTATCTTTATTTGAAAAGCAAACTTTCATTGTGGTGGATGGGTTACTGCTACATACACATGCATGAAAATAGTACGAACTGGTCTGCTGATGTTCTTCGCATATCATTTGCTCGCGTTTTTGGACTTTGAACGAAGGCTTGCGCGGTCGTATGTATTTTGCCATGTCAAAATAGATAGATAGATGCCAACCACACAGATTCCAAATCGGTCCTTTGCTCAAATTTCAAAGCGATCAGCTTTTGATAACAGGTCCAATGAAGCCTCCGTGCTGTAAAAGTCCTGCGCCGTCATTGTTGTCGCAGTATTGCCATCAACTACCGTAGTGGTCCCTGATGCACCATCGCCGTAAAAGAGCGTTTCAAATGGAACTTCGTTTGTTGCGCCATTAGATGTGATAATTCCGACATTCGCGCTTGCATATGCGGTATTGACCAGCTCACTCGCACTAGCCAGTGCATCCACCTGCTCCCCAAAGTACTGCAGATCCTCGAGTTTCTTTTCATCAGTCGCTCCGACTTCGTCTTCTCCCAAAGTTGGTGGTCCAAAGTCTTGCGTCAGCTGGTCAGTCAAGTCTTCGATCAATGATATGCCACTGATGCGCCGATTCAGTTCCCCATTGATCCAGCGTTCGTCAGGGTCCGTCTCAGTCAGCGAACGCAAGCTGAGACTTCGTGCACTTCCAAGACTCAGCATACTTCGCAGGTTTCTGCGAGGTGGCGCCGGCTTCGCTATCACAGGCTCTTCTTCTTCTGTGGTTGATGGGAGTGTTGACGGTATGGCACTAGAACCAACTGCATCGTCGCCTAGTATACCGGTGCCCGTCAGGTCCGTAAACGACAGCAAGCTGCGGAAACTGCCCACGTCATTCAACGACTGGTTTGACTGACCACGCAGGAACTCATTCAAGATCATGAGATCTTCTTCGTTCATCTCCTCATCCGACTCATCGTCCACGATTGGTTCTGGAAGCGGGGAAGCAGGTTCTGTGGCTGTCGTATCGATTTCCAGTTTCACAGGTGTGCTAATGGGAGTGACGTCTACCGATGTGGCAGGGGAGGATACCGTTAATTTGCCTATACAACCTGCTTCACCCGAGTTCACAGCGGCATTTTGTACTGATACCGTTGACCGAGGTTTGCAGCCGCACCCTGAAGAAGCAGAGGAGGTAGTGGAAGATTTAGTGTCAATCGTCTCAATCGCATCTGTCGGCATCAATCGCGGGCGACCGAGCTTCGTGTACGTTCGCTGATTCGGGTTTAATGTCTTCCATCTCAATTTGACAGCATCTTCTGTGCGACCCTATACCAAAAGAACCACAGAACCAAAGCTAAGCTGATCTGGACTTATTCAAACCACTGGCAGTAATTTCACACGCATTCATACCGGCAGTAATTCTGCAATTTGCGTCCAGCGGTTGCCCAGCTTCTCATACGCCTGCTGAATGATGTCATCTTCTTCTGACGAAAATGGACTGTGAAATTAGCGACAAAAATAGATAGCTTAGTCTCTGGTCACTTTTCTCATTTTGTGAAATGGTTCATCAATAAGAATACAGACGTACGATCTGTTAATGTTAGGATCCAAACGATTGCGCCATCGTTCACGGCACTGTTTGGCCCTATTGAAGAAACACGACAGCATATCATCATGAACAATCTTGAACGATCTTCTTTAAATAGCATCAGATAGGGCCAGTTGTGTACGTACGTTCGTCCGGGAATATGGGCCGAAACTTGACGCCAGGAATCGTATCCCTTCTGCATCATATCAATTAGAATCGCATCTTCTTCGACCGACCATGGGCCCTTCACTAACCCAGGCTTCAACACCTTGTTCCAACGCTGTAGACACTGCGCATTATCGCGACCAGGGACTCTCTCTGCCACAGCCTGATCATCATAACATGTTGATATTTACAACCTCCTCTCAGGACCAAAAGAACATCAGGTGAGCTGAATTTCTCCTCACATACCATCCAATTGCGGTGCCCGAGCTCTGCCACTGCCTGCCGAAGTGCCTCATCCTACCAATAGCGCATGGTCACAATCCGTTTTAGCACATTTCTCAAGAATATTGTCTGTTCTTCAATTGCCAAGACAAATATGTTTGATTACCTGCTCGGGGGTCCAGCGTTTACTGATCGTTCCTTTGCTGTTGTTGTCATCCGCCTTCACTCGCTGCGCATCCCGCGGAATGGCATAATCCGAATCCGCTCGCGCCATCGGCGGTACATCTCGGACGCGCTTTCTACACGATTTTGTGTATGTGTTTTTAATCAGTCACTTCATTATCCAAATCAGGCATGCAGTACTCCCTGAAGCGTACGTACGCTGAAATATCCAGCACTACATGTCACAAAAAAAACAGAGTCAGATAGGTCAGCCATTTCTACTTTACGCTTCTTGCATACACAGAAAGCGGCATGAGTTGATTTACCCATTGGTGAGCTCTTCCTCTCTCTTTCCTGCTGCGATTACCAGACTGCACCCTCCGTTCTCTTTCTCCTGACGAGTGAGCTCCTCCCCAACCACGCCAGAATTCCAATTTCAGCCAATTAGAAGAGACGCAGCTGCGACATTACGCATAAACCAAAACCCTTACTATTTTACAGCCAATGAAAAAACGTTATATGGATAGCTGCAGATTTTTAACCAATAAAAAATTATAATACAGGGTTAAATGGCTACACTTTTTGCTCTGAATCAGACATCCGATGGTAAAAGAAACCGAGTGGTAATCGAAGCCTTTCAGCTGATGGTGTCAAGGGTGAATGTTGTGCACCCAAGAGCCACGTATTTTTGGCAACCCTCGACACGTAAAGCCCTAGAAAGTGCCTTGAACTGACTCGCTTGTTCACGGTGCGATTTCTTTTCATTTGATTGGATTGGATTTGTATTTAATGTTTGAATGTCACCATGCATCACACGATTCTCATCTGCTCTCACTCGATTTTGTATTTGTTACATTCGGTTCTTTTTCAGTATATAAGTATCGTCAGTAATCTCATTTCTCGTCTCCCCTAGTTTAATGGCAACGACAGTTGCTATATATACTGCTACTCCTACTCCTACTACGATCGTAGTGGTGTGTCAATAATCCCTTGCTCATTCTTCCTTTCTCTCCATCTTTCTCCCCAATGACTTTAATATTGTACTCCTCTCCGAATCGGACGCATGAGACTGGGGTCAAGCAAATCGTCAATATCATTCGTGATATCTCCAACATCTGGAGAGATCCCACCCTTGACAGCCCGTCGAGGTACTTCTTCTTTAAACTCCAGCGAGTGGAGCAAATTTCGTCCACTAGAGCTGGAGAAACTGGTGGTGTATGGATTAGTGTCTACAGGTAGATCCAAAATGCTCTGTTGATCTCCGTTACCGACACTTTGACCACTGCCTGGCCCAGTTCCACCAGCTTCTGCACGACGGAGTTCATCGATAAGACCTTGAAAAAGGTGTTTCTCTTCACGTCCCATGTTTTGTACCGCCTTCTTGAAAGAATCCATCTTCGACCGTGATCCAGTAAGCTTTAACGACGAAGATCGAAAAGAAGACGAACCGGATGGGCGGTTTGCAAGCGAGATGGCACCAAGCATCTCATCCAGTTCACCACTCGCCAGTAAATCTTCTGGTGAAATATCTGCAAACGAACTGAGTTCCCTTGTACTGCCAAAGCTAAGCAAACTCTTAGAATGACTTCGCAGCAGCTCTTTTAAAATTTCGGCATCTTTCAAGTCGAGCTCTTCTTTCGATTCATCCCCAAGCGGTTCAACGATGGGTTCAGGCAGTTCCGATGGAATATGGCTATTGCCACCAGTATGATTCGTTGAGTTGCTAGGCACCGATGAATGGTGAATTGGTGGACGAATCATTGATTTATTCATTGGAGCCGCGATGCTATTATCAGCAGAATAAGGGGCAGTCGGGTAGTCACCAACGGCATATGGTGCGCTTGCGTAGCTGTTTGGATGCAAACCCATGTTTTCATTAAGATCAGGAATGGATACTGGGGTTGCCATCAGTGTCGTAGCTACGTCATCAGGAGTGGGTGGAGCGGCAGACCGAGGTTTGTTAACATTCATACCGGGCATCAATCGTGGTCGTCCTGGTTTTGCATTCGTGCGTTGGTTCGGATTGAGTGCTTTCCATCGTAGTTTCACGGCGTCTTCTGTTCGGCCAGGGAGCAACTCTGCGATCTGCGTCCATCGATTGCCAAGAGATTCATATGCTTGTTGAATAATCACATCTTCTTCCGGTGTAAATGGTCTGCATTCAAAACGCAGCAAATGCGTATGGAGTAAGTATATAAATAACATTTTGGAATTGTCCAGTATATCAATAAGTATAATTTCTTACGATTTGTTGATACTTGGATCCAAATGGTTTCGCCATCGCTCCCGACACTGCTTTGCACTGGAAAACGCATATTTGATTTAAATTAAACCATGAGGACCGCAAATGCACATCAACTCAAAATGGCAAGCGACAGGCACACATACGTTCTTCCCGCGATGTGTGCGGCCACTTCTGCCCAAGAATGGCATCCTTGCAACACCATACGTTCTAAGATGCTGTCTTCCTCGTAGGACCAATGTCCTTTCACTAAACCTGGCTTCAGCACTTTGTTCCAGCGTTGCAGGCATTGTGCATGATTTCTTCCTGGTACACGTGCTGCAATCGACTGTAATAACACCAAATCGGTCATTTATCGAATACTATTACTTGAACGGTGCACCAAGGTACATATATCTCATAGAGTACATACCTTCCAATTTCGTTGTCCAAACTCTTCCGCTGCTTTCCTCAACGCTTCATCCTAGCCCAGCCCATACACCACGTATTAATATATCGTGAATGGCTAGTAAAACAATGTGAACACACCAAATAGTACTAGATCTTACTTGTTCTGGAGTCCATCGCTTTCCCGCGCCTGTATCTTCGGCATCTCCTTTAAATTTCTGTGCGTCACTTGGTGTTTCATGGAAGGATGCCAGTAGGTCATCGGAATCATCCGGTACCTCGCGCTCGCGCTTGCTTCTACAATCGCCCATGACAAGATTCAAGATTCATAGATTTAAATCCTTGCATCACGAGCAATAACGAGTTCAAAATGCTAAACTTACGTGTAAATATCCGCTGCAAGATCAAAGTGGGAGATGTTGGTATTATTTTAAACCATACGAAGTCAGCATCGATTTCTATCATTCAACGGGCATAATATATGGAAGTAGAGTCCACGCACCCATAGCCTTAAGGGGTTCTTCACTCGAGTGTTTCCTTTTGTGTGTGACTTTGTCCGTCTCACCCACTTCCTCCTCCTCCTCTTGCGTTCTTCTGCTTCGACTGTGTCCGACACGCAGAGTGGGTGAATATTAATAGTGAAGGGGAAGAGAAAAAAAAATTCGTAAATTCCACCAATCACATGCCGCCCTTCAGTCGCACTACGCTACGAGTGGTAGTCATTTTCCAAGTTCAAGTGGGTTTGCGAGGACCCATGAACCCGATAGAATCGACCCAGTTTTGAGGAGGTGAAGGTTCGAAATTCGACTAGGATACATGATTATTTTACAAAAAAAGTGAAATTTTTTTCTTTTATGATATTACACGGTAAATCATTCAGTACCACTTTGACTCGTCTGCTGATCCAGAAACAGCAATAACCGTGTTTTCGATATAAATCAATTAATATACCTTATTATGATTAAGATATAAAATACAAATGTCGTTAGCATTTCAGGGGGGATTTTGGCCAAACCATTTCGTCGCTTCAACATGGCGAGAGCACCTGGTTCCACATTCATACTCTCTATGTCTTTATTTGTTCGTCTCTAAGATTACATAAAGCTGACGTACATCTGATCGAAGCCTACAATCATTTCTGATCTTGCTGCCACATGTTAACCAGATAATATGACTATGCACCATAGTTATCCGATTCTGAAAACGTCTACTTGTTCTTTTGACAGCTTGTCCAATCACAAAAATTGTTATGGGAGCAATAGTCAAGATGTACACTCGATGAGTGTATTAGTCAACAGCAAGGAAGGATGAAAGAGGACAGGAACTTGAAAAAGACAAATGGGCCGTCTAACGCGAGTGCAGCCATTGCGTTCTTTTTGCTTGCTGCCATTTTGCATACGTCGACAGACGTCACGCGTTAGGCGCATTCCTGTCAACGTTATCATTGGTCAATCTTGTATATACTCGTTACCTTTAATATTAAATTTATTTTTATTATTTATATATTATACTATATTTCTCAATATATTATTTCATGCATTAATTAATATAACTGTATAAAATGAATAGCCACGTGAAGAGACTTTAAATGCATTTACACAGGGGATGTGCTGATCCGTTGAGCATGACGCGAATGGTGATTGAGATTTCTGAAGTTTGCTGCAGTCCTTCTGTGGTGCAACGCATTCGAGAACAAGACACCTGTGACTCGCTGGTTAAAATGCGTTTGGTGCCTAGCAGCGCATTGCGTCGTCGTCTTCTTTCCATGTCTTCACCATTGCACTTGCTCCAACGCCAATTGAGCTCTGTGCCAACACAGACTATCGGTCAGGAGGTCTTTGTCAATGTCCGTGACACTCGTCTTGCCTATGCTGACATCATCGTACGTGTACATGCAATGCTGATGGACGATATCCTGTTGGTCTTTCACATTGTAACTGATGGACGTGGATGCTTGGCATGCGATAGGGTGAAGAGAGCCTGACAGGCAAACTGATCAGCGCAGGGCCAATTCTAGAACGACTCGACATTTTCGGTGCTGCTGTGGCAGAAAAGTGAGCTTGAAAATTTACATGCAATAAATATGAATGGTGGTCTGATGCCCTTTATGCCTCTTTTGTATGCAGTGTTGCTTGCAAGAACATCGCCACCATTTCCGTCGATCGTGTTGATATCACAAGCCAGATCGCACACGGTGACCTCGTGCGGCTTGAAGGAGAAATGATCTACTCTGGCCGGTCCTCCATGACGGTGCAGGTCACTGGATACCGTCACGATATTGAATCGGGTCAATTCATTCACACACTCGAAGCAGCAATGACGGTGGTGGCATTGGACGAGAATATGCGTCCAAGCCCAGGACTCCCGAAGCTTATGGACCCTGCAAATCCTGGGTATGTTGCAAAAGTTGAGGCCACAGCCGCACAGCGGAAAGATCTAGCGGCACGTTGGCAAAACGTACAGGACAAAGTCGACAACCTGTCGTTTGTAACGCACGATATGATCAGCGCAGTGAATGGATCAACCAAAAAACATCCAGCGCAAACACATTTGGTGCCGATCCCAGAAACGCTTATTGAGGTGCAAAACTCGTTTTTGCCCAAACATTTGAACCGCAACAACACCATCTTTGGTGGTGAGGTGCTGACATGGATGGACAAGGTTGCGCTCTATTGTGCACGTAATTTCACCAAGAATACCAATATGGTGACCGTATCAATGAATCGCATCTTCTTCAAGCTTCCAATCACCATGGACGATATCGTGACGATGCATGCTCGTGTCTGTAGCGTTCGGTAAGCTCTTAACTTTACACTTGAATGGGGTGGACAGTGAACTGATCTTCTTATGGTTGTTCTGTGATCAGCGGGCACCATTTAGAAGTGGAAGTAGAAGTCTTTGTAGAGCGCATGGGATCGAACAATCGTCGCAAGTCGCATACTGGGTACGGTTATGATTTTATTGGTACTTGATGCGTTCATCCACGATTTGTGCTGATTTTTGTGTGGATGCTATTGATGAACAGCTACTTCACAGTCGTGCATCTCGATCGATCGCATCGTCCACGCAATATTACAAAGGGCCTCGCTGTGGACGAGAACGACCAGGAAAGCATGCGAAGAATGCTCAAGGCACAGCACCGTTGGGTATTTGACGATGAAGACAAAAAATTGCTGTCCCTTGAACCATTGTCACTCTCAACACTCAACTCCATGTACAAGAGCAATTCGGCACGACTGTAGCTATACCCAGTCTATTCAAACCACTCAATTTCATAGAAACTCTACTAACCACCAATATAGACAACTTCAATATGAAAAGCAAAGCAAGTAAAGCGCTAACTTGCTGGATGATGCACGTCCAAATGGCAGATGTGAACGATGTGAAACACTAAGTCATTACTTAAGTCAACAACCATTGAAATTGCCTTTTTATTTCGGTAGGCATTGGTGTTATATCGACAGTAATCAGTTGTTTAGATGACTTAAGAGTGTCTCAACAATGTCGAAAAAGAATCCGACGCCACCAAGCAGCACTTTTGGTACAACAGAACTCAGCTACTACTTCAGCAATGGTCGTGAAGGCGCTCGTAGCTACCGCCAGAGATATGTGGCGTAGGCGCCACATGCCTACCCAGGTCCGCGCCAAAGACACGCGCTTGGCGTTCACTGAAATTATTGTAAGTGATGTACTGTTGTTGTATCATTGGAACCGGAGATCCATTTTTGGATCTGAGGATCACTTCTTCGTTGTTCATTGCAGGGCGCAGAAAGTCAAAAGGGTAGTCGTTTGAACACTGGGCCGATCCTTGAATTGATAGATGTGCTGGCAGGCGCGATCTCTTCGCGGTGAGCTACGTTTTGAATGTATAACGGAGAAAGGATGAGGTTTTTGCTAATCTCACTTGAAATTGTTGTGTGTTTGAATATGCTTTCCAGTGTGGCGCATGGTCCCACTGCCACAATTTCATTCGACCGTGTGGATCTGATCAAACCTGTCTACCATGGTGATCTCGTGCGGGTCGAAGGTGAGGTCATCAGCACCAGTAACTCGTCCATGGCCATCCAAGTGTGCGGTTACCGACACGATCTCCCCTCTGGGACCTATCAACACACACACAATGCACTTATCACAATGGTCGCGATCAATCGCTTCGGGCGGCCGCAAGGTGGGCTACCAGCCCTTTTTGACGAGGATCGCGCCGATTACTGCATGGAGATGCGCCAAGTTGCAACACAACGGCGTGACCTCGCGAAGCGCTGGCGCCAAGTGCAGGACGATGTGGACAAATTGCCATTCATTGGGAACGAAGACTTGGCGTTAATTCGACAGAACGACAAGCAAGAACTCGTCTCTATCGCAGAAACCGAAATTGAAATCCGTAACTGGTTCTTACCGCGCAATTTGAATGTGAACCAGACGGTATTTGGTGGTGATTTGCTCACCTGGATGGTTAGTTCTTTATTGGGATTTAATGAGAGAATCCTGGTTCTCACTATTGCTCATAATGTTGCTTTTGACATCCATGGGGTTTTTAGGACAAGGCGGCGTTGTACTGTGCTCGTAATTTTACGAAAAGCGAAAAGATGGTGACTATCGCCATGAATCGTGTGCTGTTCAAACTGCCGATTCTCGCTACCGACATTGTCACACTGAAAGCACGTGTCGTCAGTGTTCGGTGAGTTTTCTTTCCTTTATTATTATCGCAATGGTTCGTTAGCTGAGTTTTCTTTCGCTTTTTTTGTCACTTATTTTGCAGTCGTTTCCGCCTCGAGGTTGAAGTGGAAGTCTTTGTGGATGACATTCTTCAGAGTGGATCGCGCAAGTCCCACACTGGGTGAGTAACATTGATCTTCTTTTGCATGCATGTATTCTCTCGCCATGTACTATTTTTTGCTAATTTATTTAATGGCACAAGGTATTTCACGGTCTTGAACGTGGATGACGCCGAGAAGGCTTACAAACCCATCACAAAGGGCTTGCGCGTGGACGACTCGAATCAGAGGGAAATGGCGATGCTCTTGAAAGCACAAAAGCGTCTGCAATTCGAGGAAGAAGACAAAAATTTGCTCACATTGGAGCCGCTAAAACTCTCGCTGCAGGCATCTACACCAGTAAATGCAGAAAGTAGAAAGATACGTCCAACGAACGCGTAGTGTATAGAAATAGAAATGATATTTCTAAAACACTAACTGCGACTGATGAAAACTGCTTAAACCATCACTCCTATATGTTTCTATCGTTTCTATATTCGTGTCTAAAATGGCTGCAAGATCGAAAGGCAGCTCAAGGTAATGGCGTCAAGTAGTGCAACAGGGAAGACGGAGCTACGCGCGCTCACAAAGAGTGACGTCCAGCGGATTTGCAGTGGCCAGTCGGTCGTGGATCTGGCGACTGCTGTGAAAGAACTCGTCGAGAATGCATTGGACGCCGGTGCAACACAGATTGAGGTGAAACTGAAGGAGTTTGGCCGCGACAGTGTCGAAGTGAGCGATAATGGCAGTGGTATCACCGCTGCAAACTTTGAGGCTCTGGCACTAAAACACTATACGTCTAAGATTAGCAGCTTCGAGGATATTCAGAGCGTGGAATCTTTTGGCTTCCGGTACGAAATAAACCAATCATTCTAGTTTAGTAACAACAGCAAAATTGGGTGATGTTAGTTGTTTATGATGATATGTCATTGGTTTTTTCATGGGTAGAGGCGAAGCATTGAGTTCAATTTGCCAGCTTGTATCAAGTTTTTCGGTATGTACACGTACAAGTGATGATCAAATTGGCACGTTGTTGGTGTACGATCGCACGGGCAAACTTATCCAGCAGGTATATTATCGCTTGATGTTCAACATATTTTTTATGTACTGACTGACTAATTTTTCTTCCGGTAACTTATGTTAGACAAAGAAAGCTCGACCTGTTGGGACGACCATCATGATCGACGACCTTTTCAAGGTGATGGATATTAGCTTCATTTTCTTCTGATCTAGCAACTGGCCAACTTGACTGTGTGTGTGCATAGCCTCTTGCGGTTCGGTACAAAGACTTTCACCGCAATATCAAGAAACACTACGCTAAATTACTGAAGGTGCTACAGGCATACGCTGTGAGCTGTTTGAACGTCAAATTGTCAGTTTTTAACGTTACAGGCAAGAATCCAACGCGGCAGGTTGTGCTGTCCACACAAGCCCATCATAGTATGGGCGACAATATCGCCAACGTTTTCGGCACCAAATTTGCTCGGACCTTATTGAGCGTGGAGTTTTATTTACATGATACATTGAGCGCTACGAACACGGAACGAAGCAAGAAAGAAGTAGAGAACACACAATCAAGTCAAAGTGATGACGACACTTTTGATGACGATGCTGACAAGGTCGACGCAAAAGACGTGGTAGATCTGCGACAGAAGCAGCATAAAGTCGTAGGATACGTATCCAGAGTTGGTGAAGGGGTTGGCCGAAGCGATAACGATCGACAGTTCTTCTTCATTAACGGACGGCCATTTGATCTACCAAAGGTGGGTATGACGAGTGTCTTAATATGCGATCTCATTTGTTGGTGGGTAGTAATTGTTTTTGTATTATAGATTGCTAAGGCCATAAATGAAGTATGGCGCCAGTACGAGATGAAGCAAAAACCAGCCTGCGTGTTGAACTTCTTGTTACCATTGAACAACTACGATGTGAATGTGACACCTGACAAACGCGAGACATTCATCAAACATGTATGCTAAAGTAGTGATTTGACCGTGCGTGTTCGTATATTTTTGGTTTCCACTTATGGTGTTACTTGAATATCTGCTATTAGGAAGCTGAGGTGATTGAAGCATTTAAGATTCAACTGCACAAAATATACGAGCCAAGCAGAGGAACATTCACAGTGCAGCCGTTGCTCTCGTCCTTCACGCAGTCCATTAAGCCAAACATACAGGAAAACACAGAGCAAATAGACGAGGTGGAGCCTCTAACCTCATCACTACCCAGCCGAGTAATTGAGGAAACTGAAAGCAGAGCAGTTAAGCTGGTTAAACCAGTTGCCGTCATAGAGAAGAGCTCGCTTGATTCTTCTATGGATCGTACCACTGAAGCACGATATCTATATCATCATCAATCAAGCAATCCAGGGAGCGAGCAGCAACCACATGCAACTGAAAGCATGCCATCAACGTCGACGGCAATGGAAGTGGATACTTCAACTGATGATAATTCGTCCCGCAGTTACCATTCTACTGTGACGCCTAAAGATCAATTGGAGTCGTTCGTACGACGAGATGTATCACCTGCAGCTGGTGTTAACAAATCCGAAAGCGAATCTCACAATGAGGGGTCTCAGCCACCAACCAAGAAATCAAAATTTGCGTTGAATGTATCGCCCACATATGCTGGAGGTAGCAAGCACCAGGAACTTTGGGAAGCAGACGAGTGGTCTTTCAATGAAATGCTGAAGCAACGACAACAGTATTTCAAGGACGAAGTTGAACACGAAAAGATGAGACAAACAAAGAAGCGACTAAAAGTACCGAAAGTATGCTCTGCAGGTTCATCTAATGCACAAACAGCACCCGAAGTAGACAACGACGTGGCAACATCAGCACTACGACGCGTCCTGAAAAAAGAAGATTTTCTTCGAATGGAGGTGTTGGGGCAGTTTAATCTTGGATTTATCATTGGGAAGCTTGACGACGACTTGTTCATCATCGACCAACACGCCAGTGATGAGAAATTTAATTACGAAACATTGCAACAGACGACAGTCTTGCACCAGCAGCCATTAGTTCGACCCTTACCATTGGAGTTAACTGCAGGTGAAGAGCTCATCATTTTGGATCATTTAGACGTGTTTGCGAAAAATGGCTTTACACTCCAAGTCGACAAAGATGCACCTGTTACCAAGAAACTCAAGCTGCTATCTCTTCCATTCACAAAGCAGACCCAGTTTGGGACTGAAGGTAGGAGTGTGTTTCCTCTCATGTTCGCATTTATGTGATAGATCTGAACATGCTGTGCTGTTATCTACTTACCACAATTCAGATATCCGAGAGTTAGCCTCTTTACTGATGGATGCTCCTCAGAACGCGTCCACCATCCGTCTTCCAAAAGTGATGGCAATGTTTGCATCGCGTGCTTGCCGCAGTTCGATTATGATTGGCACAGCGCTTCATAAAGAGGAAATGCAGAGGATCGTTCGGAACCTCTCTGGACTGGACCAACCATGGAACTGTCCTCATGGGTAAGCGCATGTACAGTCTTTGTTCGATTTTTGTCACCATTCGTGTGGATTAATAATTGTTCACTTGCATGGTATGGTTGTATATAGTCGTCCTACGCTTCGTCACCTACTGGATCTTGAACACCTCGAACAATCATGACTGAAGAAAGCAAAGAGAGTTGGGCAAGTTGTATCAATTTTCAATTTTGAACAATGTTGCGTCAGTGATGAAATTGGCTAAGTTCTTAGAAAACCAAATAATTACTTTGAGTGGTGGTAGTATGCTGAAAGTACGTCCATACTAGGACGTTTCTACCGTGAAGATCTTGCTATCATTTGGAGGCAGTTCAGCACGATACTTGGCACAAAGCTTGTCAAAGTATTCTTTAATGACCGGGTCTTCCGGATCGCCCTTGTAATTTGCATTGACGAATTCTGTGAGCTCACGAAGATCGATTTCTTCGGGTGAATTGATCGAACAGCCACCTTCGCAGACGCACTTGCCACCATATTCAGCAGGTAAATTCTCGATGTCAATGAATTCCAGCAACGTTTTCGTGATTTCTTTTTGGCCACGCAGCACATGCACACGTTCTCGAGTCTTCGGATTTACCAACGGAGATACCAATTTCCAAATGAGGTTGAACCATGTGGGTGGATTTAGCAGGAAGATTTGATACACGCGTTCCGGATTATAAGTTGCCACGGTCTCACCGAGTTTTTTCGTGTAGTTGAAGACGTGGCCACCAACATCACTCATAGAAATGCCTTTCATATCGTAGACTTTCAGCTGCGTGCCTTGAGGGAACGGGCGAGGATCGACCACTGTCCACAAGAATTCTTGCATGCGGATATGGTGCATCGTCGCTTCTTCCTCTGTAACTCCAGCCTCCAAGAAAGCCTCCATGGATTTCTTCAGTGTTCCTAACGACTCATATGCAACTGGATGGCCAAGCTTATCCTTCTTGTGATGAAAGTGCAATAGTACCGATTTCATTGTCGCGAAGTACGGAGAGGGGCGAAGCAAGATGTGATCAATATCGTTCTCCTTTCGCCAACGCATGGTGTCTAAATATCGTTTCTTTGCCTCTTCCACGTCACCATTGCAACCTTCAAGGAAACGATTATCCAATTCGTCGTCAGAGATGAGTTCATCACTGCTGCTCTCCACTTCTTCGCTCTTGCCCATGACGATCTCCACACAAGTCACCTCCAATCGTGCTGGTCGATGGAAACGCTTGGTCGTAAACAACAAACTAATTTGGTCATGATACCGTGTTAAGAACAACACCAGCGCTGACAGCCACGCGAGTAGTTCCAGGAACGTCACGTCGAGCGCGTCCATGACGGCCGCATTCGCTACCAAAACTGAGATGAGCAACCAAAACTTCCGATTGTTCGTTTCTGATGACGCCGTCGGAAGCATTTTTTGGGATTGCAATGAAACATGCAGCACTTGCTCACTTAGCCCCCATTCAAGCGGTTCAGCCTCTACCAACACTGGATTGCGCGCCTCAGCACCGATCAGCATTTCACGCGAGTACATGGCAGTCCCGTTGGCATTTGGTCCATTCACGTAAAGTCGCAAAATACTGGATGGGTACATATCAACCTGAAAGGATTCCCCTACCGCTGGAGCTGAAACCACGACAATCTCAGGCAATGAAGACTCGTGTTGAATCGTAACGCAGCTAATGCAATTGTCTTCCGGTTGTGGGCCGCGCTGAAGCTTGTACACTGCATCCTGGAATGATTGAATGGCTTTCCGCAGTGCCGCCTCCACCTCTTTGCATTGCTCGGGGGTTTTCGCTCGAATCCGAAAGATACGACCGTCTGATCGGATGACACTGAGAATGCGTGGATGCTGATCGCTGACTTCGATATGTAGAATGTCCGTCAAATGGACGGAAGAGCGTACTTCGCCTAGACTTGCATCGTCATCATGGGTGGACGCCTTGAAGCACAACATCTCCGTTGAAGTTAACATGAACATGCGGTCTTTCCAAATCGCCACGTTGCTGTTAAGATTGCGACTCGCCATCGCTCGACCACCCATGGTAAACGTTCCGAGATACAATAGATCGTCCATGGTGTTATCCTGCTCCTCCAATAGACAGCTATAGATGACTCCGCACATTGGGCTGAAGAGCTCTGCTTCGATTGATGAAGACCCCATTGCCGTAGGTGTACACACTATATCCAAACCGGGCACAGGTGACAATGGCAGTGGCGACAGTATCTCTTCTTCTGTTTCACCACTCGATTCTTTCCGGCTAAAGCGGCTGTTGGAGCGTTTCTTGCCTTTTGGACTGCGATATCCCGCACGTCGCTGCACCAGTTGCCGCGTACAGATATCGCATACGCGCACTTCTTTTAGCATGCCGAGATGTGGCAGTGGAACCTGATTCTTACTGTGGACACCACACACAGCACGCTTGCAGTTTCGACAATAATGCTTTATAATACATCAAATAGACGAGTTTAGAAAACAATGACAAACAATAATAACCTCACTGCTGTCAAAACAAGGACGTCACTCTACAAGAGGTGCTTACCCGCAGCCGCAATAGATGAAGTGAAGCGTTGCAGACATGACATTTCGAATCAGACGGCGCCGAGGCGATTGCTGCTCCTTCAGACATTCGATGCACAGAATCATCCAGCACATCAGTATCGGCGACTCCTCGGAAATGTGCTAGGAACTGTGCTTTCCTTCGCGCCCATTGCGCCTCCAGTGCTTCCGACATCGACACTTCGGTCGTGTCGCCAGCTTTCTCGATCGTGTCGTCGGCTGTGGCGATCGTGTCTGGTCTTAGTTGTGTTTTCGGAGATCCCGCCGTGGAGAGCATCATTGGTGCCGCCATCGTAACAGTCGTCGATCCTGTTCGTTCTAACCGCAGCACACGGGGCATCGAAATGTCCATCGGTGCGCGCGTCGTCGTGGCGACCATCACTTTTCCGTCCCAGACCTACTTTATTACGGCGTAAGAGAAGGAAGAATGCGGAATCAAGAGTGGCAGTGAGACCAAGGGGTCTTTTATTAAAATTATATATGACTCTCATTGAGCAACCCTTCATGGTATCGCAGTGTGGATTACGACCATCATTCTTGTCGCATACGAAGTGAGAAGTAAAGATTCAAAGACTGTCAATGATTTCGCTACGAATGCCATCCTCCTTGCCTTGTCGAAAACGTAAACATAGTCACCCTCATTGGGCAACCTCCTATATCAACAACAGAGCGAAAAATCGAGTAAAGCGGAATAAAAACGGGGACACACATGCAAAGACAAATGCGACGCCTCCCCTCTTCAACTTCTTTTCTTCGTTCTAAATGGTAATCGCGTGGTGGCGTGCGGAATGTACATACTGTATCAAGATGTTCGAAGATAAATGGGAAAATGCAACGCTAGCCGTCGCATGCCTCTCCCGCAAAAAAACGGGCTTCCCACTTTACAAGATAAGGTGGTACTGTCAAGAGGTACCAACGACTGAATGATGTGATAGCAGGTGGGACCAAGCGATGAGCACTATTAATAGGCTGTAGAACTGTGGCTGAGTGCGTGCATTTGTGGGCGATGGTTTGTCTTATTAGTCATGACGGTGCAAATTCATAGAAGCATTTTTCTACTAAGCAAAATCGTTCGTTGAAACGAGTTTCGCAGAACGAAATGATCCTTGGAACATTTTCACCAATATCATACAGCACGTCGGACAATGACATCTATTATTAAGGCATACTCGAAAATATTTTGGTAATATACTTTGTGTTCAACATTTCAAGCTTTTGCAGAAGGAAACGATGGACGGACGAAATTGGTTCTTTCTTGAGATGTCCCAACACAGTATTTAACTGGACCTCACAAGTGTTCAAATGGAGCCCATCGACCATTCCTCGCTCATCAACGTTGAACTTTGCACAACGAACAGAATTTGATCGAGATTTTCGCGGCCTCACATCAATTAAGCACATTATGGCTGCTTTACGTGGCAGTTTGGAAGACTTTCATATGGCAGGAGATGCAGTAGTTCTCGTATGCATCTGCACATCAAATGGTACTGTGCTTGGGTAGTTGTCATCATTCTTTGGATAGTTGCTCGGAAACTGTGAGTTTGTTCGTATGGGCACTCCGCGTTCTTTCCATCCTCTCGTCTATTCACTTCAACTTCTGCTTCGCGTGTCATCAATTTCTCATTAGAGTCCACTATTTAGAATGATTTTTATTTCAATTCCATTGGGTGATGCCAAAACATCATTCCTTTGGACCACGAGATGACAAGTCTCTTCCCGCATGCAGCAGTGGACGAGAACGTTATCTCCTATCGCTTCTATTTCTTCCACACAGATGATACACAAACAGCAGATACTGAAGACAACGCCTTTGCAAAAGCGCGTCGAGACCAGCTATTGACTCTCGCCAGCGAATTTACGCAATCATTCATTTGGCAGCGTCATCAGTTCCATCTGGAAGTACGGGTCGCACCAGCTATTCCTCATACAGATTATTCTACTGTGCAGGAAACGAATCGGAAACATCTGCGGCGTTACTATTTGGCAGGAGAGACGGCGGTGGGCGACGCCATTCAGGACGAATGGGTCATTACGTCGCTTGTATTTGCCGTCACTACCAAATTCCCAGACACAGTAGCTCGCGTAGTCGACTCAGACGGTGAGTTGTTGCTGATTGAATGTGCGCATGTACTACCGCGCTGGATCACACCTGAGAACAGCACTGGACGCGTCTTGGTGTGCGATGGGAAAATACATATCGTCCAAAAAGCACTCTCCTTCGGCGATAGCAGAAATGGTAGTACTAGACAACGAAGAAGACTCTGGAAAAGCAACTCATACAGATCGACAGAAGGTGTTGATGATGAAGAAGATATTGTGCATGAATCGGTAATGGATGTATTGAATCCACAAGTGAAGACTGTAGCCAGCGAAGCGATTCAACGTGTACTCACAAAGAAATTGGCAGAAGTTCCTACCTACATGCAAGAGAATCGCCATAATGCGCGGTGTTGGCTACCCTGGCGAGCAGCTCAGGTGATAGCGAGAGGTAAAAGCGACCGACCAGAAGTGTTCGGTGCGGCTGTAGAAGCATTTTACTACCGCGAACCCACACACGCGGCTTCAGTGTGTAACAAAATGGCGTGGATGTTGGAACAAACAACCACAAAGGAGAGCACCGACAGCCAAGAAGCTACAGCTGATATTATTGAGCGCATGGTCATGTTTTCCAGGGCGATGTATGCGCAGCTTCGACATCAGCAATTCTTCCCGCCAAAGCCGTTCCAGAAAATCCCGCAGTATCAGGTTTTGACGCTGCCTGAGGAGCAAAAGACTCTGAATCGAGAGTGGGTTGCGGCTGATATTGGCATGAAACTTGCCTGTGGACTGGAGCTATTATACGCGGCAAATGGAAACGACCAGTTTGGGCGACCGTGGCGGCAGTGGATGAACGAGTGCGTTTCAGCGAGCGGTGGGCAGATGGATAGCGCGGGAAATGAGGAAGTGGGGGTGTGTGTCGATGAAGATGAATCGTGGTTATATCTACATCCAGACAGTCTAGAAGAAACGCTACAAAAGGTCGAAGCTGCTTCACTTGAAGCTGAACGCGAAAGAAGTGACAAAGAAAATGTAGAGGCTGTTGGTGGTGCGGATGAACTGCAACAGCTAGCGTCTATGTTTAACAACTTCATGAGCGGTGTCTCAGGTGTGGAAGGCGTTGAGGGCAACGAGCCAGTGCAATTGGACATGAACTCCTTCATGCAGATCCTAGAGAGAGGCCAACCCATGAAACAACGCCAAGAAGAAGCAGATGGTGATGATGATAGTGATGAACTCGACTCTGATGATGATGACGATGCAAGTATGAGTGGTGATAGTGGTAATGAAGACGCGATAATGGAATTGGCCATGGCAGATATGGATGCAGAGTTGGCAGCGTCGACCATGGCTAAGACCTTTACACGAATCGACCAAGAAACTCCAGCGCCAGATGTAGCATCTATCCCAGCTGCAGCTAGTAAACACGACCAAAAGGAAGAGAAGCAGAAACCGGTGACAGAGACAACACCATTGGATCTGGACTACAACCTGTTGGCAAATTTGCTGGAATCATTTGCGTCACAAGCGGGCGATGCGGGTCCGGTAACCAATATCCTAAGCGAAATGAACTTTCCGTCACGGGGAAGCGAAGAATAAAGAGGACGAAAGCGTTTCATCTTTGTAATTGCAATTTAAAGCATTGAATGCACCATCTTGTTTCCGTTGTCATAAACAGTTCCATCTACATGAACAATGCGTTTGAGGTGTCTTTCGTAATCACAAGCACGAAATGGGCAGATATACATATTCATGAGTCGTAATCAAGTATGGGGCCCTGTATGGGTCCTTTTAGCAACTATTATGGCTGCGTATCCGGTCCAAACGCAGCAGCCAACTGATTCGCTTGCTTCCATATGACCTTGTACTTGCTTTCCATCGCTTTCAACTGCATAACCAAGCAAAGTAATACAAAACGCCATCAAACACGGTTAATAAGCATGCAACTTCGGTGGATTTAGTTCTAATGATGCAGGAATGACGTACATTGGCTTTGAGTTGTTCGTTTTCCGTCTTGAGGTCGAAAATCTCGGTCGTGGCTAACTGTAACTTCTTTTCCAATCCTACAACCACCCGTTGGGGGTAGTACTGTGGCGGTGGAGTAAGGCGATCATCGTCGGAAAACATACTACACAAGCATTGCATGTAAGGTCAGACAAACTCAGTCTTGCTTGAACATGGACTTCAAAATGATGCTAATGTTCTATCCGTAACTGTCCTTGAAGAGAATTCTATCTCTCCAAAGTCATCAGAAAATAGTTTTCGCTGTATGGAGATCTCGAAGGAGTATGAGATGAATATAGTACTTGAACATCATCTCATACTCCCATTCTCCAACTATAGTGTCATGCTATCCACAATGCAAATGAACAAATTTAATTCGTACCTATTATATTTCTGAGGTGAATCATCGGGATCCGTTCGCTCTCCGTCGCGGTGAAAGAGCTCTTCAACACGTACATGCAAAGCTGAAATATGACCCTCAAGCAGTTTTAGCATGGACGACAACTGGCAGCGCGATGTT
This sequence comes from Pilasporangium apinafurcum, assembly GCA_001600495.1. Taxonomy (NCBI): domain Eukaryota; phylum Oomycota; class Peronosporomycetes; order Pythiales; family Pythiaceae; genus Pilasporangium; species Pilasporangium apinafurcum. Next base: position 66,003 of record BCKE01000017.1, on the reverse strand, counting down.
TCTACATGTCTTCCGAGATTAGTTTCAAATGACTTCAAAAACTCGGTAATCCGTCCGCATTCGTAAAGTTTAGATTGTGCTGCTGCCAACTCCGCGCGAATAGCCTCGTTATCCTTCCTGCAGAACTGTAACTCCTTTTCTGAAGCCTCATGCCTGCGTGTGACAATTTCGAGTTGATTTCGAATGTACTCATTGTGCTGGCGAACAATAGGACCTTCCTGACGTCTCGCAGTTTGGTCCCTAGCGAATACATCTGCGAGTTTTGCAATTGCCTAGGCAGCAATTCATTCCATGAAGCAGCGTATCAGACGGCTGGCCAAGTCAATTAACTGCAGAGGAGAAATCTTACCCGATTGGTTCTTTCTTGGCCTTGAAGAAGCTGAATGATGCTCGTTTGAAGCGCTACCGCCTCCTGGTTGGACGATTGCGAAGCATCCACACTTGAAAACACATCCTGCATCTCTCGGTCATTGCGCTTTCGTTTTTTCAATGAAATCGGATTTTCACACGCAGCTTGGTCGTCTGTGGCAATGTTAGATTCTCTATCTATTGCTGGGGGTTGATGGTTTGTGATGTCCGCCAATACACCAGTAGTCGGGCTGTCGGACCTTGCAGATAGTAGACGGCGCTTCTGATTTAGCGCTGTCTTACTTAGCATTGCTCCGCGCGTCGTTGAATTTTCAGCAAGTGGTGGACATAATGGAATCGACACGCTTGATCCTACATGTGCGCATGCAAATGAATTTATATAGTCAAAGCAAAACCTTAAAGTCGCAAACTTTGCCAAGTCACATACCGGGAGAGTGTTGATCGTATTCGACGTTTGCTTCACCTGGTGCTTTAGCTGTCTCGTTTGGTAGAGTTAATGTGGTGATCGTGAGCACTACTAAGTCATTAAGCCAGCAATGCGAGCCAGCATATCCACCAAAGATTAGAATCTGACCAACGTTAGATTCTTGTGATGATGGAATTCGGGTACTTTCATACAGCATAGCAGTGTGCCCTGTTCGCTTAGGTGGATAGAACTCAGCGCCCACATTCGTGTTCGTAACATCATAACCATTCATTCGACGTTGTTCATCTTGACTGCTCTCGCTTTCGTTATTGAGGACATGAGTCCATTGCTTGGTCGACACGTCGAAGATGTTGACGTCATTTTTGCGTACAGACGAATGCCGGCCACCAAATAGAAGTAAATGATTCGGATCAACAAACGTGAGCGAGTGGTTCATTCGTGTCGAAGGTGTACCGTTCGTCATGTCGATCTGACTCCATTGACAGTCAGCGACGTCAAATACGTATAGACCACCCAACTGGGTATACTCTGTTCCAAGTCCTCCATAAATAAAGAGCTTGTCTTCGGAGCGAGTGGCTGTCATCGCTGCATGGGCACGTGCTCGTGGCGGTGCTCCCGTCGTCAGTGGTTGCCCCCATTGGTTCAGCAGGACGTCAAAGTAGAAGATGTCGTTATAAAACACAGCGCCTGCTGCGTTCATGCCGCCGAAACAAAATAGCTGTGTGCCTACTAACTATTCACAGATGCAAGAGCAAGAATTGAAGTGAGTATTCGACGTGCATCAACCCCATCACACATGTATATCCTATCATGCTATTTCTCAAAACTAGCAACAATCACTAACCGCACTACAATGCGCGCGTCGCGCGCGTGGTTTCCAGATACTCCGTTGGTCGATACGCCTCGTCACCCATTGTGCTTCCAGTATCGGTTGATGGATACGGACTTCCTCAACCCGTAACTCTTCCATCTCGAACGCTTTCTCATCGTTACGTGCAGCTGACGGTGAAGCATCCACTCTGATATTCCCAATGATGAGTACACGCATGCCATGGCGCTGTTCGTGACCAGCACCAGCAGGTGGAGATGGAGGCACATAATGCATTGTATGATGATCGCGCCCGCTGCCGTTATGCGAAAGCAATTCGCTCGATCTTTTGTTATCTAGTGAACCGTCTGAGAGACTATCGCTCTGCGTCAGCGAGGTTTCCTGTGTGGGTGTGGATGAAACCACGAGCTTCTTCCATCGGAATGATTGTACATTGATCTCTTCGATAAAGACATGATAGAAATTAGTCCAGCCATACATTAGCATACATACTCTCTAGCCTATCTTCCGTCTTACCTGTGACGTCATCGGATCTGTAGTGTGCAGGCTCCAACACGTAGAAATCGTCAAGGAATGCGTCTCCATCAGATCCACCGAACACGAGCGCGCTGTCCGTGGGCAAGAGGAGGGTCATGGCATGACTCGCACGGGGTGATGGCACTACAGCATCATCACTACATCCCCCTTCCGCTAGGGCATCACCCTCAGCGACGAACAGCGGTGTCCACGTCGCGTCCAGGCGCGCGGGCGCCATGTTCAGATGACCAGCAACCTACAAGAAAATTGTTTCTTTGAATAAAGAATTTATTCAAATTGATATGTGGAGCCTGAGTGATGGTCATTCGTCGCACTCAAAACTTGAAAAAGAATGAAAACGTCAAAATGTATCCAGCTCAAAAACGCCAAATTTCTGGCAATGGGACTTATTTGAGGGTATTATCTTTTTGCTATTTGAGAGTGTTAAGATACCGCTGAAAGGCAAAGATGCCATCAGGCGTAAACTCTTGTTGGCGTGCAAGAATCTCGTCAGCAGTCATTTCCAGCACTTCGTCAACCTCTTCCGCTTGCAGCGTTAATGGCCCATCGTACATACACTCAAACATCCCGCCCCACACGCGACTGCGGTCGTCCGCGTAGTAAAACGTCTCAATAAAGCGGAACGAGACGTCTTTGACTCCCATTTCCTCAAACGCCTCACGCACACAATTCTCTTCAAAGGTTTCACCATATTGCACGACTCCGCCGGCCATGGGATCTAAATAGCCAGGGCAGTAGTCCTTGATCATCGTACGCCGCTGGACGTAGAATTTACCCCTATAGTTTTAACGATTGAGACAAGGAGCAATTCGTTCTGGTACAACGACCGAGGACCTCTCTTCCATGTGCTTACCTCGAGTTCTTAATGATGATGTAAGTAGCACGATGAGGCAAATTAAATGCGCGCTGAGGGAAAATAGACAATAGGATTGACAGATATGAATGAATTCTTGGGTTGTGTCACTTTGTCAGGTTTAATGGATCAGAGGTAGACGCACCATGACCGCTCGATCTGCTTTGCCGATCACATTATCGTTCTCGTCCACGATGCAAACCTGTGCACACGCATATACATCAGATATAATAAACCTCAGCGATCAATGGCCGTTCGATGGGTATGGTATCCACACAGAGGGACATACAACAGACCTCTTCCTTCGCGCTCAACGACATCCCTTTTTCGTTTTCTTTTGTTGTGTTGGCCAGTTCTAAATATGTAGGAAATAATGAGGCATTGCTAGATTTTCTACCAATAGAAATACTTGTAGCAACCAAAAGTTGTCTATCCGTCTATGCTAGAACGAGCAGTACTAGATGGCTAGTTTGCAAAAAATCTTGAAAAAAATCACTGCGCTTATGTATCTCTAGCTTTCCGGCCAGCGAACGTATCCATGCCATGCATTCCTCCTGCCAGTCGCTGAAGCCAGTCTTGCACTGCCAACGGAAGCAGCTTGTTTAAAAATGGTATCCATGGAAACACGTATCCTCTCCATCCGTCGGAACAGAACACGAGCAACTTCTTGCCGCAAACGATCGCGTCGTAAATGGTGAACACGACGTCGTCTTCTTCCAGTGCAGGTGTTAGCAATCGGGCGATGAGCGAGTTCCACGAACTATCGCCCATGATGCCGTCAAACATCCCCGTGTCCACGTAACTGGGGCATACCAGCAGTGTTCGAATTGGTGATTTTTCTCGCCACAACTCGAGTCGAACTACGACATTAACAGAGCAAATGTTTGTTCAGTTATAGAAGCTGTCGAGCAAGGCCATCTTTTGCATTAGATGACGTGAAAGTGCTTACGCGAATCGTGGAAGCCAACAACTGCAGCCTTGGACGCACAGTAATCCGATAGACCAGCGCTACTGACCAGCCCCATCTATTTACAAAGATAAGTGCAAGTCAGTGTCGATGCATTTGTTCACGTATGCGTACATTATATTTGCAATGATGCAGTAAGAACTTACAATAGACGAAATGGAGATAATCATACCATCCTTGGCTCTCTTCATAGATGGCAGCACTGCTTTGACCATCCAGAAATGTGCCAGGGTATTCACACCAAGTGTCCGACGAATCTCATCTGGAGCCAAATCGACTAAAAGACGACCGGATACAACGCCTGTACGGTTATGTTCGGACCACATATCATCAAGTTCAGTTTTGATGTCAGTGAATAAGTCATAGACGACCGAGAGATATATCACCTGCATTGTTCACCAGCACAGAGATTTCTTTTGGGGCTACCGCCTTCAGCACGCCTTTAATGCACGCGTTCACAGCGCTATAATGGCAGAAAATCATTGCACAAGGGACAATACAGGTTACTATTTGGAAAGCCACAAAGGATAGCTCCAGCAAGTCTTTAAACATACCCATCGTCGGAGACATCGCATTTAAAGATATGCACTTTCGATCCCTTTCGACCGCACAGCGAATCACTCACGCGTTGTAATGCCACGTAATCAATGTCCAACAGTACCAGCGTTACGCGGGCAGCTTCCGTGTAGATCTTCGTCGCCAGTTTTTTTCCAATTCCATTGCCAGCGCCGGTGATGACTACCACTCGATCGTCCAGCGAAAACACTTTTTTGGTAGTTTTAAGCAACCTCCATATCGGCAGCAGTGCAACCACAACCAGCAGCAATACGATTTTACTTGAGAGCACGCTGTCCATGACGTTACACGTAGTCGTATTTGAATTTAAAAGGCTCTCGATATGGAAACGATACTGGCGCGTTCTCTTGCGTCAATGCCGTGCTGTTTCTTCGCCTTTCCTTTCCTTTTGACAACTGACATCTTCAATTCGCGCGAAACGAGGGGTTTCCTGAAAACCCTCAATTACCTATTGCTAGCACTGTGGAAATTAATTTTTATTCCTAATCTTAAAAAAATAGAATCAAATTTCAGAATTAACTAAAAGTTGAAAGATTTAATCAATCGTGATTGGTAGAAATTTCCTGCCAAAGTGTATCCATGAATTATGATTATCAAGACCCATTAGCCAGCTCGAAAGAATTGTGTTGGTCCATTCCACTCACGAGTTCGTGATTTAAGCAATACAAGATTTCTGTATGCTATGGATTTTACTTTTGTTGTTATTTTGTTGGTTATCATCCTCATTTCCATTCACATAAGAGATGTATCTGGGCATCATATGCAATGCAATACGCTAAGACAAAATACCAGTAAGAGAATCGGTTTGTCTGCTTCGAGTCTCATTGCAAATTCACATGCTACAATAACTTAGGAAAGACGATATAACAACCAGGAAGAAACTCGAAGTAAACAAAGATCGTCCCCGAGTTAGCTTATATGGTCTTTTTGGAATATTCAGCATATGTTGGATATCAGTAAGGCGAGTTACACTCGTATGCTAGTCGATACCATTGCACTAATAGTAGGCAAAAGTATTATGAGAGTGGTTATCGATGGACAGAGGTCGCCTGCTACTGTCATATAATCATCCTCGATTTCGTGAATTTAGAAGGTCGCGATGACGCCCCTCCTGCCCTCTCTTTCTTATCTCAAAGGCTACTAATCGAACAAGATACATCCTTGTAGATTGACGACATCTTTCCATCAAGACAAAGTCAGTCCAGTAATATTAATCTGTGCTGACTTTGATCGAACAACTTCATCCATCAAAATGGGTAGATGCTGTGCAATGATACGGCTTGGCCTTTGTTAAGACGAATCGCGGTGGTTGATGAAGTAGACTAATGACGTGTATAAGCATTAATACCACATCTGTAGTGTTTTGGCCTTTTCGTTTGTTGTTTGGTTGTTGGGAGTACTAGTACCATGTAAAGAGTCAATACAATAAGCGAACAGCTCCAGTAGACGCTTGAATCGCATTCAAAAAGAGTGTAATTTTGATGGATTTGTGTCGAAGCGCGGTTATTGGTCCTTGGTGGCATGTATACGTTGTGTGAGTGTGCAGTATGCAGTGTGACAGCCTGCCATCAGTTCCAGATATCATATTTCCGGGTGCTCATCTCGCTTACGTACCTCTCTCTTCCCTCTATGATACCCATGCATCCATACGGTGTGTTGAATCCTCGGTCTCGCCCACTGAAGGATCGTACTGGAAAGCCACATGTTTCATGAAACGACTTCTGTGGTTTCCAGCGTGTGGCTCTCGGTCCGTCGTTCTATTCAATGCCCGCCGATCATTGAAGCGTTGTCACAATGTCCTTTAGCCATGCAAAGGTGTGTAGCAGTATTTCATATTGCTCCGTACCCAGTCGCTGGATAAGTGGGAGTGATCAAAAGCGCGTAGACATTCAAAGACGTCACTTCTGCATGCACTTATGTAGATGCATTGTCGATCGCATCACAACAATATCTCAAAACTTGGAACGATTTCCTACTGCGGTGCTTTTTGTGACATTAATCGATAAAAGCGTAAAATATAACATTCGAACGTCGCAAACCATAAAAGAAAAATATTACATGCAAACGTAGAAAGTGGCTGTTCACAACTGCTTATAAAATTCGTGAAGAGTTCATGGTTGCTTCTTCGATGCGACGAATGTGCGACATCAACCCGAGCGCTCTCCTCTTGTTCCCGTTGGAGTCCATCCTCTTCCACTTGATATTATTCTGACGTCCCGGTGCTACAAACAGTGCACACCCAAACACCGTGTTGCTGTTGTTTATGGTTAAGGGAAGTGCAGTCCGCGAATGGATCGGATGAGTTGTCAACTGAGACTAGTGTTGATAACACCAAGGCTACCACTCCCACTGCAAACATTCTAGTTTACAGAGGTATCAGTTCTTGTCTCGCCGACCTTCACGTCGGACTCACCTACATACATCTGTCGCCTCCATATACACCAATCACTTGAGCTACTTTAAATGATGCTTGTCATCAGCCTGTAAGTGTGAAAAGCGCTCAATTTGTCACATTTGCTTTCCCATCGCCATTCAAAGAAATGGGTTTAACGGCGCCTTGACACTGAACCTTTTAAATTACATACTCGCCTGTCCATATGTTCAGCATAGACATGGTTATAATAGAATTTTACCTTTCTAATATAATATTTTGTTTATTTCAATGTCGAAGCTGGGTGTCAGTAGAGAGGACGAGTGGTACCTTGTACCCGGTCGCACGAATGCCAAAGGCCAACTCTTATCATGGCGTGGCCCAGCTGCAGTGGACAAGGACGGAACGTGCAATTGTGAGAGCGTGCATTGCTTTCCAATTTCGATATTTTGGCTTAAAAACAATGCTGTCCTACCGCACTGACCATGGCAGCATTTACTTTTTTTTCTATTTGTGAATGTTACAAATTTACGATCTACTCAGATTTCAAAGGCGTAGTGATTTTGCAATTTTTTTCGGTTAACGATGTGTATTTATCAAGCGAGCCACAATGGAGTGTATTTTTGCCATAGATTGAAAAGTAGCTGGTCGCCATAAAGTTGTGCAACCGTGCGATGGGTAGCATTCACATATTTTACTACAACTATGATACTTGGAGTTGAATCCTTCCCCCATTGAGAACAATTATGTGATGATTGACATGTACATTTGGAGAACATAGTACTTGATTTTGCAAGTCCAACATGGATTTTATCAATCGATATTTTCATTTATTCAGATTTACATCGTCCTCAGGTCCCACCCTTCGTCCCCCTTTCTCTTCCGCCCCATCCCCCCATGGTGGATCTCCTGGCGTTCAAGGTCATCCAGATGGGCACCATCTTCTCTCTAGCCACACAGCAGACTCGCACCGCTTACTCTTCTTCTTGTTGTTTTTTTTTACCCACCAACATCACTATAATAGAAGAAAGCCAGGAATCACACTTACACGTGGGCATTCTTTCACTTGGTCTCGGCGTGAGCACAGCAACAGAGTAAAGAAAGCATCTGTGCCCCTATCCAAAGCCAAGGAAAGCCATGGTCGCCTACGCTTCGTTATTGGACGCGTCAACAGCAGTGACAGCCACGAATGCCAGCAACAAGTGTCGCTACAAGACTGGCAAATGCACCAACACACGTTCCAGCAAGCGTAACGGCCAGCCACACCAGCTCTGCCTCTATCACCGCGACAAGGCCAACCGCATCCAGCGCAAGTTTGACCGCCAGAAACGCCAAGTTGCACGTGGTAGTCGGACCACCAACAACAGCAATACGAGTAGTACCATCCATGGAGCCCCACTGACTACATCAGCAGTAGTTCCGCTTCTCCATCACTCACACCACCTGGCTACCGTTCGACCATCTGCCAGCTCTCCAGTGATGGCATTCACAGTGCTGACACCACGAGATGTGGATTTTTATTCAGATTCGGATGCTTCTACCAGCCGTTTTTCGAGTGATAGCGAGTCAAGCGTGGTTCTAGAGCAAATGTGGAATGAAGAATTCGCCTCAGTGGATCCGCACACGTTACTACTTACGCCAAACAGCAGCAGCTCTGTAGCAACAACGACGACGTCGCCTTACGATCGCAATTGTCTAGACGGTCGGTTGTCTGAAGACGAGATTGATTTTTTGTGCTCGGCGATTTTGTAGTAGCTGGACAAATGCACCCAGAAGCTATGTATTGTTATGTTTAGATCTTTTTGGAACGTGATAGCAAGTGCTGCTGTCGAACAGAAATGAATGAGCAGAAGGACATGGAGAGAGATGGCATCTGTGCTTTAGTGTTAAGTGTTGCGTGTGATTGGAAGTTTGTGTGAGCTTTAGCTACTAGTTGGTGCAAGAGTAGATGCACAATAAAAAATAAACATCTTTAAAATAAAAGTGGAGCATGGCTCGTCATAGTCATGGGTATGCCTCGTAACTTTTCCATCCAATTCTCTTTATCCTATTGGTGTTAGGAAAGCCACTGTACTTGAATCCGAGTCGTTTCAGGAACTGAAAAGACGCGGCCATCCAAGTTCTCTTAATTCACCATAGTGGTGGCCGTTTATAGCACTATACACGGCTCTTGGGGGCTATTGTGTGTGGTGGTTCCACAGGTGGGACGTCGCTTGTGTATTAAGTGCAGAGATAAGCGCTGTGCTGGAGTTTTCGTCGTTTGGTGGATGGACTAGTTTGCTGGTGATCGCTACTTTATACCCCAACGCAGCGCGGCGTAAAACCGCAACTTTGAAGATATCAATAAATTACCACGGGCGAGACGATTCAATGACCAATAGATCCCGACGCTCCCTTCTTCAGCCACCGTCATCGCCAGCCATTTAAACTTAAGCAATTATCATAACAACCCAAGGTTCACAACAAACGTAAAGCCAACAACCAACGCGCAATTGAGCCAGTGTCCAAGAATCCAACTTCTTGGGTTCATCACCCCCTCGTGGTTGTTGGTGAGACGTAGTGTTGTGGACAAGCAAAACGACTGAAGAAGAATAGTAAAGCGATGCCCGCAGCACCAGTCATCTCTTTGCTGTGTGTCTCTCCACAATCACCACCAGCCTCCGAACAAGACGAGGAACAGAAAGCACCTGCATCCACAATATCAATCACTACAACTAGTATAACAACAGCAACGGCCGATTTAACTCATCAACTCGATCTTTCGCCGAATCATTTTAAACTTCTATACCTTATCAGTCTCTACGCCATGGCCGCGAATTCAACCAAGCAAAACGAGCGATGGATCCGCCACATCCCACTCCTCGTACTCATGTTTGAGGGTATCGTGCGTGGACACTTGGACTTTGACTATGCGCCGGCATCCATGCGTCTGTCGTTCAAGGGCAAGACACTGCGACGATGGATCAACATTTCACGCGAGGGCAAGGCCGCGATCACCGATCTGTGGGCCGCGCGGCTCGTGAACGGGCTCAAGCTCTCGAGCGACGACTTCCAACCAATTACCGCATATCAGGTATCGATGCATGGGCAGCATGTGCTGCAACGTCTCCCGAGCCACTTGAAGGATGAGGTTGAGAGTTTTGTATACCCGCCAGAGCCATGGGATCGCAAGCTTTTGCTTGTTACTTATGATGGAACAAATTTCATACTCAAATCCAGTGGCTACAGCAAGAACAGCACGATTACGGAGAGTGAAGACGTATCATATGTTTCGAGTCCGTTCCTGCCGCGCTGTCTACGGGCAACTGGCTCATATTATCAAGTCGACGCACGTAGCAACGCTCACAGAGCTCACGAGTGTGCCGCAGGAGCGAGCAGCATCACGACAAAGACCTCCGAGGCCATCACGATCGGCGAGGTCTACGCGCTGGTTGGCGAGTGGGTACCGTTTGGTTCAAATCAAATTGTGGCATTAAATGAAAGGATGGGTGCACTAGACCGTTGTCAGGGCGGTATTTTGACGAGTTTAGTCGACAAAAACCCAACCGACACGCAATTCCGTGTACCTGTGGGCCAGACGCAGGTGCGGATCTTAGATTTCGATTTTGTGCGGTTCATCAACTTTGAAGCGGAGAGTCATTTTCCAGAGACACAGGGTATCGTGCAGGTAGAACATTTTGGAATGCATCTGAATTGCGATGGCTCGCTCATGTACGGCATCAAAGTGGAAGCGATCATGGACCGCACGCAGCACGACATTTCGATCGATCATCTCTCGAGGTTGCTCGTAGACGTTCATCAGGACTCATCCATGCTCGTAAACGATCTGCTGTCAAGGTACCAGTTGAGTTTGCTAGAGATGCTTTACTTGGGCGATTCGTTTCAGCGAAACAAATATAACTGCATCCTTGCGAAGCAGATCCAACCAAAGCTACCCGCCAGAGAGTATGTCACGAACCCACTCTACGCGAACGAACTTGCACAGGTGCTTGGCGATATCTACGCGAGTTATGACATCAGCCCACACGATATTCTGGTGATCGGGAAATCTGGGTGTTTGTTCTCAGGACCAAATATATTTCGGTACGAGCACGTCTTCACAGCGTACGTTGGTCTAGTGTGTCGAGATATTTTCATTAAAAATTTCTTCGCACGAACGTTTGTACTGGACGCGACATTAAAAGAAATTCGTCATTTGATTCACAAGGTCCATCGAGAGCCAGCGACTGTGCTCCAAGTGCGTGAGAAGTTGGCAGTAGCGTCGAAAGACACAATTCTGCTGGCAGAAACGCTTGAGTATTTACTGGATTCATTAGACGATGTACAGCTCACGACGCCCACGCCACCGCCACCTTCGAGTAGAGACAAAGCCGCGGAGGAGGAGACCAATGATGCTGCCACTAGCCCGTCCAATGTGGATGAGAAGCTCTTTCAGGTGCTAGCGCTTCAACAGCTAAAGAACCAGACACTTATGCGCTGCCATGACTCTATTAAACTCATGGAGAATACGATGCTGCAACTGGAACAACTGCAGATGATTGCCGAGTCGACGGCCACTAACCAGTTGGAACTCGCTTGTCAGCGTGTGAACCTCAACACGCGCGCACTCATGACTGCGATGTCGCAACAGGACGAATCACTTGTCAGGCTCCAGGCACTTCAATACGTTGTTGGTGGGCTGTTCCTGTTTGACGTTATCGACCGACTCACAGCCGGATCCTGGGACGTCCACGTGTCTGGCTGGGCGAGAGATTACCTGATCAATCCAGTCTTCCACTTCCCTTTCCTCTGGTGGGGGCTCAACATGATTGTGTATGGTGGCTTCCTTGGAGTTATATATCTCATTTCTCAGCGAGTTGCGCTTCTACAAATTGGCACTTGTGTCATCCGTTTAGAAGTCAATAAGAAAATATCACTGGCGATGCTCGACGTGTTTTTAGAGGATAGAATTGTGCAAGAACACCATGCAACACGCATTCGTGGTACGAGTGGACCCGCATCCCTGCGCTTTCGAACCGTTACTTGGGAAGAAGTAGATCCATCATTGTGGGGTGGGGTGCGGCCACGTATCGAGCTCTGCTACGATGAAAAACATCATTTCTTGCTTTTTGTCTCGCTGTGGTTCAGTTGCAAACAATCCTCTGTTCGCGAAGAAGATTGCTGTCAGCGATTCCATCAACTTTTCACCAAGGAACGTATTTATTTGGAAAAGTCATGAGGAAAAAGGAAAGACGCACTACCAAGACATTATGCGAAAGATATGCACTCAATAGAAGTGCAGAATTACCGATTGCGCGGGCGACATTGATGGCGGCCTATTGACCCAAAAGCGTGTGCAGCAGCTCTTTTCTCTGTTGCCATAGTTTCATCGAGCAAACGCTGTTAGTGCTAAGCAGATCCGAGCGGAACTGAGCGTCTAATCAGCTTCGAGCTATAATCCGTTTTTGAAAATGCCATCCGCTGGCATTGTAAAGAGCGCGACAGCAACGAGCAAAAGAGTAAGCGTTACTTTTACCTTCATACACTTACTTTAATAACAACTAAAAATTTTCGATGATAGAAAATATCTCTGCTGAAAAGAAAAGTACGCTTCTCACCAAGACGCCAATGCTAGTCTCTGTAGCCATTTTCAATCAATGAGGAATGTTTGTCAAACGGCAACTTCAAGTTGTCGTGATTGGTTACAAATGCTACAATTGCAACAAATTATTTGTCGCCTTTAATTCATGTGGACCACGTTGTTTAGTTGTCTTGACAAGCGGCTGGTGCTTGTTGTTGTGAACATGCAGCTCCAGCACATGCTGCACCGCCGACTGTTGCGTCGGTGTAGTGTCTATGTTAAGGATAGTGCCTGTACGCTGTTGCTTCGGCGACAGGCTCGTGGTTTTGCTGGTGTATCCAGTCCCAACAGCGATCAAAAGCAGCAGCTGACGCCGACGGAGTTGGGTCCATATGTAGCCAAGCACCTGGAGGGATTCACACCCGAGTCCATCCGAAATTTTAGTATTGTGGCGCACATCGACCACGGCAAATCGGTAATTTCTACTCTGTATCTACTTGGTGGATGTATAAGGCGATAGTCGTTGTGAATAATCGTGTATTATATGTGGTGGCAGACTCTGGCGGATCGATTGCTGGAAGTAAGCGGCAACATCACCAAGAAGGAGCGAGAAAATGCACAGCATTTAGATAATCTCAAGGTAAGAACTTAGTTCACACTGCGAACACAGTGCATTGGACTTAAAAATGGAAATAAACATCATTCTCTCTCATTTCTTTTTGTGGTAGGTGGAACGCGAGCGTGGGATCACCGTGAAGGCCCAGACAGCATCAATGGTGCATTTTGACAAAGAGAGCCAACACACGTACCTTCTGAATCTTGTCGATACTCCCGGTCATGTTGATTTTAGCTATGAAGTAAATCGCTCGCTATCTGCGTGTGAAGGGGTCTTGCTGTTGGTGGATTGTTCACAGGGTATTCAGGCGCAGACACTTGCCACTTACTACGCCGCCAAAGAACGTGGCTTGAAAGTCGTGCCCGTGCTTACGAAAATCGATATGCCGCATGCGCAACCCGAAGACTCGATCTTGAGTCTCTCAAGTCTGCTGGATGTAGATCCAGACACAGTTCTACTCACTTCTGCCAAGAGCGGCGTGGGTATCAGCGATGTATTGCCTGCGGTGATCGACCGATTACCACCGCCGGAATCCGATCCACATGCCCCACTAAAGTGCTTGTTGGTGGATTCATACTACGATGATTATCGAGGAATCATTTGTCTGGTGAAGATTGTCGATGGTTCCATTTTCCCTGGCGACAAAATTTGCAGTTCGCACCAACAAACAAAGTACGAAGTGCAGGAAACGGGTGTCCTGCTGCCACAACGGTACAAGACGAACGGGCTGCATGGTGGTCAGGTCGGCTACATTATTGCTGGGATGAAATCTACCACGGAGGCGAAAGTTGGGGACACCTTCTACCGCGAAAATGCGCCAGTGGAACCACTACCGGGTTTCCAAGAAGCAAGAAGTATGGTCTTTGCCAGTATGTACCCGACCGACGACAGCAGCTTTGAAGATTTACGTACCGCTATTGAGAAACTGACGCTCAATGATGCCAGTGTGACAGCTCAGCAAGAGACGAGTGGCGCTCTAGGCATGGGCTTCCGATGTGGGTTCCTCGGGTTGCTCCACATGGAAGTTTTCCACCAGAGGTTGTCGGATGAGTTTAATATGCAAGTGCTAGTAACGGCGCCGATGGTGCCGTACACTGTAATTGATCCCAAGGGCCAATCGTATCTTGTGGAAACGCCCGGCAGTTTCCCATCATCAACCAAATACCACAAGGTCCTCGAGCCCATGGTCGAAGCATCTATTATCACCCCCACCGAGTATTTAGGGCCAATTCTATCGCTCGCGAAGGAGAAGCGTGGCCTTCAAACAAACTTGGTTTATCTAGAGGACGAACGCGTGATTGTCACGATCAACGTACCATGGCAAGAGGTCGTGACAAACTTTTACAATGAACTGAAAACCATTTCTTCCGGATACGGTGAGGCTTATATCTGTCGACATCTTCATAGTAGTTTACTTGCTGTGATTTGATGATGTTGCTGTTGATTGTCGCTCGTAGCCACGCTCAACTATCGTGAAATCGAACCTCAGCAATCCGATATCGTGCTCGTCGACATCCTCATCAACGGCAAAGTGCTGGATGCCTTATCGTTCGTTTGCCATCGAAGCAAGGTGCGTTGATATGGGCAATATTTATCTACAATTCGGCTTATCTTCAGTCCTCTCAATTCATTGTCTATCCTATGTATTTGTAGGCGGCTGTTGATGGGCGAGCTTTGTGCCAGAAACTCAAAAAAGTGATTGATCGTCAGCAATACGAAATTTCGATCCAGGCTTCCTTGGGCGGCAAAATCTTTGCAAAAGAGCGGATCCCACCGTTCCGGAAGGACGTACTCGTCAAATCGGGCAAAATGGTCGGCGGTGGTGACAAAACACGCAAGCAAAAGCTCTTGGCTAAACAAAAAGAGGGCAAGAAGCGCATGAAGACGATTTCGAATGTACAGCTATCCCAGGATGCGTTTTGGTCGGTGCTGTCTAAGTAAGGGGATCCAATACGAAGAAGCTCAAGTCATTTTGCTGTATTTTCAGATCTATTGCGTTTCGTGCTGGATAGTTGTTAGAGAGCCATACTCCATATAGACACATATAGAAATCATTCTCTTGCCCTTCCCATTTGTACTAACGTCATTTTCTTCATTATTTCATCGCAGCAAAATCTTCCTTCATGAATTCGAGCGCCATCATCACATCGTCCACGACTTTATATGCTGCATTCTCGTTATGGTTCTCCGGGCCAATGTGCATGCCTGTGAGCGTGAGCAGCGACTTCCATCGCCCGCCAGCATCGTTGGCGCCTTTGACATCAGTGTTGGGGTTATCGCCAACCATGTAAATGCGCTTCACATCGTTGTGTTGGGCATCGATGAGGGTCTCGGCATAATCAAAAGACGTTTTCTCTGGCTTCCCAAACAGTGTTTGCTCCAAGTGGAGTCCTGTCGAGCGGAAATACAAGTCCTAGATATCAACCAGAACAGCACAGTCTATATCATCGATCGATTGGATATTGACACATCATGTGCTCAATAGCGTGATCATACCTCCATGACAGCTCGAAAAGCGCCTGCACCATATCGTGGCAAGTGGAACTCACCTACGTACTGGAAATCAGAGCACGCAGAGTACAGAGGAATCTATTGCAACATAAGACAATCACATCAGTTGTTCTTTTTGAGAGGAGGTACTGACTTGAAAGAATGTACAAATGCAGTTACGCACCTGCTGTTTTGGCGTATAGTAGCCGAGCCGTCCTTCTTGAGAGCACAGCACGTCCATGGTGATCTGCAACTCGCGTCCCCAGTAAATCGGGTCCATGAGTACAAATACCGCACCAAAGTTGTGTTTCTCGAACCGCCCTTCATGGGGAAAATCCCCTATGATCTTGATATCCGGGTACATGGTCGGAAAATAATTGTGTAACTGGCCGACGGTCACGACGTTCTTGAAGCCGTAGTGTGTCATCACGGCACTGATTTCGTCGCAATCTTTGCCGATCGCGAGCACGAGATCGTCGCCATGTTTGGACACGAGCGTCCGCATGGGTGTGTGACTCAGACAGACGTACTCTGGCGGCAAATCGAAACCAATGATCTCTGAAATCTGCTTTGCCTTCTTCTCCTCGACGTATCCACCGCCATTGGTCATGATTGCAAACGGAATGTTGTTGGACTTGAGCTCCTGGAGCACTTCCTTCGCGCCAGGCAGCGGCTTTTTCCCGCGCAACAGCACGCCATCAACGTCAAATACCACACCGAACGTCGACGCGGCCCGTGTAGAGGCAACAGAGCGGGTGAGGCGAGCAGCAGCAGCAGAAACAGTAGGGAGACTTCGGCGCAGGAGTTGCATGGTTTATTCTGCACGTGATTGGTCTGCTTGAGTGAATGCGAATGATGGGCATAACAGTGAAATTGCACACTGCAAATGGATGCAAATGTTGCGCGAAAGTTTCAGATAAAGACTATGATATAGCATACAATAAACTAGGATAAAGAATTCCTTGGTGTTGATGAAAGGAGTGCTGCTCACAACAGCACAGTCAAGTTGTCACCACCAAAATGTGATCTTGGCTTGTTTTGCGGTTTGCACAAACAGCCACTTCAACATGGTACCGTTGTGGTTTGTACAAACACCCACTTCAACGTGGTACCTTTGCGCTTTCAGCTCTTTTTTTTGTGTAGTTTGCTTTTTAAAACATTTGTACAAACAGCTTGCTCTAACCTGTACCACCAATTTCGAATAGTGCGTGTTTTGTCTCATGACGGTTTGCTCATATACGTCTTTATCACATTATATTGAAACACCATTCACTGTGTAGCATCAATGACAAAGTACACATACTCTGTAGATATCGACCACCAGAAACCGAATGGAACAAGACATGACATTGATTGCTCAAACACAATACTTTAATATGATCCTATTGTAACAGATAAATGAGTATACTTTCAGTAGCGGCTGCTAAACATACGTCGCAGTTCTATCGTACGATGTTTGCACAAACGTTAGCACCGCAATTTGTGTCCCAACACACCTAAGCAAGTTTCTACGTCTTCAACTGCTCGAGTCATTTTACCAGTGTTTAACGCAAAGATCTCATTAGCAATCGCTAAAGTGACCTAAGTCCATGTCCGATACAGCAAGGTTCATGTTTAGAAAATGATGCATGCCCATCTGCTGCCCATCGTAACATCAACTGGATCGCGCATCAAGACACATGTTTTGCCCATAAATAGTATCATACATCTTTTTTGTACTACACTATTCAGAGTCAAAGAGCTTTGATTTTTCGTTATGGATGTTTTAAACACCTGCAAAGCGACTGCGACAGGGACAATTAAAGTGAATGCGCAAACGAGCAGCTCAGCTCGGCTGTTCTTACGGCCGTAGCCGTACCCTCGGAAGAAAGGAGTGAAGGAAGAGAAACTGCAAGCAACAGCAGAACGGTGTCTCACTATTCCTACTCATTTCTCAATCTGCCGTCCACACAAGTAGCAGCAAACGATGAGTCAAGACACACAAGCAACCACTACCACCACGCGCCGGCCGCTAACGCTGCCTGAGAAGATCCTCACAAACTGGGCTGTGGGACTCACCAAACCTGAAGTTGAACCTGGCCAGATGCTTTGCGTGAAGGCACAATGGACGCTCGCATGCGAAATCACATGGAAATCCATGGACAAGACCTACCAAGACATGGGACGACCACGGATCTGGCGTAACGACCGATTCTGGCTTGCCGTAGACCACACAGTCGACCCTCGTGTGAACCACCTCCCGCGTCAGCAGATGATGATCAAGGCTTCGGAAGATTTCGCCAAGGAAGCCAACTTGACCAACTTCCAGCCGCCCAACACCACAATTTTGCACACTGAATTCTATCGCCAACGTGCACAACCTGGCCAGATCGTCGTGGGTGCTGACTCGCACAGTTGCTCGACCGGTGGTCTTGGTGCATTTGCAATTGGACTTGGCGCTGCTGACGTCGTCATGCCGCTTGTCACGGGTGAAACGTGGATCAAGGTGCCTGAAACCGTCAAGATTGAGTTCGTAGGTACGCCGCCGATGGGCATGGGTGGCAAGGACGTCATGCTCTACACGTTGGGTCAGCTCAAGTGTAATACAGTTGCCATTGGTCGCTGCGTCGAGTGGGGTGGAAATATCTCTGCGCTCTCCTGTGATGCGCGGTTCGCGATTGCAAACATGACTGCAGAATTCGGTGGTATTGCCGGTGTGTTCCCTGCGGACGAGCGTACAGCCGCATACATCGCCGCGCGTCCATCGCATAACGAAGACGCGCTCTACTTCCGCGCTGACCCTGATGCACAATACGCCGCTAAATTTGAGATCAATTTGGACAACTTAGAGCCCCAGGTGGCGCTGTATCCATCGCCTGACAATGTGAAGCCTGTCAGCGAAGTCGTGGGTATGAAACTTGATGGGTGCTTTATTGGTGCATGCACCACCGCTGAAGAAGATTTGGTGCTCGGTGCGTTGGTGTTGGAGGCGTGTTTAAAGCAAGGCATGAAGCCTGTTGGTCATGGCCAGCGTCGTGTCACCCCCGGTAGTCAACTGATCGTCGACAATCTTCGTAAGCACGGACTCATTGAAGTCTATGAGAAGGCGGGTTTCACGGTCGGTGCACCTGGCTGCAGTTACTGCCTAGGCATTGCTGCTGACGTGGCCGGTGACAATGAAGTCTGGCTCAGTTCGCAGAACCGTAATTACCGCAACCGTATGGGTAAAGGTTCCATCGCAAATCTTGCTTCGGCCATTACGGTCGCGGCATCAAGTTTCTCGATGACTGTGACTGACCCAACCCCATTCCTTAAATTCATTGACGTCGAGAAATTCGAGTCGGCCGTGCCAAAGCAACCTGCAAAGCCGATTTCGATCTCCGAACCGGAGCCTGAACTTCCTGTTGCTGGTGCCGATGGTGAAGGGGACGAGACAGCGTCGTTGTCGACCTTCACGAACCAGATCAAGGGCCGTGTACAAGTGTTTGAAGACAACATTGACACGGACGCCATTCTACCTGGTGAGTATCTCTGTGAAAATGACATGGAAGCACTCGGCAAAGTTGCGTTTTTGCACACGAATCCAGACTTCCGCGAAAAGGTGCATCAGGGCCAGAGCATTATCGTCGCTGGTCATGGTTTCGGCTGTGGCTCGTCGCGTGAACAGGCAGTGACGGCGCTGAAGGGTGCTGGTGTGCAGGCGATCATTGCGCGATCGTTTGGGTACATTTTCTCTCGCAACTACCAGAATTTCAGTCTGATCGGCATCCAGCTCAACGACGACCGATTCTACGAATTGGCGACCGAGGACGCTGAGATGACAATCAACATGAAGGGCCGCACCATCGAAGTCGGTGGTGAAGTATTCCGCTTCAACATGTCACTCTTTGAAGAGCGTCTGCTCGCCGGTGGTGGGATCATGCCACTGTATAAGAAGTTTGGCAACCGCCTCTTTCGCGTGGCTGTACAGGACCCAGAAGCAAAGTCGAGCTGTGGCAGTGACGGCTCGAGTAGCGGATCCTGTGGTACCAAAACCGCAGCTGCACCTGCTGGAGCATCGAACGATCTGTCATGGTAAAGTTTGCAAACTACATGCATTCCTTTTATAATCAGATTATGTATGTGTAAGTTAATTTTACAGCAAAACAAAGATGTGATGATGGGTTATTAATAACCAATGTGACGATAGCTTCAGTCTTTGCTTTCCTGTCTTATCCTGTATATGTAGACGAATGTAGCCATGAAAGACAAGGAGCGAGTGAGCAGAGAGCCTTTTCTTGCGTCTTTCATCTCTTTGATATCGCTCACTTGGTCATGGCTGCAAGTGACATCAAGATCCCGCCGGATTGGCTACATGTGGTGAGTGTATCCCACTGTCTTTCTCTCTTTCGTCTGCAAATCCATTCCAATGTTGACTCTTCAGCTAAACACGTTAATTGTGCAAACTACCGACATTATTGCATGTAGCCCCACTATGAAAAGCGATCGGAATTGCTGGACGCGAGAAAGTTGGAGCGCCGACACTTGGCATTACAGTTGACGCAGGATGCGCCCGCAGTCGACAGGAAGTTCGCGCGTTCTGAGGCGATTTTACGTGATTCCTACAGGAAAAGTGGTGTCTTCGATTGCTTGGAGCACTCTATAGCCGAACCGCCGGTGCTTTCACATCCACGAGCTGTGAACAGTGGATTTACCACTCGATCGGCGCTGTTGTCGCAGCGGCAAACGGATAAACGAATCGCAAGCCTAATGTTTGAGCCTCCAGAGATCGAGAGGCTAAAAGACATTCCTAAGGCTGACAAACTGACCAACTGGTGGAAATTGAGGGACGGATACGTAGAGGATCCAGGGACATCGATTTATTCGACGTCATTGAAAGTGCAATTGGCGCGTCATGGCTTTGAACTTGGACCCGAGGATCCAGCCAAGATCCGCTCGCCTCGATCAGTACGGAGCCCTATTTTCTATTCAAGTAAGATAGCGAACAATGCCTCATTGGTTTGTGTATGTGTGCACTTGTGTATTGCAGGTGGACGAACGACATCGCTTGAAGGAAAAGAAAGCACAGCTTGCACCAAATACGAGCAGGGTATCGCACTTGATCCCAGTTGATTATCAACTAAATGATCGAGCAGAAGAGGCCACTATAATTCGAGCGACAGACCTTTACGCACAAGAGCGAGTACGTCATAGAAAACAATTCTGCAATGCTTTGGCCGTTTCTATCCCTAATGTTAAGTATGCGTCTCGCTTCCTTCCTGCATTGGCGTAGATGTTACCTAGAGGCGGTGCTAGTGGAGGTGACAGTGTCGAACTGGCATGGTCACTCCCAGTCTCGCCAATCAAAATCGACTCCAAGGTAAGTCGTACCATTCACCTTTGTAACATCATGTATGTATCTGTTGACTCTTCATGTATGTGTGCGTGCCCTGTAGTCCCCTAAGCGAAGCAAATACCGAGACGTGGAAAATTTGTTCTTGGAAAGCACTAATCAACGGATACTTTTGGATCAGATCAAAGCATGCCCGCCATTATCCATTCCTGGACAGAATGGTAGTAAAATCGTAAGTCGCTTTCTGTCTTCGACCAATTCTTTCGCTCTGGCTGGTCAGTCGCAGATGGACTCGAGAGGGGATCAACAAAGCCCCATACGATGCGGAGGATTCTCCTAACCACAATAGCGATAAAGTCACAGCTTTAAAGACTCTAATCATGCACAGTCGTAAAAAAAATAGACCATAAATTTTCAACTTTCGTTCATGGTTGCTGCCATCTCATTTGCTCGTTCCCATTCTATTCATCGGCATGCTGACTCATCCAGTGCTGTATCCACAAGGCAACGCGCTCGATGTTGCTTTCCATGTCTTCCACTGTTCGACTCTCGAGTTCCTGCACAATCTCAGGAGCATAGCTCTCCATGGCTTCCTGCAATACCACCTGCATGATCTCGCACTCAACATTCTCGCTCACTTTCTTCTCCGAGTATCCGCGCTTCTGCAGCCGATCGAAAAGTGTCGTGTTATCCACACGCAGTACAATCACGAGATCGAACCATCGCTCGGGGAAAAAGTCGCACGTATGGAAATCCACGACATTTCCGCCTGCAGCCATTATATCCTCCAATTCGTCGCAGACTTTATCTTCATCAAGCACAAAACAGTCGAATTCTTCATCACGTCCATTGTGCAACCCTCGCTCTTTCACCTAAATTTCAGCCCAACGATTGGTCAAAAGATCGTCCAGGTAGAATATTGCCAGTTATTTCTTCGTACCAGGTCGCCAACGTTGATGTGCTTTAGTGGTGTCCGTTCCTACGTGCACAAACCGCCAATGCATCCATTGATCAGCATCATGTAAAATCCACATCAATCGAAAGCGCAAGACGTGAAGTACTCATTTTCCATACCGCCAATAGCTGACACATGGACGTTTTGCCCGTTCCGGGCGTCCCTGTGACTAACACATTCGGTAACCGCGCCATTCTTTCCTCGCCAATTATCTCGTTTTTCAATTGAACAGCTCTGATAACTAGAGCCATAAAAAAAATCCAAAACATGACTTTATTAATCTCAAATTATTCAAAAGTAGGTGATACGGATGTCCAATCAAAATGCAACATGGGCATGCATTTAAACCTTCGTTATTTTTATATCCAATCATATTATAGAAAAATTTATTTTTATCCAATGAGAATTGCTGAATTCCAGATCTTTAGGATCCATGTTTATGTGGTCTTCGTTTTTGTTCCAACTGAATGATGAGATCCCTGCATTTCCTTTGTGAGTCAGCGCCAATTAAAATTTTCTGAAGTGAAAGTGCAGGTGGAAATGGGCAGTGGTCGCAAGGGAAAGCAAGTGAAATCCGCAGAGAAGAAGACGCTCCTACCGTCTTATTCACCCAAGGTAACGCGTATGGCGAGCGGTGACGCACATACTAATGCCGCACCAGGATGGCCAGCCACATTTGAGGCAGGCGTCGATGCACGGTGAGCAGATACATAAGATCTTTCACTTGTGCTTAAATACACTTATTGGCCATTGTATACCAATTGTTGGATCGTTTAGGATGATGTCACCGGCGGCGATGGTGCACAAACATCCTGAATCGTTCAATGAGCAGACACGGATTCTGCATCCACCTGAATTTGGCGAGACCCACGGCACGAGTTCTTTTAGAGACGCCGTATTCAACGCTATTAACGTGCTGCTTGGTGTGGGTGTGCTCTCGAGTCCGTTCGCGCTGCGCTCGAGTGGTTTCCTTGTGGGCATACCATTGTTTCTCTTTTTTACGTTTGTAACGAACCACACGGGCAAGCTTTTAGGGAAATGTCTGGATTATCAGGAGGGCATGCAGGTGCGTGAACGCATTCGAAAATCAATTGTTGCATCACTACAGTCACTCATACAGATATTTATGCGTGTATAATTGACAGACATACCCGGATATTGGTGAAGCAGCATTTGGTACAAAAGGACGGATTCTCATTAGTGTCACGTTCTTCCTGGAGCTGTTCTTTGCAACTGCTATGTTCAACGTCCTCAGTATGTCTCGTTTGAATACTTGCATCATATTGGTCACAAGACGAGCTAATTATATATTGTAAATCATTTTTGATGCGATTGATTGCAGTTGGTGATACGTTGGCGGCGTTGATTCCTTCCTACAGCGAGAGTGAACTCGTTGTGCTCGCGTTTTTGGTCATCATGCCAACGTTATGGACAACGCATTTGTCCATGCTTTCCTACTTCAGCATACTCGGGATTCTATCGTCATTCTTCTGTCTCTATGCGGTTTTTTACGTGGGCTTCGCTATCGATATCACAGCGCCAAATTACACTGCAGGTAGTCTACCCCATCCTCAGCCGCTAGAACTGGTCGCCAGCGCGGAACGCATTCCCCTCGCGATTGGGCTTACAATGGTCGCCTTTGGCGGCCATTCAGTCTTCCCATCAATCTGTAGTTCCCTAGCCAACAGATCCGAGTACCCACGTGTACTGGATCTCACGTACTTAATTGTTGGTTTTGTCTACGCTGCCATTGAAGTCGCCGGTTACTGCATGTTCGGCACGGAGACGAAGAAAGAGGTAAGACATAAGATAGTCTTGCTGGATGGTTATGGACTAGTATACTGATGCTGTACTGGGTTCATTCGTCAACATAGATTACACTGAATCTCATTGATTCATTTCCAGGAAAACTAACACAGTTGGTTGTCTGGACGATTGCTTTGAACCCAATGAGCAAGATCGCCATCACCATTCACCCAGTGGCGTTAGCCATTGAGGAGTTTCTCTTTACCCGGGATGAAATGCAAGCATCGAGCACAAAGGTTTCATGCTATCGTGCGTTTGTTCGAACAACCATCGGGATCTTGGCACTGTTGTGTGCGCTCTACGTGCCACATTTTGCACGACTGACGTCTTTCTTGGGGTCATTTTTCGCCATGATGGTCTCGGTCTTCCTCCCATGCGTGTGTTACGTCACACTTTTTCAACATCGATTATCCAGATTCGAGATTGGTCTGAATATTGGATTGGCAGTACTTTCGATTATTTTCACGATCGTCGGAACGGTTGCGTCGTTCCTATCACCTGCAGACTAATTAGATTTTGTTATTCGAACTGGAAAGCAGATCCAGATCATGAGAAGAAGGAGTCAAGTACTCGTTTTGGGCTAACGAATACCTCACGTATCTATATCTGTGATGGAATAGAGTACCTTCTGGATTTTGCTGGGCTATCAAGTAGTGTCGAATTTTGGAATTTTAATGCACCTCTTTGGTCGTTTTAGTCAAAAAACATAGTCCACCCTCAAATTCATCAGCGTACTAACTGAAGCACTACAAGAATCTCCAAAAATATAATCGAAATACAATCGTGGACGTCTGAAGTTTCACACCAATGTGTTGGGAGCATGAGGCGACTGCTTGAAGAGGTGCAGTGAATGGACTAACAGTGCTGACAACCCCTAGTGCAATGGTAAATGGGGAAATTGATATTCGCCAACGAGTAGTACCTTCACCAGAATCGCAAGATTGGAATTATCATGAAACACAGACGTCGTCACCCAATCGACAAGTCCAGACCTTAGAAGAGCTCGTGGAGATATCCAAAACAGAAGCAATCATCAACCTGCAACGATGGTATTACCGCTAATTAAAATAGTGGTGGAATCGTATCATATATCGTGTCTAAATCTGTGCTGCTGCTGTAGGTGGAAAAGAAGACGCGATAATAACAAGCGAGTCGACCTTTTGCGTGAGCAATGCCGTGTGCACGCAGTTACACTCATCAGAACGCAACGAAATGCCCGTGTTCGAGCCAAGATCCGCGAGCTCGTGCTCCACGTGCTCTTCCTGTACTTTTATTCGGTGAGCTCTCAATATAGCTATTCTCATGAGCGCTTATATCGGTTTACAAATGCAGCCACATGTACGTCACCATCAATTAGCCTTCTCAGGTCAAAATGACGACAAGCTGAGATCTCATATAAATTGCTATGTTGCTCACAGCCCAGTTTCTTGAAGCCAAAATCCCAGTTAGTACGAGCAGTTTACAAAAGAAATTCCATGACATCGCTACATCCGAAGAGTTTTTTCGCTGGATGAAAGGACCATTCGTCTTGCTTTGCTATCCTTCTCAATCGAATGATACCACTATTTTCCAGAACAATCGCGTTGTGGGAGGCATTCGAGTTGGTCAATTGCGTGTTAAGGAAAAGGAC
This sequence comes from Pilasporangium apinafurcum, assembly GCA_001600495.1. Taxonomy (NCBI): domain Eukaryota; phylum Oomycota; class Peronosporomycetes; order Pythiales; family Pythiaceae; genus Pilasporangium; species Pilasporangium apinafurcum. Next base: position 40,706 of record BCKE01000017.1, on the reverse strand, counting down.
TGCACGAAACGGATTACTACGTACTTTAACGATAGCACTGACCCTATATCGGCGATGTATTGCTACGATTCCAACAATGGTGATTTCCAAATGAGTGACGAGTCTAACGAAAGCTTTGGCGGCGCCGATGGCGATAAGTACGTCTTTGATTATAAGAACAATGGAACTGAGCGTGCAGAATTCTTCTCCTCTATGCGGTCCACCAGCAGCTCCATTACATTCCCAGCGCCGGCATTCTCAGTAATTTTACCACGCGTAAACGGAACAAAAGCATTAGAAAGCCTCGTCTCACTCGAGAAAGACTATATAGACAAACAGACTCGTGTGGTGATGATCGACGTCAATCTGTACAATATCATGCTACAGTACGTGCTGGCGCTTCGTTTCGTGGTCGAGTTTCCTGCCAGTGGTGGTGCAATTACCATGGTGTCCGCAGAGTCCGCACCACTGAGCAAAAGCTTCATCACGGCGTTATCAGGTGACCTGTGGCACACATGTTGCAATGTGGTCGTTGTGCTCTTCTACGTCTACTTCCTAATAATTGAAATTCTTGCCCATTCACGACCCCAGCGAAAGAAGGTGATCATCAAAACGCTTCGCTGGTCCACTCGATATGGCTCAGCGGCACGTATGCTCAGCATCGTATTCTACTTTCTCGTATGGCTTATGAGGCTATTCGCGTTGACAAATTTCCCCAAGGATTTTCCATTAACCTCGGAAAGTTACGTTTCTCTGCGACCATTTACCCACGCCTTCAGGCTCTCCCAGTACGTTTTGGCTGTGAACACATGCCTCTGCTGGCTGATACTGGTGTTATTACTGCGGGTCGTGCAAACCGTTAATCTGTTCGTCCGAACGATTCTCATTGCACGAACGAAGCTCCTCACATTGTTATTCTGCTTGAGTGTACTATTCTATGGGTATGGAGGCGCGTTTCTCATCGCATTTGGAGAACAATCGTCGCAATTTCGGAGTATACCCACAGCAATGAGTACTTTCATGCAAGGATTGTTTCGAATCGCTCCTGCTGGAAGTGTTACCGGTGTGTTGAATGCGTATGGGAGCAGTACAACCACCATGCAGATGCTTTTGTTCGCGTGTTTTCTCGTGCTAAACGTGTTTATCATGGCGAGTCTCTTTCTCGTTGTGCTCTTTGAAGCGTATCATAAAGCGCAGGAGGAGTTGGTGATGCAACAATACAAGCATTCATCACAGGAGCCGCTTAATCTTGTCGTCGAAGTGATGGCATATGGGAAAGCCCTTTACGAAGCGAGCTACGGGTGTTTGCGAGTACTGTGCGCGAAGTTACCGTTCATTCAAAAGCGCCCGTACTCGATGGTCTCCAAACGATTGTCTCGCATGTTTATCTTGCCTTCTTCTACGATGCTCCAGAAAAGCGCAAAGATAATCTCGAACCAAGTGGATACTCTTGCTGGGATTGGTGGGAAGTTTGTGCAACAAATTGTTCAAGATGATGAAGCTGAGAACAGCAAACGACGAAGAAGTGGTGAAGGTGATGATGGTGTTGGCAATGTTAATGGCGATCCTGATCTGCTCCGCGGAAGGTCAAAAGACGTTGATTCGACGCTTCTTCAAGGGATGATCATGCAACTAGCACTACAAAACGAAACGTTGATGCGCACATTGGACGACATGCGTCAGGAGATGAAGGTGATGGTGCCAAGAACGATACTAGAGTCACCGTCATCTCATCAAATCACACAAGAATCGCCGTTATCCGCTCCAACATGTGTGCGGCATCAACAGCAACACTCACTTCGCAAACATTCCAACGCTGAACTCCATCGCTTGCGCAAAGAAGACACCATTCGATCCATTGACATGCTTGAAACATTTGTCATCGAGTGAAAACAAGCATCCATTAGGATGTACCTAAACATCGTTGACCATAGCGGGATGGAGATGAAGAATATTTTTGCCATTTCTTGTTGATGAAGCTTATAGAGAAACAAAATAAATCAATTATTCATTCCAACATCACAAGCGGGAAGAGATGAAACCGTTGTGTGCTCTACTCCAACGGTGGGTCTTTCTTAGAATTCAGGAACGTCGTGAATGTGATCGAGCGGCGCTTCGCCACTCGTTCACGAGGATTCGCTTCTCGTGTTGCTTGCGGCATACCGACTTCGATATCATCCACGCTTCTCCGATTCCGTCGATGAGATCCAACCGTATTACTATTACACCAACGGCCAAAGGAAGTCAGGGCAGTCAGTTTTCCGCACAATCTATCACCAACGTGCAGCTCACTACGAAAAAGAAGACTTACCCTGCGATGCGACTTGATTGACGCCGCGAAAAGAGTCCCCGCTGTTGCTGTGCACTCTGGAATCCTAATTCGCCTAATAATTCTGACATCAGCACTGTTGCTGACATATCCAAGTAGTTGTCGATCGCCTGGCGATTGACTTGGTCCAATGCGTCGCCTCCTCCAGTGTCGTCTACTTCGTCATCCTCCGATTCTTCAGTTGTGCTCATTTCATGTTCGTTTTCGCCAATCGTTGCCATCGCCTCCGTGTCTTGAGGTGGAGAGACTCCAGAGGTTTCGACTGCTGTTGGCATCTCAGCGACAGTGGGCAGCATCCCTGTGGGCTTGATCGAATCCAGTTTGGAATGAGTCGCAGATGAAAAGCTGTACCCACGCTCAAATTTCTTTTTTGAGTGGGATAGCGGTGGTGCCACCTTGCGCTGAGACAGGAGCACGACACCAAAGATGGTCGTCATGATTCCCAGCACAAACATGCACGCCTGCTCCACTGAAAATGTCCGGATTTCCTGAAAGTAGATCACCCCACCCAAGACACCACTGATGATCCAGTAAGCTTGATAGATTGGCACTACGGACAATGCATCGAAGTGCACCAGCCCACGATTGAGATAGTGGATCTGACAAAGCAGACACGCGATCAAGCCAAACACAATCAAGTACGTCTGGATATGGGCTAAGCAATCGTCCCCATTGATCTGGGCCTTGAGCAATTCTGCTGAGGATTTGGCGAAGAGGACTGACTGGCCCCCCATAGTCCCAGACAAACTAAGGAACAGTAAAAACTTCATAAGCAGTGCAACCTCGACTTCGTATGTAGTGACTCTTTCATACGTACCCGGAATAGGCTACTAGTCGGACCCTGGACCACACGGCGGGTTGGCCAGCTTGGATAATCCGATGTCGTCGACTTACGAGACTGAGCTTCTCGACAATGTGAATCAGTAAAAAATGCACCCCCACGCACAAAACAACAATCGTGAAGTATACACCTACAGGTCCATAGAAAGAAATAGTCAGACCATGTCCTAATAAAAAAGTCTCCCCCCACCTCGACAAGGCATACATGTGAGCGGATCCTTGTATAATTCGACAAGCATATCCAAATTGTACGATGGCGACGTGTGCGTGGCAAACACAACGGCGATCGTAGCACCAGCGAAAATCACCAATGTGGCTGCTATATCCTTGCGACTGAGCTTTTCTTTATTGAAGCACGGCGCCAGCATCTATCATATGTCACGAATGATAAGAACGAGTTAAAGAATGAACAAAACCCGCATATAAAAACATCGTTGTCTACCATGTTCCAGACGAGCGTCAGTGCTGCTAACGGCGCCAAGAGACTCTGTGGAGCGAGACCAAATGCTACGAAATCGAGAATCGATCCAGCCACAATAAGCACAAATCCTAAGCACCAGAGCGGAAGTCTGTACGCCGGCTTGGGCTCAACATTGTGCTCGTGCGCGTTCAATTCGTTTTGCTTAAGCGCTTTCTTTTGGAGATTAATACCGACGCTGGCCAAGAATGAGAAGACGACCGCGATAATGAAACCGATGAGCCACGCTGTGTGCTGCGGACCGACGTAATTTGCGTCAAAGCACTTGTCGCTGTCCGATACACCAGCAATAGGGACAGTGGAATTGCCGCAGAGAGCGTCCTGTGTCGCATTCAGTTTCGCTGTCGATAAAGACGTGGAACAGTTTGCAGCAATCACCTAGCATATATAAATAAAGACTACTTAGCATTCTCGCTCACATCAGTGTAACAACATAACAACATACCGAGACGCAACTAGCGAGACAAAAGCTCTGCGATGACCCCAATTCGCAGACGTTAAACTCCTTGCTACATTCCGCTTTCTTGATTGCGGAGAGACATTCTGTTGGGACTGTAGTTGCAGCTGTTGTATTTGTGACGCGGTTGTACGCTATTTCCGCAGCAGAATCCTGTTCGTCATATGTATAAAAAGGTATGCGTCATGATGCAGGTGGATACCATGTAGTTTTATACAAATCTATTTCTTACCATTTCTGCCCAGGAAGACCGCGTACGACATGCAGTATATTTAACAAATTCCGTACAGAACGGGATTTCATTACTCATTGGAGCGTCGCAAGATTTGCACTCGAGCATCGTCGGCACGGTTGCCGTCACAGACTTGATCCAACTCCATAGCAATAGCAAGAAGAAGAACCTGAAAGAAGAATCGCCTTCCCAGCGCATTGTCTGTGTTACGTCCACACACACACGCACACACACGTGCGTCTCCTTTCCTTTTCCAAGCGGTACCAGCAGAGGAAGAAATACCAGTCGATGGCGCGCGTACGCGTTAGTTAGGTGGGTAACTGTCGCAAGGGTCGGATGATAATAACGATCCAGCTGAGGAAAAACCGATTTGAATCAAGAAATCACTGAATCCACTCAAATAGTGGACTGTCGAACGCAACTTGCTCGTCACAGCTCACCTTCGTGCAACCATATTGTTCAGCTGACCATCATTCCGATTAAGAGTGTAATCAAATGTGATTAAAACCTAATTTTCAAGGTTTTATTATGGGAGCGACGTGGTCTAGAAACGCTCTGAATAGTGCGCTGTACTGCATCTTTTTTTTGTTGTGGTCTTCCACCAGTTTTCGTTCTGCAACGGCACCATCGGACTCGCTCATCATCCATCATCTTCATCTCCACTCTCTTCGTCGAGAAAAGTTGTAAATGCTGAAGCCACTAGGGAAGAAGTCGATGGTGCTGCCGTCACCACAATCCTGTCTGGAGGAATGGAGTGCACAGGCACAGCGCCATCCGATGACTGTGTCGATGACAATGGCACACGTTACCCCCAATGGCGCAGCACTCCGCATTCAGCAACGATATCGTCTCTATCAGCAAAAAGTGCGGCTGCTGCTGAAAAAATCGGCTGACCAAACGTCTACACAATCAACGACACCAACGCAATCGCACGAGAATGTGGTGAAAGCGGGTGGTGGAGCAGTTGGGCGGGGCGTGAGAGGCTCCAGTATGGCGTTGGCGGTGGCGGTGAAAGCACGCCAGCAGAATGACACGGAAGCGGAGACTCATGTGATGGTGAAACAGAACAGCAATAGTAGCTCAACTGCTCATCTCTCGGTCTCTTATGGCGCTTCGGAGAAGCGGACGGAGCAGCCACAGACGTGGACCTCGGCAGAGTGGACTCTTAGTAATCCGAAGCAACTGCAGCTGTGGGACGAACCAGAACAGGATAACAATCACCTTGGACGAAAGGTAATTGACGACTCGGCGTCCATATCTCCGTGGAAGGAGAACTGCACAAAAATGCTTCAGGACTCTAATGACGTGCAGGCGAGATATGGAGCTTGTGAGGATGAAGATGATACGGTAACGGTTCTTGTGGAAGAATCTGTTGCCGGTCGCAGAAAGCACGGCTTTGTCAATGTCATGCACCCTTCGTGGCTGCTGTCATCCATGGAAGATCGCTGTGCAGCCACCGCCGCATCACTTGGTGCCAGAAGCGCCTCATCGGCACTAACAGTTGCCGATATCCGCCACACCGTGCTGGATCTCGTTTTCATCTGCCGTTCTGGTGTAGATGTCAATCTGCATGGTCGACCACCGTCTTCGGTTTCCACTCACCATCAAAATTTGCTTGTTCGGGTCGCTGAAGCTGGTTATGATATCGGTGAATTAACGGCTGAGGAGCTACAACGACGTGTCACACGGATCTTTCACGGCCTAAAATCCGATATGTTTATGCCCGCGGTGCGCTGTTTGGGGTGGATCTTGACCAAGACCTGGCGGATGCTCTTTCACGGGCTGCATTTGGACGTCGACTCATTGCATCGGCTGCGTGATGTGCTCGAGCAGCATGCCAACGGGAACGTAAGTGTGGTGTTTACACCTACGCACAAGACCCATCTGGACTATTTGATCATCAGCTATCTGTGCTTTGCCTATGGGATTCCTCTACCTCGTATTGCTGCTGGCAACAACCTGGACCTACCGCTAATTGGCTCCTTCCTTCGCGCGAACGGCAGCTTCTTCATTCGCCGCTCATTTCGGAACGATCCTCTTTATAAAGAGGTACTCCAGCATTACGTGCATGAGCTTCTGAACGACGGAAACCCTCTCGAAGTGTTTATCGAAGGCGGTCGCTCCCGGCATGGACGTGTCTGTAAACCACGTTTGGGTTTTTTGTCCATGTTTTCAGAGTATGTGAAGAGCCATCAAAATGAAGATGATGGTTTGCGAAAAAATATATTACTAGTGCCGATCTCGCTTGACTACGACAAGGTCTTTGAAGTTGAAGAATATGCGAACCAACTGCTCGGAAAACCTAAGGAAATGGAGAGTTTGCGAGGATTTTTCAACTCGGTCTGGGATTTGTTCTTCCTGCGTTGCGGCCACTCGTACGTGCGCTTTGGTGAACCGCTGCTGATGACAGCACAATCGTCACTGGAGGCAACGGCGGAAGAGCTCGCAATCCGTCAACAGACTTGCGGCACCATAACCAGCACGGCGATTGTGTCAGCATTGCTCATGTGGAGACGTGGTTATGCAACGAAAGAAATGCTAGAAATGCGAACGATCTGGTTGGTGCAAGAACTAGAGGCACGCGGCGCTAACGTCGCGCACGTCGAAGATGAAGACATTGTGCCCCATGCACTCTCCGTTTTGAACGTCAGGACTTTACCGAATGGCGTGGTACAGCCACAATTGAAGTTCCCAGTTCGCGCATTGGAGCTGGGATTCTACCGGAATCACTTACTACATATCTTTCTGCCAGAAATAGCATTGATTGGTGCCATCGATGGGCTTGTGCGTCAGTTGAAGAATCGCCATCCAGATGGCCAGATGGAGAAGATTGTGTTGAAGAAATCGGATATTTTGAAAGATGCGACACTGATCTGGCATTTCTTACGCCATATTTGCCGTCATGAAGCCATAAATCTCGCAGATCTGCTGGATCAATTTGTCTTCGAGGCATCGGAATTGGAAGAAAGTGAGGCATCTACCAAGTTGTTCCATGTTGACATGCGGCGCTGGAAGGTGTCGAAGCGCGTGGGCTTCGTATTATCGCTGCATTGGTCCTTGATGGACACGCTTTGGCTCTCTTGTCAAGGACTGTGGAACTTGATGACATCAGAAAAAAGCGATAAAACAGATTCCAATGTTGTTCGCAATATTCAGGTGTTAGCCAAGACGCTGTTCGTGCAGCACGAACTTGCACACGCTGAAGCTCTCTGTAGTGAAAGTATTAAGCAAGCTTTAGCGTTCCTGATCGAGCAGGGCTTTGTAAATAACAACGAAAGCTCGACCGATGGCCGGTTCCGTGTGCTGCGACTATGTCAAAGTGAAGATGCTCTTGCCTCTTTATGCCAGCAAGTGAACTGCTGGCGCAAACCCAAGTCATTCCTATGGAAACCTGATCAACCGCCACGCAATTTAAGCAGACAGGAAACCCAGGAACTCATTCGGAGGGCGACAACTCAGCAAAGCTCTTCACGAGGAATTTATGAAAAGTGGATGGCTCCATCCTCCTCCTCATCGTCTTTTTTGTGATTGTGTAAGTTAAAACAAATTGGAAGAAAAGGGAATTGAAATTTGACATTAGAACAATTTACATCTGTAATGCATGGTTGCTTTTGATTCTTTCATTTGAGTTCCTTTCCATTCAGCCAACTTGTTTGCAACCAACATACCTGATCCCATAAGTAGTCTTTTCGTTCATTGGCTGGATCAGAATCCGCACAAACATTCTTCCTGTCAATTGGATTGCACACCAGCACAAGTCCACACTATTATCATGCTCCGTCGAGTTCGCCGTGGCATTACTATTCATGCGTATGCACCCTACTCTTTCTCCGCCACTAGTAGTCCTGGTGGATTTCTAGTGAGAAGGCGATCGTTCTTCTCCTTCTCTTCATCCACAGAGGATGAGAATTCCAATAAACAGCCACAGTCATTACATCATCACATTCCGGTGCTCCTGGAAGAAACCATTGAGTATTGGAGTCCAATCATTGGTGCCAAGAGTGGCAACAATGCAAAAGACCAACAGCATAAGCGGCAGTACTTCGTGGACGGCACCGTCGGCTTTGGTGGCCACTCACGCGCGCTTTTGGAGCGATTTCCAGGCGCCAAACTGCTTTGCATCGACCGTGACCCAGAAGTATGTAGTGCTTGAAAAGCAACAATAATGTGATTATTGCTTACTCATTTTTAATGCATGTGTTTAGATTCTAGCGGTTGCCAAGAAAAATTTACGTGAGTTCTCTGATCGAGTGGTTTTCCAGGAAGGTTCGTATGTGGAGATGCCCATGCACCTGCAACGAGTTGATTTTCCGCAAGAGGTCGACGGCATCCTCGTCGATCTTGGCGCCAACAGTTTTCATTTTGACGCACCACAACGTGGTTTCAGTTGGATGCACGACGGTCCACTGGACATGCGATTCAATCAGCAAAGCAAAGACACACCCACGGCAGCCGATGTGGTCAACACTTTCTCCGAAATCCAGCTCACCAAGGTAATATGGTTAATTTGGCTCTGCTTGAGTTTGCTTACTCGATTCTGGTCTCCTCTTCGATGCAAAATAGATCTTTAAAGAGTATGGAGAAGATCGGTTGGCTAAGGAATACGCCAAAGCCATCGTCCGTGAGAGAGACGAACGCCACGTAGTGTTCCGCACGACGCAGAATCTTCGTGAATGCATTGAGCGTATTTCACGGAAATGGCAGCGCAACTCCTCAAAAAAACAAAAGAAGAACGCGTCTGCTGCCAACATAACAACAACCCACCCAGCTACCAAGTGTTTCCAGGCACTGCGGATCTACGTCAACAATGAACTCAAGCACGTCGAGGTCTGGAATAAATATTTTGCGCTAGTGATGACAATGTCAAACAAATGGCAAGAATTGGATAAACTTACTTGCTTGTGTTTATGTGTAATTGTATGCGTGTGTCAAATAGGATGGAGTTCATACACTCGTGGATTCCTTGGCGCCCGGCGGACGATTGTGTAGGCTTTCTCGCTTAGCTTCGTATCTGATGGTGTTCGCCTCAATTAACGTTACTGATGTACTGGACAGTGACGATTGCGTTTCACTCATTGGAAGATCGACCCATCAAAACATTATTCCGCAAACTAGTGAGTCCCGTTCATTCTCATATAAATTATATGATGTGAATACGAAAAAGCAGAGTAATTAATTAACATGGTGCATCAGGATTCTCAATCAAGAAGACATGTTGATGGTGATGACAAGAACGACTTCGTTGATGAATTCGATGACAATGATGAAGACAACGAAACATCGCCACGAAATGACCAGAAACGGTTTCGGCTTGTAAAGCGGAAAGCGATTAAGGCCAAACGCGACGAAATCGCCGCAAATCCACGTTCTCGAAGTGCACGACTGCGATGTCTTGAACGAACTCAGTAAATACAAATAAAGCTCCCACGCGCTTTGTCCCGCAAGCATCCATTTATATTTTGTACTTATATGGGTGTTACTCACTTTTACGTTTTTCCTCCGCCAGGAAATCGTTCATATTGCAGATCTGACGCCAGTCAACAAATTTACAGCCAGGCAAATAGAAAAAGTCGATCAAATTGCGCACAAGTCCTCGAGAATATGCACGCGTGAGATTTTCGTTCTTCACAAATTCGTTGGTCGTAAGTGCTGCAGTGACCAAGTAGATGTGAAAGAATAGCAAGTAGGCAATCCACGTGATCTGCACGATATCCAACAATGCTACGCAAAACAGCACGGGATGAAAATGCACGACGCTCCAGAGCCAGTAGAAGATACCGTGCGTCCATGTGACTTGCGCTGGATCCGTTTGCGTGGCTGCATACCGCCAACAGGCGACAATCTCCATCGCGATGGATACGACAGCAAAGAACAGAAAGCCGAGAAAGTAGTGGTGATTCTGCGCACCAACACCGTTGTTTACGAACGGGCAATAATGATCGAATTTTGCGATGCAGGCGTTCATTTCGGCGCAATGCTTGGCACGTAGGGGTCGTCGATGCAGGCAGGTCAAGCAAAGCTTCGTCGCGCTGGGGGATTTGGATTCTACCAGTGTTTGGATGTTCTGAAAAATCAACAATCGAGGGTTAGCTTTGCTTCAAAGCAGTAAAATCCGACCAAATATTATCACATACAAAAATTTTCTCGGCGTAGGATGTCGAAACGACCCCTGGATCCGTTGTCACAGTTTTGTAGAGTGTATAAGCCATCAAAACAATCGAGACCGTCGCAATGATTTGAAAATCAAGGCTGCACGTTTGCCAAGCAAACATTGGAAAACTCCCGACGAGCCACGCGATCGATGCGACGTTGACGCCAAACATGAGTGCCGCAGCTTTGCGTTTATCGTTGTAGGAGCCTTTTTGTAGCAACTTGATCACGCCAAGCATGAGGACGATCAACATCACTTGTCTGATTACGATCGCTCGAAACCCGTTGTTGACTGTCACAATCCAGCAACAAACTGGTATAAACACCCACGGCACGAAGAACGAGAACTTGTAAACGTTGTCTTCCAGTGTCTTTTTCTACAATAGTGTAACATTTGAGCATAAAGTACATGGCAAAAAGCGAATACGCATTGAAAATGCAGATTTTCAATTTACATTGATGTGCGTCACTTGCGAAATCCACTGAAGTTGATTGTCTTCTGTGAGAAGATGGCGCACTGCGGACTGAGGATGTAATTGCTTCAACGCGATGTCGAGTGGAGTGAGTCCGTCCTTATTCTTGATGCTCGGATCGGCCTCGCGATCAAGTAGCATACGAACAGCCATGCTCAGATCATTTTTCGTAGCGTGATGGAGAGCTATACATCAAAACACCATAACCAGCCATTAGTGAAAATGAAAGGTGTGAAATATATACATGACTACGACGTGGGGTGAAAATGTCCATACGCGTATTGCCCTCTGTGTCCTGTGCGTCAATAGACGCGCGTAGACTGAGCACCATTCGGAAGGAATCGAGGTGAAAGCGCTGGCGATGGCATAACAGCATAAGTGCGGTCTTTTGAAGAGCATCTAATGGATACAAGCACATAAGCAGCCGCACAAGAAGGGCATCGATTGCATGCTGTTAGATGTGATTATCGCTTACCTCCAACTCGCACATCGATATCTGTTCCTTTTGCGACGAGGTATGCAGCTGTAATTGGAAAGCCTCTCTATATTGACACCACCAAACAACATCGATACCACGAACGTCAATATACCGGCATACATCGTCGTCACTATTACACAGACAAATATACCTGAATTGCGATGAGAAACGGATTGTATCCAGCAGCATCGGTGATTTTCGGATCAGCACCATTTCTAAGCAGCAGTTCCACAGCGTATATATGGTTGTGATACGCTGCCCAGAAAAGCGGCGTCGTCTGCCATTCGCCTCCAAGTGCATCAATTTTCATCTGCGTTCGAAAAACGGGATGCTGGAAGAGATATCTGCAAGATAGATGTTTAAGTACAAGCAAGGATCTATCATGAGAGGTGGGGGAACACTGATCATGCTTACTCGAGAATCCGCATTTTGCTGTTCACTGCTGCATGGTGCAAAATCGTCGCCTTGGACGATTCTTCATAGGCATTAATATCAAAATTCTCCTCCTATATCATTCAGCGATGAAGAAGCGGAATGTATCAAACAAAATCATCATGCCAACCAATTACTGTCTAGACATCCCAACGCTTGTACCTCTTGAATGAGCTGTTCTAACTCTGGTAAGAGACCAAGTCGTGCACAGTCAAAGACCGTGGGTCGGTCTAGTTGCTGGGTGTTGCATTTTGGACACGCCTGTACACCTTCCGCGTCCACAGCAACAGCGCATTCCACACACACGAGGCGCATGTTTGAGCAGCTTGAGGGATACAGAATGGGTGACAACAGGGCACTAAACTGACGACACAGGAACACAATGGATTCGGGACAATATTCTGTAAAATTGATGAAATAAACTGGGCACACCACAAAATTCTGTACCAAAAATGGGAGCAAAAACAACCCATAAACGTAATTTACTCACGACTTTAGTAATTTATTCTCAAATGTCTAGATTTAGACTTCCCGTTTTTTGGCAATCACTCTACTACTTTTGCGTTATTTACGGTTGGAAGCGGACTGTAGAAGATGATATAGTTTCCAGCTTGTATTAATAGCTCTTTTATAGGATGAATCAAAGTGGGTTCATTTTCCCATCACCATATTTGATGGTATGAACAGAACCTCACATGCAGCAAACCGTTGGCTCTGTATTTTCTTCTGCTATGGCTATGGCTCCTATTAACACACATTCGTGCAAATCTTCAGCAAATAAGGAGCGAATTCGCTTTCAACGTACAACGAAAGTATCTAATGACCATCCGAAACGAAGCGCGAGTGGTGTTGCTCCACCGTCGCCATTCACGCGGTTGTATGCACAGGGCGTGGACCTCATGCACCACCGAGATAGAGTCTTTCGTCAATTTGGGCTGCGCCGGGCGTCAGTCGACTCCACAATGGTAGCCACAGCATACCCAACCAAGGCCACCGCTGGTCGAAGTAGACAGGGCAGTCAGCCCCAATCAACTGCAAGAGTTACCACAAAAGCAAGAACGGCATCGTCTTCAGCATCATTATCACGACCATTCAGTGCTTCCTATGTGTCTGGTAGTCGGCCATTGTCGCCTACAAAGTTTGCACGCACATTTTCTATAAAATCGACGGTGGAAAGCCGATCGATAGTGTCTCCATCGAAGCGACAGATCAGGAACAAACGCACTGGCCCTTCAAAAACATCAGCAATTCCCAAGAAGCAGTCTACAGGCTCTCTGTGCCGAAGTAACACACATTCTGGATCCATAAGTACAGCCCATTCGTATCAGATGCCCCAAGCGAAAAGTAAAGTCAGCAAGTCCTCTTCAACTCAACGAAAGAGTGAGGCTATCTCAAGGCACTTAAATAACTCGCCTTCCACAACATGCAAACGTAATAGTATTCATAATTCAAGTACTCCACAGTGCCATAAACCAGATTCGACGAACTCTATAATGAGTTCAATGGGAGGAGCAGATGGTGGTGGTGGGTTTGTCACTGCTGCTGCGACTAGTTCTCCTATCCTAGTCCAAGTATCAAGGCGTACCTCTTCGCCCATCATTTCACCAGCGAATTCTGCCTTTGGCATACGACGGCGGCCGAGTGTATCCCCCATACCATCAGCGGCTTCAACAGGAGACGTTCCTATGTTGCCGTCAGCACCACGACAATCGCTCTATATGCGAAGAGATAGCAAAATGGAGCGATTAGTGGAGCAAATCAATGTTTTGAAGGCATCGCTAGGCTTATCAGACGAAGACCTGCAATGGAAAGTAGAAAGTGCCAAGGGCAACGCCTACTTAGCAGCAGAAAAACATTTGATGGACAGTGAAGAACGCTACGACCGTTTAATCTATGAAATTCAGCTACTCACACAGACGCCATGTGAAGAAGTAAGCACAGCACTCGTGAAAAAACTACGAGAATTGATTCAGAGATCGCAATTGATCGCTGATATGAAGTCCAAACTCACGGTCTGCCACAGCGATGTTGCGAAATCTAAGAAGGAGTTGATGGACGCAAAGATCGCCAACGAGTTGCAGATCTGTTATCAGCGCCAAGGTGACAATATTACCAAGAACGCAGAAGTGGGATCGGATGAGACACCACTGTTCGCTCAGCATGTGGAAGAAGCGAATCTAAGACTCTTGCAAGCGCAGGAGCAACTCACAAGTGAGATGGCGAAATTGAATGAGTTGCTGGAAGGACTTGGCTTCGAAACAGAGCGATTGGCGAAAGCCTGTGCTGATTTTAAGTTCATGTCTCCCGAGACGGCAGTCGTCAGCAACACACTAATCCACAATTTAAAATGCATCCCTGAATGCTCAGGAGAGAAATTGGCGGCGATATGTGAGCAAGCAATCCAAACGACCCACAAACTCAAAGGTTCGCGCGCGAAAGATCTTCAGCGCAAAGAGGCAGACCTGGCGAAGGCGATGAAAGATTTGGAGATCTGGAGGCAGCGGAAGTATAGCGCCAAAGAGTTTCCAGTTGAAATGGCGAAGCGTGAAAAGCAGTGGAAATTTCATAACAGCGAGGAGAACATACAATGTTTAAAGCTTTTGAGGAGTTTGATTCCACAGGACATTCATCAACTCACAATTGAGGGCATCATTGAGAAAGCCGCGGCTCTGGGGGTGTTATACACCTATGATCTTGCGGTCTACCTCAAGCAAAATCGATGTCTGCACTGGCTGATCACTCACGAGCATGACATCGCACGCGACAATTTCCTCGCAATCGAGTGCGCGTCGTTCTTTGCCAACTTTGTGGGCTATGATATCGTTGAATTGCGTGCATTGAGTCACGTGCTTCCGGAAGCCTTTGAATTTGATAAAGAAGGTAAGAAGGCCGAGTGGAAAATGCACTTCATGGAGCATGTCTATACGCTTGTCAAGCAGCAGAATGGTGAAAAAGTTAAAGCTGGATGGGATCCAATTCGAAATACACGCGGGGAGATTCAATTGCAGCCTCTCAATGCGAAGCAATTGCTAAACGCATTGTACCGCTATCCAACCGAGCAGGAAATTCAGGCGAGGATTGCTAAATTTGAGCTCCAAGCCAAACGGCTAGTACAAAAGAGGGAGAAATGCACACAGTTGAGCGATGAAGCCATTCCTGCAGCCAAGACTGAGTACTTAGCACTCGCAGAGGATGCACGTTCGGAAGAGCTTCAACAGGTCTTTGGTAAGGCGACGCTGATCAAATTGCGTGACGATTCTAAACAAGCCTATAATGCGCTGTGTAAGACACGGGATGCGTTGAAATCTGAGATCGAGCACTCCGAGAAGATCTGGAACAAACTCACCCCGACATACGAGCAATACCTGGAAGAAGTAAATAAGATCAGACAACTTGACACCAACACTCGGAAAAATCGAATTCGTGGACCATTTCCTGGGGATATCGAAGTGAAACCCAAGGAACGCGCGGCGTTCAAAAAATTGTCGGCCGAAGAAGAGGCAAAAGCAAGAAAACTAGAGTTGGACAGCGCCATTGCGCAACGTGAGAAAGGAATGAGCGAAAGTGTGAATGTGGAAGCAGCGAAATCTGAGACTGTGAACGTCCGTGTAGAGGTCATAAGGAGCAAGGATACTGCCGGTTCTTTAGTGAAAGCAACTGATATGACCAATTCTGCTACACCTGTACCAGAAGCAACAGACAGTAGTAATGCTCCACAACCTGGTATGTTCCGCAAAGTCAAGTCGTTGCTGGTGTCTGCAGATGTGCTGAGATTTCTGGAGCAAGACTTTTGTAGTCCAACGAGAGGGGAAAGAGGGAGATTTACTGCACAAGCACCACCACAATCATCCTCTTCATACTCACGAACAGCCACAGCTGGTAAGATAGAAAGACCGCCACTGAGTATGGTGAGGCGATCAAACTCTGAACAATCGATCCTTGAATCCAATAAAAGTGCTCCAAAGGAAACTTATCATTCCCATGCATCGACGTTCAGTCGGTCGTCTGGTCCTGCTCGTCCAAAATCGAAAACGCTTCTTCAATTGATGGAGAAAGCCAAGACGAATAATCTTCCCTCCTGGTCTTTTTTAGAATCCAATGAAAGAGCATCAACAATGCCGTCTTCACCATCACGCCCTGAGGGGAATCCCTTTTTGAGTGAATTGCAGAACCGCGTGGTGAAGAAATCAAGTGAGGCAGGCGATGAAACGAACATGATAAATGTACTGACACCAGCTGTGGTAATTTCTCCACCCATTGCCCAGCAAAAGCAAATAAACTTTTTGGACGAGCTGAGACTCGTATCTAAAGGGAAACATAAGACCGACAATGTAGAAATCACCCCTCCTGCAGCACCAGTTGAATGTAGAGATGCTGACGATACCATGGTTGTCGAGTCAGCAGCGTTATCCCTACCACCACCACCATTACTTTCTGGTGTTGCCGTCAAAGTGACAGTAGGAACTCCTTCAGTTAACTTTTTGGATGAACTACGAGCTCGAACCAACCGGTCAGTCACAAAAGAATAGAATACACTCAAATACGGTTATTAATAAGGATATTGGCCACTCCTCGGTCATGTTTACTGGTCACACACGATCGGATCTGCGTTCATTTAGTCTTGTCTCGGCCCTGATCACGCTGCTTGTATATCTGAATCCGGGCCATTGCCTTTTCATGCAGCATCTTTTCAATGACAGACACTTCATCTGATCGACTGGCTAGCACTTCCGCCAATTGCTGTTGTTTCTGTTGACGATACGCCTGCAGTTCTGCTGATGATGATCGAAACGAAGCTTCTGTTTCAATAGATTTTTTACGTGGCTTTATCTGTGCTTCATCCAGTAGTAGCACCACCTGGTCGTGTTCTACCTGTACATTCAGCTCATGTAATTCCTGTATGCATCACCAATAGAGCAGAGCACAATAGCGAGAAACTGTGAGATATCCACTCAGTAACTCAAACCAAAAGCATATGTCAGCTTACGCCCACGTCTTTCTGTGGAAGACTGTTGTTGCGTGACTTGACAGGGGGACCACGCAGACAAATTCCTGTCACTACATGTCAACCACAACATATAGTAACGGCAGGTTCATATACTAGAGAGGCCATAACAGGTGCAAATTTTTCACCGACTCGGATCAAAGAAGGCTCCATGCGCTTTGCACTGAATGAAGCCCTCACAGAAGAAATCACTGTCATCCAAATCCAATTCCAAGAGCGCATGTGGACAGCGGTTGATGTATGCTCGCGGACGCTGCGATTGATCGCAGAAGAAGGCAAAGCCCGTCAGTATCGCATCTCGTCGCTCGTGGCGTTTGATCGATGTCTCTGGCGTAGTTGTCTGTGCGGTTGGGAGCGGGAATTTGATGGCGCGTCCTTTGTGCGCTTGTAGCTCCTTCAATGAGCAGAGCACGTGACGACTAGTGCTCGCTACCGTCGACTGGAAGCGCATCATCTTTGATGTTGCAATGCAAATGTTCACTCATTGGTTGGTAGAAAACTATGTGATAATGAAGTTGATTGGCAAAAAAAAGAAAATGGGTACGTTAAATTAAATTTCAGCTTGTTTATCTTTGCTCACATCTTCTTGGCAGCTTCAAAAACGGGCGTAGGCACGCGCTCATGCAACGAAAGCTGCTTGGCACAGGCGAAATACGTCTGAACATGACGTTTGTACTCTGGAATTGAGCGGTGCAGTATGGAAAACGACATGTTGTCGATCCAGGATGGTTCGTCACTTTTCGCTGGGGTCCTGTTCTTTTTGAGCTGCTTATAGCGGACAAGTGCTTGATGCAATGGTATGTCAAACGCATCCCAATTGGCAAATGCGGATGTTCTCACCAAACCGGGGATGTCAAACAGCTGTGCAGCCTCTGCTCCCATGAGCGACTCATCGGATTTTGCACCAAGTACCAATCGATTACCAAGGTACGTTAGATAGATCAGGACGTGGTAGTAACAGAAGCGCACGTCACGATGCCAATGCAGGAAGAGCCGCTGAAACTGTGCAGCAAATACGTAGTTCAGCTCGGTTCGCAATGTCATTGAAAAATTGTCAAAGTGCTTGAGTAAGAACAGTAATGTGGACTTGAGAATCTCGAAATGTTCCGAGTCAAGCAGACATGTGAAGACATGAACAAGCGTGGGGATATCAGCGACACATTGCTTTTGATTGCCGTAGGCTGGCTCTGCCGCCGGAGTATCGTGCAGGAAATACGATGGGAACTCCGTTATGACATTTTCGAGGTACTGCAGGCACAACGACACGTGGTGAGGCAACAAGTAGTTGGTGCTGGTCAAAAACGCCATCAAGAAGTCATGAATGAACGACTGGTTTGCGCGAAGCATCTTCATCACTTGACTGAGGAAAAAACCTGAGGGTGAGCCCCCCTGTGATTGCATAGGAAAACACTCACGAGACGAATCCTGTTGTTTCACACTTTCTCGGTTTGGATCGTCTTTGTCGTCCAGCGATGTTTCCAGTAATAGCAATTGGTTCTCAAATAGGTCCTTTGTGATCACCAACGCGAGCTCCATCAACACACCAAAGCCAGGAATACATTTCCACTCAATACGTCCCCACGTGTTGGCATCGATATGCTGGATGATCTGGCCCACAAGCAACATTTGCTGCTCCTTATTTTCAAAGAGACTATTGATAAACACCGCAGCTGGACGCCATGCAACGTCTATTTGGTCGAATGGACTGATGTTCGCCTCACATCTCGTACTCAACTTTTGGTTCCAATTGAATAGCGTGACATTCATTTCTTCATACACCGATTTGGTGCGTTGCTTCAAGAGCTGTTGAGGAGGATCTGCTCGACTATAGAGACGAGAATCGAGTTGGTCCTTGAATCTTTCCAGTATATGGGTGCGGAGACATGGAACACGAACGTAGCTCGTCGCCACGAGTGGTCCCACCAAGTCTTCCAATAGCATATGTTTTGGTTCAGTGTTCTTATCGGCCGTATGGGTTTGATACAGTGCCTCTTGCACAAACTGTAGTGTTTCTTGATGAAGTTTCATGTACTTTCGCACGAGTTCACAAAGCGGTATGTCCGTCTTCATCTTGTCCCGCCTGAGCAAGCTTCGATGAGTCTTCACTTTACTCTTCTTTTGATTCATATTCACCGATAATCTATGGGAATTCGATCGTGACCTCGCATCACAGCTGTGATGGGTGGAGCAGCCTCCATTGGCAATTGTCATCAGAATCAAGTCAAACTCTCGTCGCTGTATGATCAGCTTAAGAAGAACCAACGCCGACAGCCGGGTCGCGTGGGTTTCGCCTACATCCTTAAAAGTGGCAACACTTGGACGTGCAACAGTAGACGAGCTAAACAACGAGACTTCCATCATTTTATCGTTTGGAATAGTGTTGCTTGAATACACCTCCAGAACTTGTAGCACGCATGTCCAAAGCAGGAGAAGGTAGCTCGCTGTGGTTTCTGGTGGGATGGAGCGTGTCGACTTCTTGCCCTGATCGTTTGTGGTGTCCATCAGCAACAGCGCGATGCGGTCCAACATCTTGGCCGTCACAAGTGGTGTTGAGGAGCGTGGGCTGAAGCCACTGCTGTTGCTACTGTTGCTGGAGCTGGAGCTTCTCGGACTATTCGTTGGGCACTGACTGCTGCGGATCTGTTGAGCATCCAAACGTGCGCACACTTCGACAAGCGAGCGCACTTGCTTAAAAAATGCGGACGGTAACATCGTTGTTTGTGGTGTCAGACATTCGGAATCCATGAGTAGCATCGATGGTTTTGAGAGACGACGGCGTTTCCGCTGAAAGGACTTGAGAAACCGTGTGAGTGTGTGGGAAACCCCGTGAGCCATTTCTTTCTCTTCTTCGTCGATTTCCTTTCTATTTGTTGTGAGCGGCAGGGGAAAAATTCAGTTGTGAGGTCGAAGGCAAGACACCAAGCACGGGACAGATGTGCTGACCCAAAGACCATCATTCTTCCAGTGCAAAGTAACAAGTAATAGGTGGGTACATAATAAGCACAATCACATAAATCAGTATATATGTGCTGAAATCCACCAAATAAAAACTCGAAAATGGATGCATTCAATGATAATAGTTAATTTAATCTATAGAGTGGGATGGGAGCATATGATGTGGGCGTTTCATAACTGCGACGGCATAAATTTAGAGATTTTGTGGTGGTTCCTATTTGTTCTTCTCTTATGATATGATTCCAGAGGAGAACCAAGTGGATTCTTCTGCTTGTTGTCTGTTCTTCTTCCTTCTCTATTTAGCCACGTAGCTACTAAAATATGCACACATCGGAATCTTCTCATCCTTTTCTGCACTTTGGTCGCTGCATCAAATGCGTATCCTGTAGTTGCAGAAAGTCGCTTCGATATTTTTTGAAGAAGATGATATAAGGTAGGGAGTTGAGAAGCTGAAGAGGCGCAGAACTGGTCGTTACGCGTGCGTGGAACGGATGAGATTTCGTGGTAGATTCACAAATGCTCATTCGCTCATTTTTCTTGCTCATAGTGATTAACCGCCGTCAATTCAACTCTCCAGCAAATAAATTGATGCTGCAGCTGCCGCTTTAGGAGAAACTACCATTCATCAAGTGCACATTCGACTGGCAATTATGCTCAAAGGTCGTTAATGAAACCCACGATCATTGCGTATGACGTGTTAGATAAAACAAAATCCGTCACTTCGGCTAGAAAAAAAATGCGGAAACATGTAAATTTTTAAGGGACAGGCGTGGGATGCGTTGTCATGAGCGCACAACCGCTTTTTAGCTGTTGTACCCAATGGAGTGAGCGTAGAGAGTGTCGCAATGGATTTCAAACTGGTGAGTGTAAACCTCAGCCATTGCCTCCAAGCAGCAAAATCCATTATATATATCATTTTATAGCGCACATTGATTTATAAAATATTCTATAAGCATGCTTCTACAGAACTTATCAAATATCATTTATTACATAAAAAATCCAAATAGTTATAAGAGGTTTTATGCCTTAGTGGGTACATTGTGCGCATCAAGGTAAATTAATAGGTAAAGGTAAGCATCCTCATACGGTATATCTCGAACCTGTCATATCGCGACAATGCTGCAGAAAATGAGATATACGCCATCGTATCGCGCCAAGCTGTATGTGATATCAGCGATTATGAAAATGTATTTCACATAAGAGAACTATTTGCTCGGAGACTATCTTGTGATATCCAAGTGGGATGTTAAATTATGAATTGTGAATTGAATAAAAGTGGGATTCGATGCTGATATGGCTGAGATAGTAATACCACAGGCAGTATCTTTTTCGCAGCCTGTCAGTAAGCATAGCCTCGTTTGTATTCCAGAGTCCCAGCTGTATAGGCATCATCATACAAACTTTTGTATCACATGTATACTTGGATGTAAACTAGTTTACAAACGAGAAGGACTGAGGTCAGTAAATTTCTTGGAAATGGATACTGGGATAGGCGCTATCGACATGAGCTCAGCGTCTTCTTTCTGAAACTGTTGACGGCGCGCAGCCTTCACCAGCGCCTGCATTCCGTCCTGATCATCCTCCTTAGCGGTGACCCCAACGTGAATCTCGCGCTTCCGATTGTCTTCCTCCAGGTTTAGCACCTCGAAGTAGCCCGAGTGTGAAATTTCTGGGGTATGCTTCGTTTTTTGAATTCGGTAGACCGCAATTTCAATCTCCAGCGAGTATTTCCTACGCAAAACCAACACCCATACAAATCAAGATACCTTCATTTACTTTGTCGATAACGCCGTATTAATTAACTTCTACCTGACGGCGCAAACGCGTGCACGAATGCTGATGAGATCATTGAGGTAAATCGGGAGTTTGAAATGCACACGATCCATGCCGACAGTGACCATATTGAAGTTCTTGGTGAAATTTCGTGCGCAGTGTAGAGCTGCTCGATCCTGATGCAACAGAGAACATATGAAATCAGCATCTAATTTCATAAAATAATATCACCAACGGATGGCACTGCTTCGTTCTGACCATCCAATCGAGCAACACGCCACCAAACACGTTACGATTCAGATTCGCATGTTTCACTAAGAATGTGTTTCTCGTTTCGACGACTGTATCTTGAATGTCGATCCACCGTCGCACGTGGGCACCATCAGACGATGCAGCTGACGAAATCATTTCATGTGTGATGTGCGGAATCGTACTCACGGCGTCCTGTTGTTGCTTCCAGCGTACAGTCAAATCTTTACGCTTATCCGCCAGATCGCGCAATTTTTTGCACTCTTCCGGGCGAAGTGGATCAAAGAGTGGCGGCAGCCCGCGGTTGACTTTACCTGTGGAGTCCAGTGCCACAAACGTCACTACGGCGTTGTGCGTGAGTTGAAACGTGCCCGACACGATGTCATGTCGATACACGCTGGCCTACATATATCAGGTATCAGAGCCTGAGGAAGTGCAGCTCCACGAGAGACCAGCAATAATTTCGCGCATACTACATTATAGGGGTTGTGATATTACCTGACACACCATGGAGGAAGAGTTGACAGCCAATGCGCGTCCCTCCAAACGGATGAAATCACCATGAAACACTGGATGAAGCAACTTGAACGTATCAAACGCCACAGTCACCACCGTCGTGCGCGCGATACTATAATCCCAGCCACAATATCCACAAAATGATTACTGGATATGTATATGATTGCGTTTTGATCAAGTACCCATACGTACAGCCAGCAGACTTCAGATACGAGCAGATCGATTTTTTTGAGAATCGGACCAGACCCAAGAAATTTACCACGCAAGGCTTCATCTCCCTAAATAGCAGCGATCAGCAAATCAATGTACATGTGTCTATCAACAGCGCATTTTCTCTTACGATTACGTCCGCGTGTGCGCAGCGGGTGTCTTCACTCGCAATCCACTTGCCATCCATCTTCCCCGTCGACATGTCAAATAACGATACCAGAGACACTGAGACAGGTTATATTTTTGAGGTGAAATCGTCAGTTGTATAGACTATCGAATAGGCTATTTGTAGCTGACTTTGACATGAGGAAAGTTATTTAAGGCCATTAAAAATAAATCTACTAGTAAATACCACAATAAATTAATTATTATATAATACATTAAGTGATTTAGTTTATTTATTACTGATGTATAATGATGGAAAATGAGTGGGTTGCCGTTAGGTTCAATACAGAAAATATACCCATTGGTGTCACAATTGACACCCATCGATTATATCCAATCAGCATCCATAAGTCAACAAATTTTATCGAATCAGCACCCAGAATGGACCCATATTGATGTTTATTTTTCAAAACCCGATGTTATTTTTTTGCCAGAGAGCGTCCTTACAATTACTTGTGGTACAATTCTTCAAAACCAGCTGGCGTTTTCCTTAACTATTACATCGGGATTTGGAACAATGTCTGTGTATATTGTCTCTAGGGCTGTGGTTCAAAGAAAAGGAAGAAAGTGGATCAGCTTTTGAGAAGGCCAGTTTCCCTCCCAGCCGTTTATTCCACTGCCACGCACATCGCATTCGAACGCGAACGCAACAAGAAGAGCGCGGAAGGGCGGCTATTACCATCAACGTTGCTTACTTTAGTTGATTATACAGGAAAATGCAGCGACGTTTATGGTGGTTCACACTCGCAGCAGCGGTACAATTGGCACTGCAAATGGTCAACGCAGCGGACAGCATATGCAGCGTCAAGACTTGCTATGTCGACGGCGGTGACACAACCTGCAACCGCAACAAGAAGACATGTCCGCCGTGTCTCGCCGAGATGGACTCGTCCTTCTTTGACTCACTCTTCTCTGACACCGAATACTCATGCACGGACTACAAGAATGAAAAGCGAGAAACGTGTCCGTCCGGCACAACCAAGTGTGTGCAAACCACAAGTAGTAGCAGCGGCTCCTCCTCGGACTCAGCGTCTACTTCGGCTTCGGACTCCGAGTCCGAATCGGCTTCTGATTCAGAGTCGAGCAGTGGATCATCTTCATCGTCTTCGTCATCATCTTCGTCATCGTCATCGCGTAATTCGAATTCTACAACAGTTGTGAAGACCAAGACACCGACTCCAACACCGACACCGACACCTACGCCGACACCAACGCCCACTTCAACGCCGACACCCACTCCCACCGAGACAGAATCTACGAATTCTCAGGGAAGCAGTGGCGCCAACCTCGAAGCTGAAGTCAAAGATGATTCGTCGTCCAACAAGGTTCCGATAATCCTCGGTATCGCCGGTGGCTGCGTTCTCGTGGCCGCTGTTGTGGGATTCTTTGTCTGGAAGCGCAGTCAGGAGGAAGACGATTCAGACGACGAAGATAGCAAGTTTAACCCACCAAAGCCAGCCGTTCTTGCTCCTCGACGAGCATCATCAACAGCAGCACCTACGGTATCGGCAACAACCGGGTACACCAGCAATTATCAAGCAGGGAATGTCCAGCAATCCCAATACGCTGTTGGTAGCAATACTTACGGCGGAAACCAATATGGCGCTCAGTACGGAGCTGCAGCAGCAGGAACGGGCGCTACCGGTGCTACGTACGGTTATTCTTCTGCGTCCACTGATAACAAGACTAGTCACACGACTGGAGCATATCCTGCCCACCAAGGTAGTTTCCACTTTAGTGAATCCGGTAGCAGTGACGGTGGCCACGATGTGTGGGGCAATGAAGTTGGGAGCTATCGCAACAAGCGGACGGATAGTAACGTGTCAGTCGAGTTCTAAGATAAGTGGAGAGAGAGATGTTGCTTATATCACACCCTATTTTATCCTGCTTTTCCTGAGGAAGAGAGATTTGGCCCTCTTAGTCTTTCAGATACTGTAATTTTTGTCATTTTTTGTTTATAATTGCGAACGCGAGAGCGAGCCCACAATAGTGATTTAAATGTTTGTTTTTACTGTTCGTTATCATCTAAGTCCATACAAATACATGATAACAGCATGTTTTACTCTTCCAGGCCGTATAATGTGAATGCAAGTTGCGAGCCAAAACCTGCGGCGAAGCGGAGTGCATACTTGTGTGGATATGGTCCACCTGTTGCGAGGCGAAGCTTCCAGCCAAGGTTCGGATCGTGGGTATCGAAATTCACCACTGGTGGCACTCGGCTCTGACGAAGCCCCTCCACAGCCATTACATCCTCAAACGACACCGCCATTGGGTGCCCAGTAAATCCTTTTGTGTTGGCAATCAAAAGGTGCGTTACCAACTCATCACCAAAGGCATTACGCAGCGCCGTCGTTTCGGCGTAGGCACACGAAAGCTTCGCGCCGGCGTTCGTAAAGGTTTCATGACTGTAGTACACCCCCTGCTTAGCGATTTCGTGCTTGGTGATTCCCAACTCTTTCTCCACACGCAATAAGAACTGCACCAATTGTTCTGTGACATCGTTTACGTCAATAGACGCACCGTGGTAGGCTGAGTTCGCAAAATGCGATGCCAGCAATCGCACACGCTTGGTAGAATGAAGCTGCAGGGCATTTGACTGACTCAGGCGAAGCGAAAACGCTCTGGGCGATTCCACGACAAGTCCCACGGCTCCTGCGCCGACGATCATACCATTACGCTTGATGTCAAATGGCCGCGCCGCGTCCTGCACTGTCGCTGCTATGGAGGATGCACCGAGGATGCGGAATCCGCCACCAATCCATGGCATTAGTGTGTCGGAGCTGGCCGAGTCGCTCGAGATGACCACCACACGCTCGCACTTGCCCAGCGTAATCCAGTCCTGCGCCATACTCAGCGCCTGTGTCGTGCCAGCGCATGCCGCATTGGTTTGTGTGTTGGGACCACGTGCGCCAATGATCTGCGCCAGTTGCGTGTTCGCGAGGCAAAGAACTCGGAAAAGAATTTTGCGATCGAGTTCGAACTCTGCACCGCCATAGCCAAACCGTGCGGCTTCTTTAACGGCCGCATTCATTGTCGGATAAGACGTCGCATAGATTATACCGGTCGTAGCTGCCATTTCTTCCGGTAATCGCCATTTATCCGCGATTCCGCGCACCAAATGTGCGTCACGTACCGCCTCGAGTCCTGCAGCAACGGCAGTCTGCGTGGGTTCATCCATCGCGTTTACCATCGCATCTGGAATACCGTAGTCCTTCACTAAATCTACTGTCTTCATCAGTGCTGCGACTTGAATGCTTTCACTCCGCTGCTGAATTTTATGGCACACAATCGCTCCGTCAGCGTCGCGTCGCTGTGTGACGATATTTCGCTTCAGCAGCTCATCGATGGTTTCATCTGTGAGCTGTTCGATACAATTTTCGCCTTGCAGCAAAAGATCCAACGTCTGTTGTCCCTCGAACGCACGATCATGACCTGGAATACCAGCACTGATTCCGGAGATGTACACTGAGCCGGGCATATCTTGTATGGATTGCTGCTCTTTGGTCCCATTCATCTCAACTATTGTATCATGATGGACTTCATTCTCTTTAAGCATTACGTTCTCGCAAATCTTGTCTTTGCGTGCATACGTTCGAACACCTTTGTCGTTCACACCAGTGAGGTAGTACGCACCAGGTACAATCGCTTCTGTAGACTGCGTAATGCCTGCACTGTGATTCAAGTAGAAACGCTCACGTAAAGCCATGTGAATCGTGTATTCCGCAGCGCTTTTCTTCGTTCGCGCGTCCAGACGTGCCGTTAAGTCCAAAACTTGACCCATTCGCTGCAACGTAAACGTGTTTTCCTGACTGCTTGGACTTCGACCACGAATGAAAAACATCGCGGCCATGCACCCAGAGCCGTAAGAGTACAGCATGATATTGGTGTTTTCTAGTTTACTTGTGAACTTGTCGACAAGCGTGGCGAGGTTCATGTACACGGAAGCAGTATAGCAATTCCCCAGTCTCTTCGAGCTTGAGCAACCGGGATCCACCTTAGTCTTATAGATCTCCTTTGCCAGCCCTCTTGCCGCCAAGTCCAGCTCTCTGTCTGTCAGCGTCTGTTCCAACGGCAGAGACGTCCATTTGCGCAGTGGTTCGTAGCTTTGATCGTCGATGCGGCGGCAGGCATCTAAGAAAAGTAGCTGTACAAGCACAGATCATTAGAAGGCATCATGATATACTTTATGGATAAAAAGAACGCCTGCACGCACCCGCCCAACGGATTTCTGCACCAACTTGTTGTATGGTGAGTGGAAGACGGCAAAATCCACGGCTGAAAGGTCAAATAAGCTGTCCTTACCACCCAATGCACGTTCATTTTTCTCGCAAAAGAGCTGGTAGCAGCGATCAAGTGCATGTAAATAGCAGGTTTGTGACAATGCACCATTCACAGTAGGGTATTCACTTGTCGGTGTGGGTTTGTAGAAATCCCACCAATGGGATGAGAACGTTGCTTTTGTTTTCATGTCAATCACGAGCGGCGCATCGGCACCAATGAGCATGGCGATGGCTCCGCACCCCCCACTGGGACGAGCAGAACCCTTGGCATACCCAGCAATATCAGCAGCGACCACAATCGCATATCTTCCGTCCCACGCAGAGGATTCCACCCAGGCGATGGCATTCAACAGCGCCCCGGTACCACCGTAGCAGGCATTGATAGTCGTGACGCCGTCGATGTCGGTGTTCCCACTCGATTCAAAGAGCGACATCAGCACGGTCTTTGTCGACTTACTCTTATCCACAAGCGTCTCCGTTCCTACCTCCAGTCGTCCAATTTGCGTCGGCGCGATCGAATATTTCTCCAGCAACTGTGTCACGCACGTGAGTGCCATGGAGTTGATATCCTCCCGGTCGCCCGTGAAACTCATAGCGTCCTGACCCAGCCCAATGGTATATTTCCCCGTCGATACACCATTGTATTGCTCTAGGTCACTCTGCGCCACATACGTCGAGGGAAAGTAGACTTCCATGGCGAGGATGCCAACATTGGCAGGACGGTCGCTGCCGTTACTAGTGGTGGGTGAGCTACTCGTTGTCATGTTGCTCTTTGAGTTATGCACAGAAGATGGAAAGAACGCGAATGAGCTGCTGCTGGCGACTGTGTCTGGTGTTAGCTGCTCTCGTCACTGCGTTCCTTCAATTTACGTGACAGCCGCGTTTCATTTTCAGCACAATACACGGTAGAAATCAACACTGTCAAAGTGAATACAAGGTTTATTTTGATATGAAAACAGGTATATCAGTTCTCAGAATACTATAACAAGGTAAGAATCGAAGACACTCTTGTTTTCAAGAGTGAAGTTCACATTGCGCAACAACACAAATGAATTTGATGTAGATCTTTTCGTGAGAACGTCAAGCACCTGATCCAATCATAATGCAACAACACATACTGGTAGAATCGATTTGTAAACAACAGCGACAAACATTTCCAAAGCCTGGGGTCAATGCACGCTAGAGTTGGGATTAGTTCTTCATTACCTTATATGCTCCATACAAAATCAATCAGATCTTGAAAAATACTTGTGTCTTCCCGAGTCAGAACCCAGATGCACTGAATGTTGCTCGACATCGACGATAATAAATTGCAATTTGAATTGATATATACCACAGAATCTGTGCACTAAATGAAACGATTTAAATGGTCTCGCAAGGAAAATTATGGATGTCTCTTTGCGCTTGGGAATACGATAGTACGTGGAAAGTTGCAGTGTCTCGCTGCTTGCACCTGTTGCGCGAGGCTTCGTGATCTATATACATTGTTTACGACAGTCCCATGAAGAGCTGGGATATACGTTGACTACCGTAAGAGGATCGATTTTGATAACTATGCCCTCAGTCCATGGATTCGAAGCATTTTAAATCCTACAGTTGAAAATTTCAAATGCCTAGGAGGCTGGCCCCCTGGGCGTTGTGGTGACTCTTATATTGTCATACAATACCAAGGTCATAAAGCGCGAAGCCGAAGACTACAAGCTAGCTGATGTCAGGCATTTCCTGGAGGTGTCTCATTCACGTGAAGCGACCTGTAGAGCCCTACATTACTCTCGGAGGTCTCTGAGTCAGTAGATTGACAGGTATCAGCAAACAGGTCGGCTGCAGAGGCAGAACACGCCTTCCGGCGAAAATAAAAATCTAACACAGGGATATAGTCGGATGATGTTCGGAGACAAGCCCCCCGATCCTAGCCTACCGTACTGCAAAACGGGCAAGACCAGCCTTGCCTCTATCCTCAAAACTTCGGAGAAGCAGCCGGTGATCGGTCGGGCAGCGGTGATAGTCAATCGCATTGCCATTCAATCGCTCCTGTTTCTCAGGCTGTACTTGATGCACCACAAGGATGCACCGCCGGTTGTGAATTCCGAGCTGGTAGACACGATGTTCAAGATGGTTTGTCAGCGAAAGGCTATAGGTAGACCGCCTTCGGCCACCGCCAAAGCCCTGCGGGACAAATTGACTGCGTTCTACAAGCAGCACTTCGAGCTCCTATTCCCGATAGAAGACCAACCGTCATCATACACTCACCTCGACACTGTCCTCGACTATGCTTCCGTGCAAGCGGTGATTGTCTTCGAGACCAACATCAAACAGCACTTCGTCGAGTATGTAGAGGCATATATCAACACAGTGTGACAGAAGAACTACCTGGTAGAGCGCATCAGAGCTACTAGGATAACCAAAAGGGAGCGCGAGGCTGCAATCAGGAAGCTATGTGCCACTCTCCGGCAGCTCAAGAACAACCTGTTGAACGTCGGCTCAGAGCCTTTCAGTCGCATCTCTTTTACCACTCATGGGTGAGGCAGCAGAAGAACCTAGTACTACCTACAAAGACCAGGTACGAGAAAGATCTACTGTATTACAATCTACAGTGCAAGCCACAGGACTACTGGCCCGACATGCTGAGGATGACCGAGGTGATCGAGCAGCCTGATAAGAAGCTCTGTAATTTCTGCCCTCTGAGGACCAGCGTTATTCCAAGGCACATCACACTGGGCATGACCACCCTGGTCCACCTGTTGTTCACCAAGGGGAACGGTACCAAGCCCAAGCTGCCGACCAAAGGAGAGCTGGTGTAAAACAAGAACGAGATATGGGAGACGTTCTTCAGGACTAACATGAAGGTGTTCAAGGCACGTGACTACTGGTTCAACCACATGATCAGCATCGATGGGGTCGCTCGCAGCATCCTGCTGATCAGACGCGATCTGTATGGAAAGAATACCCCAAGAAGAAGCTCGTAGTGGCTCGGGAACGGTACGTAGACGATCTGGCACCGGACGAAGCGCAACAGCTGAGCAAGCGAAGTGTGGTGGGCATCGACCCCAACATGAGCGACCTGTTGTTCTGCGTCAACGAAGATGCCTCCAAGCGGTATCGTTACACTCAAAACCAGCGCAGAGAGGAGACCAAGGCCAAGAAGTATGCTCAGATCATGCTGAACGACAAGAGGCACTCTTTAGTCGAGGCTCGCACGATCGTGGAGTGGAAATCGGATCTGTCGGTATATGACCGCAAGACTGTCAATAGCGACAAGTTCAAGGCTTTCATCAAGGCTAAGCTGCTGGTGAACAGCAAGGTGACTGAGTTTTACGAGGGCAGACTGTATCGCAAGATGCGACTGAACAATTTTTACAACATACACAAGTCTGAGCAGCGGCTGATGCAACGCTTCAAGGAGATCTTTGGCACCCCAGACAAGGTAGTGGTGGGCATCGGTGACTGGAAGCAGAAGAAGGATCGCAAGTTCAAGGAACCCACCAAGGGAAAGGGATTCAAGACTCTGTTGAGGAAAGCTGGCTATTCAGTGTACTTTGTGGACGAGTTCAAGACCAGCTGTCAGTGCTCTCACAGCCAAGCCGAGGTTGCCAAGTGCGAGAAGTTTCGTGACAGACTGGATCCAAACACCAAAAAGGCTGATGAAGATAGATAACTCCGACTTGTACATGGTCTATTGTTGTGCCAACAGTGTTATAGGATGTGGAATCGAGATCTCAACTCTTCAATCAACATAGCTCGTTTCACAAGGCAGGCTCTGGTGGGAAGAGAGCGACCAGAGTATCTGAGTCTCCAGACACGACTGCTATCGGCAGACAGTGCTGTTACGTCGACAGCATGAACCATAATTTACACTGGGCTGAGATGTCCGACCATTATTTTTTTAGGACCCCCAGGGCGTTTAAAATCTTCAACAATGTAAATCCTACAGCTTTGGATGAATCTATCACAAGATACTTTCTGTCATTTCTGGGCTTTAAAACATGATGATTGGATAAAAAACTCATTAAAGTATTTTTATTGGTCAAAATAAAATGAACTTGAAAGAATGATAGTAAGTGGATGTAACGTTTACTATAATTCGAAGATGCTGATTGGACGAAAGTATAAATTAATCGTTATGATTGGTTGAAAGACAACGAACTCGAAAGGACGTTGGTGGGTGGAGGTGGCGACTTGATGCCAAAACGAAAAGTGAATTGGATGGAAGACTTAGTTCGTTAACACTACCTCTAAGCTTCCTTTGAATGCATGTTTTCCTAATCCGATTACGTTCATCTTCCTAACTTTCTTCCTTTACATATGTATAACATGCAACTATGTATTTCTGACTATTTTCCCTCTTAATGTATTGAAATGACTTTAAGGTATGTAATGTCGTCTGACCTCAAACGCAAGGTCAGGCACATGCCGACGCTACGTGTAAGGATTGAAGACTTTTTATATCTTGACGTCCCTGGTTCAAATCCCACAAGTTCATAATTTTGCATATCAAGCTACATATCTGATATTGTTATGATTTCTACATTTACGAAAGCGTAATTATTGTATTTACGAAAGTGTAATTACTATATTTACGAAAACGTAATTACTAATTTACGAAAGCGTAATTACGAGGTAATCATTGCATGTTTATGTGTAAGGAAGAATGGTTGGTTCTTAGGCCAATAAGAAAATGAATGGTTAGAAAGAAAGAGAGTAGTGCAAGCTAAAACAATAATCTCACTTTTCAATTTACCTTCAAACACTCAAGTTCCTTACACTACGCTTGTTCCTTGCGTGCGAGATCAGGCATGTGTTACAATCAGATCAGGCCACATAGTCAAAGATCCGGTTCTGACCGTCTATTTCACTTTATAGCCTCTGTAAGGAGCTTGAGTGTTTAAAGGTAAATTGGAAAGTGAGATTAATGGCATTAAACACAGAAACTCATTACTCTAGCTACCTCTATCCATTCCTTTCTTTTAGCGCTCTAGAGTCACTCGTTTCTACCCAATGCACAAACATGCAGCGAGTGTGTCAGACTTTAGGATGACGTATATCTTATGGCTTCTCATCTCCATAATCTTTATCTTTAACTATCCTTGGATTCTGACGTGACGATTCCGTCAAAAAGAGGAACTCTGGCATACAATATGAAGATATGCAAAAGTGTGCAATTGTGGAATTTGAACCCCGGTCACACACATAACAGCTAGCGTGCTTCATCAGTTGAGCCAGCGAAAGTTTTTAACGTTGTTAACATATAAAACATAGTCAAACCCTTACAATGGTGGCTAATGAGATGAAGGATTGAGTCCGTCATGCCATCGAGATGGCGGTGGAGCTGCTACAGAAGTCATGTAAGGACAAGTTGAACAAGCCTTGGAAGCAATTCAAAAGTGAGTCAGTCAGACCCGAATACCCAGCGAAGAATAGCGTCACTAATAGAAATCTGATAGTCTACTTGAGGTGCTATCTCCCTTTGGCCAGCGTTTGCGAGGACACGCAAGCCTTTAAGCGGAACTGGTTCGTGGACCAAGGCACTGCGCCTCGATAGTTTAGTTGGAAGTTCTCTATATTACTAGAATTAGACAGAAGAATGACTTCTCAATTTACCTAGCTTATATAGGACTAGTCTAGCATAAATATCGTTTTTACTTGTAAATTTATAATTCGATATCGAATATCGAATTTGAAAGTAAATTTTGACAATCAACCGTGTGGAACCATGTCAGGTATACTGCTGGACCTTTATTCCCTATTTTAGGGAAATTTTCAAGTTGCCATTCTAAGTCAAGCCGTGATGTCAAGCCAAGCTAAGTCAAGTCAAGTCGACCAAGCCGACCTTTTGGAGTCAGCCCAAGCTGACTCTTTTCCAACCGGTTCTGCTTGCTCACCCGGATCTGAGGGGAATGTAAAGACCCCGAAGCCGGGCAAAAGCGCGGAACCAGCGGGGGAGAGTAGTGAGGGAGGGCTTCAAGTGGTTGAGGTTGAAGAAGAAGCTGGTGTGTCGAATTCATCTGTTGGGGAAGTACTGATTGAGGGTGCAGTGAGTGGCGCCGAGGGTGACGATACGATAGCGATGCCACCTGTTGCCGAAGATGACGAGGAGTCCAAGACCGACGCGAGTGACAAAGTTGTTGCCAGCAGTGAAGCTTGTGATGAAATTCTCGGTGGATCGGCCGTTTCGAGTTCAAATTCAAGTGCTGAATCTGAGGCCAGTGGCAGTGACTCTGATTTTGCGATTGTTGGTGTTACCGCGGTACCGCAATCAAGTTCAGACAATGAAGGAGCTTTGACGCGGTCCCATTCCAAGAACCTGCGCAATATGGAAGTTCGCCGATTGCCAGGCGCTGATCCGCCTAAGGTTCGTGGAGCGAAATCGAAGACTGTTTTAAAGAACCCTGAGCAGCAACATGAAGTTTATCGTATCGTTAACCGGCGTGAAACCGAGTGGGGAACCGAGTATTTCGTCATGTGGGCTGATCGGACCATGAGTTGGGAACCCAAGACTCGCTTGTTGGAGGACGGTCTGTATCGGCATCTTGAGATCGTGGATCGATGGATGAAGTATGTGGAAGATACGAAAACCAAAAACGAAGCGAAGGAAGAGGCCGATCGTGAGGAAATCATGGACTTCAAGGCATTTACAAACATGCGTATCAGAGCGTTCCGGGTGATGGATGATAATGAACGTCATGGCTGTATGTTCCAAGCGATCCGTTGTATTTTAGAGAAGAGTTTTGGGTGGATGATGTGTTTCTTCGATGAAGAAGTTGACAAGTATCGCGAAGAAAATGCCATCGCTAAACGCGAGGTGACTTGGAAGGAGTTCAAGGGGTTTCTTCGTCAAGTTGTTCATCGCATGGAGAAGAAGAAGCGCGAGAGTCTGGACTGGAAGCAAATGGAGCGCAACCTCTTTCAAGGCAGAGGAGTGAGGTTGGAAGGCCTCATTAACCTCGAGTTGACCGACGGTTGGTATCTTTGCGGCGCAATTGATTCGGCTCGCATTGGTCACTCTTTTCCACTGTGGGTGCATGAGGGATTGTGGAGAGTGTTTGAAGACGGTTCCTTCCCCGGAGTTGGTACCCAAAACTGGATCTTCCGCATGGTGTTTGTGCGTCGGGTGGCGAAGCTCGATATTTCTGCTGAGAAACCAGATGGAGAGACCGGAGAAGGTAAGAAACGTAAACTTCGTCGCAAGCGCGGTGGTAAGTCGAAAAAAGCGTGAGTAGTGGGGTCAACATAGGAAGTTTGACTACTACCGATAACATATGTGTAATAACACTTATGTTCATGCTTCTTTGATGTGTTGCGCTTCATAGTATAATTCATATTTTCAAAACCGCTTTCGAACTTGAAGTAGCATTGGGTTGTTCTCCATGAAGTCTCCAAATGGCGCATATGTCTTCATCTTGTTCAAAACTCTGATGAGCGATTGTATTTCTTCTTCATCATATCTTCGTCGCATGCTGTATCGAATATGTGCGCTAATTGTTGTGAATATGACCAACAGTGCCGGCAATGCTGGTGTCGGTTGTCTTCTGTCGAACAAGCATCGATTGCGGTCCGACCAGAGGAAGTGGAGCGTCACTGATCGAAGCGTGTGCCAGACGTCGTTGATGATTAATTCATGCTCTTCCCAATCATCCCTGATGCTAGGCTTGCTTGCTGTTGCGATTGTGGCCCATGCCGGTCGAGCTCTGAAGAACGGTGCCATAAGAAGAAGCACATGCTCCCATACCTTTGATGCCAGTACACATTCGAAAAACAAGTGCCTCTCAGTCTCTATTGTATCACATCCGTCTTGAACACAGTAGACGATTCTTGGGTTTGAATTTTGCAAGAACCAGAATCTCGAGCGCACTGGTAACAGTCGGAACGCTAAGCGAAATTGCAAGTCTTCGAACACAGGAAGCAAAATCTTGCGTAAATGCTTACCAAACTTTACAAAGCTCCTGATCTGCTCTTCATCAATGGTCTGGTCGTGCAACCTCATTGGATGTGGTTTACTGGGTGGCTTTGGCGTCCACACCACTCGAAGAAGAGTACTTCTTGAGATTGTTGGCACTAAGCATATCTTTGAGCCACTAGTGCAACCCAGATGAGGTGTTTCGCGTCTCTGTGTTTCGTCTGTGCTCAACGAAGCGAGCTGCAGTGTTTCATCAAGCCTAGTCACGATTTGGGTTGCCGCTTTGTATAGTGTTCGCAACCATTTCGCTTGGAGACCAGGTGGGACAGAAGCAAGTGTGAAGTCAAGATGTCGTTGCACAAAATCATTCTTGGTTGGCCAAGAAGTATCCTCATGCATGAAGTCTGCTAGCGATCGTAACCCAAACGATCTTGAGATATGTAACCTGAAACTACGTTGTGGCTCCGGCGCCATCCACAGACAGCGTCTGTGTGCATTCCTGGTTTGCGTGCGTGGAGTCTGCTCATAGTGAAGCTCTGGGTCTGAGTGAAACCAAATCGGTTGAGTGAGGTCGTATCTTGTACCACCAGACCCATGTCCCCTTCTACCAGCTGGAGATTCTACTCCATTGGATCAGTTTGCCGTGTCGAAGTGGGGACTGTAACAGGGTGACTGTTACAACTGCACACACTGTAGGTTGAGGAAACGTATTGTGTTACTTAACTAACTACGTGTAAGGTGCTTAGTTGTTTTGAAGTAAATTGGAAAGTGAGATTAATGACATTAAACGTAAAAGTCTGGTATTCTAGCTACTCCTGTCCATTCCTTTCTTTTAGCGCTCTAGAGCCACTCGTTTCTACTTAATGCGCAAACATATAGTAAGTATACAAAAGATGTTAGGATGATGTGCTTCTCATCTCCACAACCTTTATCTTTAACTATCCTTGAATGATGACGTGATGACTTGGTCAAAAAGAAGAAACTTGGCATACAATATGAATATATGCAAAAGTGTGTAATTGTGGGACTTGAACTCCGGTCACACACATAGCGGTCTAGGTGCTTAACCAGCTGAGCCAGCTGGGATAACTAAAGGTTTCAGATGTATCAATGTATAAATGTCTTCAATCCTTACATCCATACTCTGGGAGTATTGATTGGAGTAGCACACAGCTTGCTGTCACCCAATTACGTTTACTAGACTTGGTTGCTGATTGTATAAACTGGAGAAGCAGTTGTAAGCGCTGACGCTTTAGTTGTGCTTCAAGGCTAGGAATCTGCAGTCCACCATCACTTCGTGGTAGATACAGGAACTCCTTTGGGATGAGTTGGATGTGCGTCGCGTCTCGGTCATGCTTTCTGCTCAGCACAAAACGGTTTAACATTGACTGCCATCTCTTTACGACTGAGGATGGGATTGCCACATGCTGTGTGTAGTGCCACAGACGAGATAAGACCATAGTGAGCGCGACTAGCAAGCGGCCTCGCAATGTTCTTGCCCTCCTGTACCACATCTTGAATCCGTCGTAAAACCTTTGCTCAAGAAAGCAAACAATATCTTCAGCGACCGATGACTGGCTGAATGGGATTCCCAGGAACTTCACCGACTCTGTTCGACCAAGCACTTGTACACCTGGTGTAACAGGGTGACTGTTACAACTGCACACACTGTAGGTTGAGGAAACGTATTGTGTTACTTAGCTAACTACGAGTAACTTAAGCAAGTCTAAAGTTACTCCTGATTGTATAGGAAGTATGCAATCAGTGGAAAATTTGAGAGTGTATTATTTGGTGAGTTATAAATGGAAATCTAGGCTAAGATAAGCATGTAAAATAACCTAAAACCTTGATATATCTGCCAATGAGTGGCTCTCAGCATTTATAATGCAAAGTAACATGTAATTGGTTAAAATGTGGAATTTTAACCAATGAAATGCATGTAACGGAGCTTACCCCGTTACACCTGGTAGCTGAGGGCAGTCTCGTGTCCTATTCAATGCCATCAGTGTAGACTTGCCGAGATTGAGCTTCGCTCCCGAGCCCTGGCAGTAGTCCTCCACAAGCTCCAGTTGAGCTTGCACGTTCTCAATGCTACCTCCAAGTAAAGTCGTATCGTCCGCAAAGAACAGACTGGTGGATGTGTGGTTAGCTGTGAGGCACACACCATACTCTTCATGTGCTCTGAGCAGATTACCCAGCGGTTCAATCGTCATGAGAAAGAGAAGAGCCGACAGAGGGTCTCCCTGCTTAACACCCCTGGTCGGGTGTAAAGCAGGTTGGATGTTCTGGTTGATGAGCAGATGTGCTTGTGGATCCGTGTACAGCAGCTTTACCCACTGCACGAACTCCGAGCCGCATCCCATTCGCTCCAGCACTCGGAACATATAGTTCCAATCAACTCTGTCGTACGCCTTCTCAAAGTCCAGGAACATCGCATAGGCTTCTTCATCTCGATTCGTCACCAAATCCTGCAAGTCTGCGAGRAAGCGGATATGGTGGTGGATCGATCTTCCTTTAACAAACGCCTTTTGATCT
>BCKE01000016.1:449617-617290 GCA_001600495.1 Pilasporangium apinafurcum | reverse complement strand
GAAGGTCAAGCGATCAAATGTGATCCCAATCGTCCCGAAGTATATCGTTATACGGGTGGTCAACGTCGTTGGTATCCAAATCCAGCAATTGCATCTTCATGGGATCCAAACTGGGGGAACTTTATTGTTGTAGATTGTTCGGTGCTACCTCTTGCTTTAGACATGGCGCTGAAATTCTCTGTTTCAGATGGATGGACAAAACTTGATGGTTCGTTGATTCAAATTACGTTTGATGGTAAGCAGTTATGCGGTGTAAACAACGTTGACGATATATGGTGTGCTACCGAAAATATTCGTGGCGTTGGTTGGGCAAAATGGCGTCAAGTACCTGGAAAGTTGGTTCACGTTGTGGTGTATGGTGATTCTCTCTTCGGCGCCAACCGCGCAGGACAAATTTTTTATGGATCTTCACTGAGTGGTGATCCCAATTGGAAACAGCTGCCAGGTGCTTTCAAGCAAATTACTACCGACAACAAACAACTCTGTGGTGTGACTGCCAATGACGATATCTTTTGTGCCGATACGAATATTCGCAGCAATCCGAATTGGCGCCAAATCCCTGGTAAACTGAGTTACGTGGAGTTACAGAACGGACGGTTAGTGGGTACGACGAGTGCAAGTGAGATTTATACTGGCCATGCGTATGGTGATCCAATGTGGAGAAGGTTGAATGGAGCGCTGCGGCAAATCTCATTTGATGGCATTCAACTGTGCGGGACTACTGTAGCGAACGATGTGTTGTGTGCTACCACCGGGTTGCTGACTTCTCCGAATTGGTACTTAACCAGCGGCAAGATGCGAACAGTGGTGGTGAACGCTGGGGACATTTTTAGTACGGATGACCAAGGCAACATCTTCTATCGTGCTGTTCCGTGAGATGATTAGGTGCATAGGACTGATTATACACAGTCAAAATTGCATGTATGATGATGTGCACTAGGATCTTTATTGTAAGAGAGTTTTTCTTCGTGCAGTAGGCTCTAATAAATGAATGATCTGTTTATGCATTGTGCCATGTTGTTGGACTGACTGGATCTCTACATTGTCGTCCACATGTCTGCGGCTCGTTCTGTATCTGTTTTGCCATTTGGTTTTTGTGCCAGCCACAAAGACGAGTCATATGGGTTCCTCCTCTACTGTCCCAAACCCGTTTTTTTTAATTTACTTTGTAAAAATAGAAGAAAAAGAAAAAACCCACCCGGGTCAGAAACCCACATCCATATGATTGTTTTGTGCATTCCTCTTTCATCATTTGGAGAAAGAGAAGCAGGAAGGATGGATAACCTCAAGGTCATGGCAAACCGCGCGGGCAACACGCTCTACTTTGCCGGCTCGACTGTCGCGACCGTCGGGAAAGAAAAAGGAATGCAGGCATTCCAAGCTGCGTCAGAGGTTGCTGCGGTTGGCGCGGAGAAGGTGAAGAGTACACATGCGTTCCAGACGGCATCGATTGCTGCAGTCGTAGGCAGAGAAAAAGTGAAAGGTACACAAGCGTTCCAAGTGGCATCGAACGCTGCCACGGTCGGCAAGGAGAAAGCGACTGTTGCTGCATCAGCAGCGGCTTCAGCAGCGAACGCAGGAAAACTGAAAGCGGCCGCTGTGCTCGTCACAGCGAAGAATAAAATTGCACGACGACCGAGCGGAGCAACAAGTCCACCAGAAAAAGAACTTCCATCTGGGGAGAAAGAATTCTACAAATACGAAATGACAGAGGAAGAAAAGAAAAAAAAGCGCGCACAGGCACGAAGACGCGCAGAGAAAAATGCCTCGGGTGTTGGGACATCCTCGGCGCGTGACCGTGATCGTACAGGGAGTCGATCGGGACGGACAGAGAGCGCAAGTCATTCCGGACGCAGTGAAAGCAGCAGTGGTCGCTCTGCGCGAAGTGCTAGTAGCAGTAGTCGATCGCGTCCTGAGCACACCAGCAACCATCGCAAACCTTCATCGGCATCTGTGCGCACCGTGAGCAAGAAAGTTAGTTCAACGGAGGTGGCGCTATAGTGAGAAGAAAGCTCGTGATGTAAGCGTATCGTGTTCATATACGTATTTGTGTCTCATCATCTTATCAGTGGCTCATCATGCACATAGGATTGATTTGTTAGACTGTTAGACACACCTCTCTACATGTTCTATTAAATGGTTCTCCGCTTGTAAAATAGAATGTAGGCAGCATTGCTTTTGATCTGGCTAGCCATAGCCGGCGAGACTTGGGCATCGTCAAACGAGTACCAACCTGGATACTTTTCTCCATTTCCATCTCGCCAGCTCTTCGCAAACGCTGTGTAGTGCCCGAAGCCCATCCCACCATAGTGGTTACTCACAGCAAAGAGGTCGTATGATAGCTCATCCTTCTCCAATCCCTTCTCTAAGCAATACGGAGACATGTCCAAATTCTCGATGGGAAAATCCACATAGACATCCAACTTATCACGCAAGATTTCATTCCGATATTCGAAGCGCTTGAGTGAAAGAATGAGAACATCTGGAAGTTTCCAAAGTTCCATCGTTTTTCTCGCTTGTCGATGCTCTTTGCACTTACTGCAATACCACAAATTGGCTTGATCCAGTGTCTCCGCTTTAATGAAATTTCGAAAACAGTCGTCCAGCGTGATGCCATTATGCAGACGCTGGCCATTGACGCCTTCTTTTGTTTGCATGGACTCATGATTCACAATATATTCTGCGTCTGGACGTGGCAGTACCAATGAATTAGACATCAGCAAAGATGACCACGCCACCGACACGAACACCAATTCGTCATGCTCATTTTCTTGGTTCATGGTCGCGTAATCGATGAAACGCACGCTACTGTCTGGCGGAATTGGTTCCCTTCGCAATAAAGCACCATCTCGGTCACACAGATATACGCAGGGTGCAAGAGCTGCGGGTGGAATTTTTGCATTTGAAGGCTATTGTCCAGACATTACAAAGATCAGTCAACATGGCAAATAACACAAAATAAAGGAGTTCACTGTACCTGTGGTACATGCGTTCCCAATAGCTCAGTCCATTTCTCCAGTATCCTGCATAAGTAATCACCGAATCATTATCCACAAATCATCTCACTAGGATAAATCAGCAATACTTACTCTAAGCAAGTTGTATTGGTATTGAATGTAAACAGCAACGGATCCCCTGTCAATGAAGATTCAAGACGATGATATAGAAAGCCATAACGCAGAGGAAGTTGCGGCTGGCCAGCTTCATTGGATGATGCAGGAGTATCAACATGATAAACGAGAATACGATCTTCATCTCGCAATCGAGCAAGTCGTTCGTTATCTCTACATAATGACAATATCAGATTAGGTTAAGACAATGCAGTACAAAGCGACATGAACTAGCATACTACATACCCAATGATGCGGTATGTCATTGACTGATATATGTCAGCAGCCAAGAAATTACCGGCAGGAACACCACACAATTTACTCAAAGCCTTCTTCAGCCCAATCATGCTTCCTTTCTTGGACACCTCCACCAAGTAACGCGTCATTGGACTGCCTTTCTGTGACGGAACGAAAATCACCTCTATTTTTCGGTTTTGCTGCATCGGTAGCTCTAGTTGAATGCAGTTGAATGGGTCGAATGTGATGGATACCTTTGAG
This sequence comes from Pilasporangium apinafurcum, assembly GCA_001600495.1. NCBI lineage: Eukaryota > Oomycota > Peronosporomycetes > Pythiales > Pythiaceae > Pilasporangium > Pilasporangium apinafurcum. Next base: position 613,682 of record BCKE01000016.1, on the reverse strand, counting down.
CAAATTGGACAAACAACGGTCGATTTAAACTGTCCCTGAACATGATCCACAAAAATGCTGTCGTTTCGCAATAAATGCCGTTCCCACGCTTCTTTCGCGACGGTAGCGTCATCCATTTTACCATCTGATTCCTTCACTTCGGTATACGGCTTTTGCTTCACCCGATTTAGATCCTCATGCAACCCATCCAGAAGGTATGCCAACAATTCCTGTGAGTCATGTTGTTGAAATCCAGAAAATTGAGGCGCAAATCGACCAATGGCACGCTTGAGCCCTACTGGCGCCGTGCTTGGTGACGTACCGAACCACAGCTCTTTGAGCAATCCATCGTATTCCATAGCAAGGTTGCCACCTGTACCAAGTGGGTTGTCTTTGTTCAGATCCTTTTGGTACTGATTGCTCAGGAAATACTTGGTGATGATTTCGACATGGCTGAGGCACTGTAATGCAGAATTCATAAAACATGTATTCCCTAAATTTCGCAAGCCCATCTTTCCTCGACGCTCTCCATCCAATTCCTGCAACACCATGGCTTCCTTCTCTTCGCTCGATGAGGCAGATCGGCATATTGTCCTGTGGTATTTCCAGTGCGATGTCTGGCAAGCCGCACCACAATACCAAATAAGCTGGCAACTACCACACCGCTTCAACGAGCCCGTCGTTTTCCGACACGCGCCACAGATTTTCGGAACAGAACCGGATCCGAGGGTAGATTTGCGTTGAATGGGGGCTTTGAGCGAGCCAGTAGAAGTATCAGTCGTTGGCACTGGTGGAGATGTCTCGTTTTCTTTCTGATTGACAGACAGCTGCAGTTCTTCATCTTCATGCTCAGTTTGTTCCTATTCCAGCAGCAAAGAATAGTGGGATTTACGGTTAGAAAAATATGTAAAGTAACACAGTATGACACTATATAATTGAAACGTACTGGATACATGAGAACACGCTTGATCGTGTTTCCCAGTTGCGAATCGCCCGCTTCCACGACAAAACGTGCAATAGTAGGACCTCCGCCATACCAGCACACAAACGCGTCCCAGACTTCCTGTGGTACCAGCGTGTAGTGGTAGTTTTCTTTCAATTGCGGACGCAGTGGCCCTCCCATGAGCTCATCCAACGGCGTGTCCGAGGATACGTGCAAAAGTGGGAGGTTATTAATGCGACTCGGTGGAGAATTATGCATTCCTACGCAGTACATCACACGCACAAATGTGAGAATATACAATCAAACAATGATCCATGACCCACATAGTTATTGCAAACAAGTTGCTTTGTTGAATACCCATCTTACCAGAACTCCCTTCGTTGTCATAATCGACGTATTGACTCCATCGTTCCCACCACTTGGATGAAATTACGTACCGCTTCTCACCAACTTGCAATCCCTACAATGTGAACAAATCCATTTAAGTATGGCACTGGAGCTATGCAGCTACAAAGAATCAGGATACGCGGATACCTGCTGATCTGCTTGCTTCATTAGTTGTCTGATGATCGCTTTTTGCTTGCCTTTCTCTACGGGCTTTATCGCTGATCCATTAACCTTTGCTGCACCGTTGGCTAAGGACATAATTCCATTGCTAGTACTGATCTCCCCATTCATAGGCACTTCATCGATGCTAGTTGGGCGTGCTTTTCCATTCGCGGTCGCATCTTTTTGCTTTTTGTGCGACTTCTTTGAGTGCTTTTTCTTGGACTTTCGAAAGTGAAGTGAGTGAGGTGGATAGAAATTACATGAAAAAAAAGAGCAAAACATGCAGGATTTACCTTTCCCATTCTCGCACTAGCTCCGCTTCAATTGAAAACAAAAACTTCCCGATCTTTTTCCGTTAGCCGTTGATGTCCAATGGAGTTCCTACCACCCCATACATATGTTACGTGGAAGCGTTCACCTGAACACGAATGCATTTTAACTCATAGCTTAACATAGCAGAAACATACACAAACGATAACTGATACTGTTCTTTAAAACTGATAATCTTGGGAAATGAGTCACATTTATCATCCAATCTCATGTCGCTGRAGCTGAGCTCCGTTGATCTCGTCAGTGGGAATAATGCAGAAGTGGTGAGACGATAGTGAAATCGATATTGAGGCAGCTGAAGTATTGCTTGCCTTAGTTCATCATTGCGTACACACGCCGATTATAGCATGTACACCCAGTCATCACTCCACAAATACTTGCATACATCTTCTCTTTGAGGTTAGAGCAAGTACCACAGTAGAGCAACATCTTTCAATTGCAAATTTTGTACACTCGTTATGCTCGAACTTTTGTCTTTTTGTTATTCTTCGATACTCGGGAAGATCACCAAGAGCTATGAGAGTGCGCAATGAACGCCATTCTTCTTTTCAAGAACGGATGTGAGGAGATCGAGTGCGTGGAAAATCAGAGTGACTGTCCAGAAAGTGTGACGCAGTAGTATCAGTGTGAAAGGAAAGCAAGCATCACACATACGACTGTAAGGAACACTTTACAACAAAGATCTATTCTCAGTGTAGGAGAATCAACCACAAGATGAAGCACCAAAAAGTCTTTCAGTACTCTCATTGCAAGTTCGTTCTTGATAGAGATGCCAATGCTGCTAGAAACATCTTTCTTAAGAATGGGCACCTACTCTCCTGGATTCATTGAATCCAAGTGTCGAAGTTGGCTACTCAGCGGTTGTCTAGTCTTGATTAATCAAGTCAGACCCAAAGAGCATAGCAGAGAATCTTCCCTGAGTTACTTTAGTGTCTCATATGATCTCTGGGGTATGGAAATGTGTGCCGTACCTATCAAAAAAGCATATCATGTCTAGATTTGTTGATCGAGTATTAAGATATAAGACACTCGTGACCGAGTCAGCCAGAGAGTTGAGATTGTGTTACTCATCATCCTCAGCATCTTCTTCCTCATCGCTCGAATACTGATCATGCATATCGTAGTATCCTGCTTCCGGTATCTCGAACAAAAAGTGGATATCGCGGTTTGTTAGTGAGCCTCGAGAGGAACGCTGATCCTCATCATCGCCAGATTCTTCGTCTCCACTCTCGTCACCACTATATTCCAGAATGTGGACACTATCGTCTGTGTCGTCGTAATCATTTTCCAGCGAATCAGTGTCATATTCATCATCATCTAATTCGTCGTCGTCATCATCATCGTCATTCTCATCGTCCTCCTCTTCTTCGGACTCGTCATCGTATTCGTCATCGTCCATTGAGTCATCATTCCCACCTTCCACGTCAGAATCGTCCTCATTTGGCTTTTTTCGTCCAACTTCGTACAGCCGGCAAACAGAGTCATCTTGATTGAACGAGTTTGCATCAAAATATCGACCTTCCACAACAGACAGAAGCAAGCTCTTTGTGTCAATACTTAAGTCGAAAATAGGTCGCTCGAGCTCAATCGTGGCGATATCCTTGTAATCTCGAGCATCCAGCACACGAAAATAAGTCTTCAGCTTATTGCGGCGTCTGTCTAAATCATCTCCCTGTAACCACAAGAATGCATTAGGAAATCGAAACACAATAAACTCCATTTTCGAAGGATGGTAACTTACTCCTGCGTACGGGTAATACGCGTATAGAATATTGCTGGTCGCGTTAAACTTGATGTTGCATTTGTCCAAAGCCGGCACCATGCGAAGAAGGCGATATGTTCGCAAGTCCCACACTGCGGAATTTACAATGACTTCATTTCCGCTTGGATGAAAATACCCATAGCCGACATTGGATAATTTATCAAACTTGTAGACCGCTCGTGTAGGGATTCGAGCATCCCAGAGCATCCCATCAGTCAGAATTGTTCCATCACATGGAGAGAAGCAACAGTTAGTTTCCATACCGTAGTCATTCGAACGCACACTGTCCTTCAAATTGCAAAGGACGCTACCTGTCGCAATATCAATCATAACAGCACCGAAATTTGAACGTTCATCCACACCAGTATCTATATCAGTATCTCGGGCATCCAGTGCGACAATACGATCTCCATAATGATTAAACAAAGCGCTGAATACATCACCCAACCTCCAACGCGCAGTTGTCATATCGTTGACATCCCACAAAGCAACTTCACTGGTTCCAAATCCTGTTAGCGCCACAGAACCTGTCATGAGAAGCCGATTTTGACGTCCCATACGGGTTTCTTCGTTTGTTTCTAATGAAACAATAGCACTTGATGCAGGATGACAAGTCCACTCCTCGACAACGCTATCGTTTTCAATATTCATACGACGCAGCTCTCCATCATGATTCCCCATAATGATGTCTTGTTGATCTACACCAAAGAACCGTGCGATGCTTACACCACTCCAATCAGCAGCGGTGTGTGCTCCCATGACACGATACGGACGATATCGACTGAATACGTATCGATTGATCCCAGCATCTGAATATGGATTTGAAAACACACGAGACTGATACCGATAGCCAGTCTGAGGTCGCTGCATGAGCCGAACGCAAATGTTCATATTCATAAGACTCACTGTTGGTGGATCGGGACAATGATGAACCGTGTCGTTATCCGACAACAATTTGAACGGCGGAACTGTGGTGACTGGATTTGAGCACTGCCGGTGCTGCTCTCGCAGGTAATGAGTAATGATCTCATCCAATTTGCTGTGGGTTGTCGTATGATTATCAGTAGAAATGTTATTGGGAGTGTTATATCCCGTACGCACGATTGATGGACTTTTTTGCGAGTTTGCTGGAAACAATGCGGTATTCGGTAGCGAACTGGACGACAATCCTCGAGTTTCAGGTTGTAAATTTTCAAGGAACAAGTGAGGGCTCGATAATGCCTGTTTGATATGTTTTCGCCTATGGATGGGAGTTGCCGATAATGTCCGAGATCCAGTGACTGAAGGTTTCGTATTGTAACTTGAACTGCTGGCAGTTAACAAAGGTGACGTGCCGGAGCCAGGTGGCGTCATCGTGTCGACATGTTTCTTTAGCTCTGGTGTAACTGATCCCATGGAAGATAAGCGGGGAATCTTCAGAGGCCGTTGCAACACATCAGTACCATTCCCCATCATTGATCCAAACGCAGAAGTATCTGTCCCAGTGTGATTATTGTTCGCAAGATTATTTTTTCGTTCTGGCAAGTTTTTACCAAACAACACAGCAGCACCCATCTTGGGTGATTGAACAGAACTGCAGGTGAGATGTCTTGAATCTCCATCGATATTAGCTTCTTCTAACAAAACGGATGCAGCGTGTTTCAGTCCTTTCGACATCAGATGGTCATGTATCAAACGCAACAGTTCATTTTCATCATAAGTGATCTTCGTTTGAGCGACGATACTAGCTTTTTCAATTTTTCGGACAGTCGGATCCGTAGCTTCGTTGATCACAGCGTTGGGAGCACGATGGGTCACTTGGGATATCAAATCCAAAGCTGCTTCCCGGAAGCGAACATGGATATCTGCATTTTCCTCCAGCACAGGGTCACCGCGAATTAAATCCGATAGAAGCTGTCCAATTTGCATTTTTTCCAAAATCTGAGCAATATGACGATCACGGGATAGACCTAAAAGTGCCCGAGTAGCGAGCAGACGAATGGCATCTGCATTCTGAACAGAGCGTTTATATCGAAGCAACTGAACGCATACTTTAATTGCGTTCTTCTCTCGAGCCAATTTACGAACGGGGCGAAGTGACTTGTCATCTTTTGCTTTAGAGCAGCAGCAGTTGTTCTCTCCCATCACCGCTGTTGCATCAGATCCAGTGCCAACATGAGTTGTTCCCTGTTGTTTATCCTTCCATGCTCTCATGCTTCTCGCCGTGAGAGTATATTGACGGATATCTTTATATGGATGCTGCCAACAGTCTTCAGCATGCGGAGGTGATACGCAATTACAAAAGACACGCAGGGCATCCCGAACCAAATCTGAATCCCGCGCATTTGTGACCATGGCAATTTCCAGTAAGATTGTCATTCCGGAACGCTTTAACGATCCACCTTCGTCTGCAGTAACTTCAGTCGAGCAAACCTCGTTGGCGAGGTCAGGAACCACAAGTGTGAGAGTTCGAAAGCATTCTAAACAAAATTGGGCCCGTTCAAATGTCCAGATGCGTGTGGGAGACGTGCTATCTTCAACATCACCCTTCTGAATCACCTCGCACATTGTATCCAAAATCTCCAGCATTACCAGAATACCACGGAGATGATTTAGCTTTGCTGCAGGTAGCCACATTGCACCTCCAGGACCTGCCGCAGCAGACCAAGTGTTGGTAGCATGTCCATTGGCTCCCGTCACACTAAAACGATACTTCTCGTAGAAGATGATATTCTGCTCATGAGCTTTGTCGTCCACGTCGATTGGCTTTGATGACGAAAGTTTCGGCACGCGTGCTGGAAGGCGAGATGTTGCTGCTGCAGCAGTCATTATCGGGGTTGTTGCTGATGAGTTAGGCCGATTCGATACGTGATTCAATTGCGCCAACCTTCTCCTCAGTCGATGCGTCACAAGCGCCATATGAACGCGTAAATATTGACGTAAGCACAAACATGCGTCATGTGCTAACTGTCTCTGTGCTGAAGATTTTGGATGGTTGCCAACTCGGATAATATTCAGGAGCGTGTATAAGCCGTTTTGCTTGTCAAAATAGTCGAGAATAGCCTTAAATGGGAGTGTTAGCCCAAAGAATACTACCGCATTTTGTCTTGCACGATCATTGGGACTTGAAAGTAAGCTGAATGCCACTGACAGCAAATTCTCTGGATCAGTCGTTATGATCTTTTCGATGACTGCTGAGGACGAAGCAAACCCATGAAGACACATTGACAGGCTTCGATCCAAAAGTCCAATTTGTCCTGTAGACTGTTGCAACTTTGTTGCTGCAAAAATGAGCTCTACACCACCAGCTTCGATCAGCAAGAAGCAGAATTTCTTGTGTGCCAGGAAATGGGAGGTCAGCTTCATAATGTGGGAAAGAACTGTAGGATTTTTGCTGTGAAGAAACGTGATAATTGTGCCGATGATATCTTCTTTCAGTGCTGGTGCGAAAAGCTCCAAATACTCGCCCAGAGAGCCAATGCAATCCAACGTGTATAACAACTCCAGCATGACTAGTCGTTTCAAATTCTGTTCATGACGTTCAGGATCGGGAAGTGGGTCTATTGTTCCATCTACAATCGGTATAGACGTTTCATCTTCATTGCTTGAGATGGGAATGGAGCTGCTCAGTGAGTTATCTACATTGTTGAGTCCGTCTTCAACATTGATGGTTGTATCAGTTTCGGCAACACCGCCATCCGTTAAGTTCCTCACGCTTCCTTCAGAGGAATGCTTACGTTTCAAACTCAGCCCAGCAGCTCGTTGTGCTAAACCAGACAGACCTGATGTAGTCTTGACGGAACTTCCGCCACTTGAACTAGCAGTGGAAATAGAAGTCAAGCTGTTCTTCTTTATCATTGCCCTTGCCGCCGCGTTTCGGAGATTTTCTTGGATATATTTCATCGCCACTTGTCGTTCTTTTTCCAACTTCGACGCATACAGTCGTGCTCGTTTCAAAAATTTGATAGGTGTGTCATTATTTACGACGATATCAGCAATAGTTCGGTCGCGTAAACCAATAGACAAGAGACCAGTGGCGTAGCAGCGAAGCGTTGGGTCTGAATGAGTGGAATATTCGCACATGCGTTCCAAAATTTCTTCATCATAGAGCAAACGAACAATGAATCGACTGTGAACTGGAACAGTTGCCAAGAGCAATCTACACGCAGCGGCTTTGACTCGGTTGTCGGTCAGTTCAGAGAGTTTTCCTTCCAGCTAGATAGCCAAAGTCAATCGGCACAAATCATTAACTGGTGAAAATCGCATGCAGCATATAGCATATATCATTTCAACATACCATTGCGTAAAATTCATCGTGTTGGTCTAGCACTTGCAGCAAACTGCCAATTAAGTGGCCTACGAAAGAAATCAGGCAGCATGTAAGCAAAAATCGTGGCTTTTCCAGCTTCAACTTCGCAATATCTTACCATCACGACGATAGGGTGGAATGCGCTCCTTCCGAAACGCAGTTTCCGCTTCTTCTAGTGCCTCAGCAATCCTATATCAAATAGTGACATCAGTATAAAATGGCTAGATACCCTCTTTTAGCTCCGAATCATCTTACATGTTAAGATTGGTTGTGAATTGCTCATCTGCCATCGAATTTCCTGACTGTAAGAGCTCCTGCGCGAGTTGATCAACCTTCGCTTCTACTGGATCGATCATATCGTCATCCACATGGATTGCCACCGTTTCTCGATGTGAGCGTGGCGGTGAATCGCCATTTTCCTCTTCCGATGCGCGGTCTTGAGTGCGGCGTCTTGGCTCCATATCGATATGTTTACTTCGAAAGTAAATTTCGAGAATTGGTTGAGTCGGTTAGACGAAATGTAGTACTATGATTGGTGAAAATTTTCACGATCGTACATATGATTGGCGGAGGAGTGGTCACCGATGTGGTAGCCACTGTTCCAACATTGTCTCGACAGTCAATCATGACGTTCTCATTTAACTTCGCTCTGGATGAGGAAAGTAAGGAAGAGGAACAGAACAAGACACGTGTGGTAACTACTACACATACTGCTGCGGCGAGTCTGACGCCGCATACACGTCATGGAGAACGATTTCAGTGGTCGCAAACGGTGGTGAACACGTCGTTTTCCGCAATTCAGATCCCGATGGACAGTGGCGAATCGTTGATGTTTGATATTACCAACACAAACGACCCAGGTTTCCTTGCTCAGACAGGCACCATCAGTGCTATCCTCACAACATCTGACCTTCAAGCAGGTGTATATGAAGGAGGTTTCAAGTTGTGGGAATGTGCGGTGGATCTTGTGAAGTATATGGAGGAGGAGTGTATCAGAGAAATCGGTATACCATCGAAAGTGATGGAACTTGGATGTGGACACGGACTCCCGGGGATTCATGCGCTACGCAGAGGTAAGTATATGCTACACAACTGCGCTTGTTGGGATTCAACTGGTGTATTGACGTGTTTACTGATGTAGGAGCGGAGCACGTAGCATTTTTGGATTATAACAAGGAAGTTCTGGAGCTGACAACGTGCCCAAATGTACTAAAGAACGTGCAACATGACGCACGAATGTATGAAAGAGCTTTGTTTTATGCTGGCGCATGGGAGAGCGTCTCGCATTACATGCAGAACATGGAATCTCAGAGTTCGGAGGATATGCAATATGACCTCATCCTTACTGCGGAAACCATATACACAGAAGCTGTCACCGTGGAGTTGTATGAGGTATGTGAGCTTGTTGTCTTAATGCAAATGCCGCGGCTGTTAGTTAATATTGGTTCAATATCGCTGACATTTCATTTTTCAGATGATCAAACGCCATCTACGAAGAGCCCCAACGTCTCGAGCTCTTGTCGCGGCAAAAAAATACTACTTCGGAACTGGCGGCAGTGTTCAGCACTTTCTAAATATCGTGAATACGGATGGTATATTCCAGGCAAAAACAGTATGGGAGGAGCAAGATTGTCGGTCAAACATTCGAGAAATCGTTCAGCTCACTTATGCCATTCAATAGAAATAGAGATGATGAGTGCGAATACTTTCTAACGTTGGTATGCTTGAGCAAGCTAAATGAGTGCGTTGCTTCCGAATATTCAGACTTAATATTGGACTGAATTCATGGGAGGAGAAAGTGACAAGGCATGACAAAGCAACCATTCACTTTCACGTATATGAGTATATTTATCCACAATGATGTATGCCTACCAAGCTATAATTGTCTCCATGATCAAATCAACCAGTAGTCCAAGTCTAATAAAAGCACATCAGACACAAGCTTTATGGCAATGAATGGTGGTCTCACTAGAATAGCAGCTGCGGAGAACTAATCTTTCAACACATTCATGGCATCAGCCTAAAATCTCTGGCAACTTCCGAACAGAACGCGTGGTAAGGAATTGCGGCTGGTCTGAGATTAAGTTTGAGGATGAAGGATCCCCAAGGATTGGTTCTTCACGGTTCAGTGTATGGAATAAACGCACATCAACAGAAACCTCATGTCAGAGTTGCATTGAAGCCTCGTGTGGGGAACTCAGCAAATGATACTGATCCAACGACAATCAAGATCACAACAGTTGATGGACTGATGAACGAATTGCGTCGAACCATCCATTCGATGTTTTGCACGATTGATTCAAGTATATCCACAATCGATCCGAATGACAATTACGCTCGGCAAGCCTTCCGGTACTTCACAACGACAAACACAATTACCCCTGAAGCCTTTCATCACAAGGTTGCTAAGCTCGGATTGAAGGCTTCGCGTTTACTATGTTTGGAATTGTTTGGAAGAATCGACCAAGAAGATCTTGGCGAGATTAATTATGCAACATTTGCCCGACGCATATTTCTCTGCTCCAGATACTTAAATGTTAACGAGATTGCTGACCAAGAGCACTTCAGTCTTAGAGCTGATCCGGGTGAAATCAATAATCGTACCATCAGTGACAACACTCCAGGCGTCACAAGCTCTCAGTCATTATCTGCTGACCGTAGCCCTCGGGCAAATTCTCCAATGTATACTCCTAGACAAAAAATCTCGAGTCTTAGCATACCAAAAAGCCCAACGAAACTGGCAATGCCGAATGATCAGAGACGGATGCCGAATCAAGACGGTATCGTCCTTATTTACGAGCACCTTTCTCTGGAAGAGATTGAGAACTTAATTTCGCAAAAGCTTGAGGAGAAAATTTCGCGTTCCACCGATCGATTTCGACAAGCTTTTCGATTTTTTACAAAATCAGAAGGGATTACGTTCGCAGAATTTCACCATCACCTGGATTTACTCCAAATTCACTTGTCTTCGACTAAAAGCCGCGCTCTATTCAATCGATTCGATACGGATGGAAATGGGACAATCGAATTAGCTGAGTTTGCTGCCAGTCTCTTCAACAAACGGGATATTGAAGCTGATATTATACAATCTTCCAATGCTGAAACTCACCCGAGCAATCGTGGAGTATCCGCTGGAAATGGGATAGAAATATTTGAAGTTCAAGCTGGCTCAACTCTTTCGATTGAGCAGATCATGGCGAAACTACGCGACAAGCTGGAACAGCATACCTCAAAAGAATCGGATCGATTTCGTCAAGCGTTTAAAATTTTCTCCAAGTCTACAGGAATTTCACCTTATGACTTTAATGTTGCTATGGGAAAGTTGGGCTTGAAACTCACAGAAAAACAGTTGCAAGAACTTTTTGAGATGTTTGATTTTGACAAAAGTGGCGACTTAGATCTCAACGAATTTGTACAAGGAATCATGCTTGATGATTATTCGCCGAAGTTTTGGCTAACGGTTAAGGATCGCCAGAAATTGGAGGAAACCAGACGACGACTGTATTCGATGGCAGTGCAGTCGGTTCAAAACTCGTGGACTATTCCTGAAATTGAGCAAATGCTTCGAGAAAAGATTGAGCAACGCACGTCTCGATCTTCAGATTGCTTTCGACAGGCATTTCGCATTTTCAAGAAAGTAAATGGTATCAAACCGGATGAATTCCATGCTGCTTTGGAAAGAATCGGCCTTGCATTGGATCGAAGTCAGTCGGATGTTTTGTTTGCGCGTTTCGACAAGAATGGAAGTGGAGACATCGACTTGGACGAGTTTATCCACGGTGTGTTACCTCCAGACTACACAGGACGCCAATGGGTTGCCGCTGCTGATGAAATGCATCGGATTACTGCCCAGGAAAAGAAGTTACAAGCCAAGATGCGGCCAGATCAATACATGACAGAGATTGAGATGGAAAATTGGAGCTTAGACGTGATTGAGAAACTCATACGAGACAAAATCCAACAGGCGACATCTAAAAGCTCAGACACGTTTCGTCAAGCTTACAAGATATTTAAGAAGAGCAATCATGTGACCATGGAAGAATTCAGAGAACGATTGTTGGCACTAGGGTTCCGTTTGACGCCGGCACAATGCCAAGGTCTGTTTCGACGATATGACACCAACAACAGCAATGATATTGACTTACAAGAATTCTGTATGAGGATACTACCTCCGGACTATACTGGCGATGGGGACTATTGGTCTCATTCGGACAACTACAAAAAGGCCAAGCAGCGCGAAAAATTGGAGTATGTGAAGCGTACTAAGAATGGGCTACTCATGCTGCCAAAATTTGACGAATCAAGGCGGTATACTCGCGCTCTATATACAACTCGTACTTTCGATGATCTGATCGATGACAACTCGTCCTTATTCAAAGCAGATGGAGAAGCATCGACAGAAACAAGTCGACCTGGATCTCCTGTAGTGAATCCCATCCGACCACCAACACCTCGCTCACCGCGTCCACCATCTGTGCAAAGTAGTTCACGGGGTTCAACCGAGTCATTGGCCTCGTCACCTCGACCGCACACAATGACTTCCAGTCCACGGAAGGTAAGGGTTGCATCTGCCACAAGCAGTGATAAACCGGGACCACCTAGCTCAACACTGGATTTATCCTCCGTTAAACCCCCTACACCAACGCCTCAAAAGGAATCATTCTCTCCCCGATCTCCTCGACCAACTACCACACTGTCTCCATCGAAGCAACCGTGTGACACGAAGATGAAACAGTACAATACGCCCCAGTATCATGTGGTAGAATACGAAGATGAAGAAGTAATGGATGATGATGAGGGTGATCTCGCCGCAGCTATTGAACTCGTGCGTGCAGCCAGACATGAACGTCGACGCCATCGCAAAGTACACGGTAACCGACGATCACAAGATGTTGAGGATGCAAGCGTTAAATCCACACGAAACTCCCCTCACTATGAACCCAGTGTCACTAGTAACACATCAGCGATGAGCACTGCGAGTGTGACTGTGGGAGTAGCAAAATATACACCACAAAAGACAAACGTCTTGCTCATCAGAAAATTCCTGCAGATGACAAAACGCAAAACGAAGAGCATTTCGAAGGGCAACGAATCACAAGGGTCCCTGCAGTCAAAGCACAAAACACATCGTTTATAAACTTTCAAGTAGACATTTGTGCAACCCCAAATAAAGCGATAAATATTAAGAGTAAAAAATTTTTAAGATTTGATCAACTGCCCACATCTGTCGAAGCATAGATGCCGTTGGGCTATGGTAACTCACGCAATGAAACACAGCGACACGTAAGAGCTGCAGAAAGTGGTCCAGAGTAAAATGTTTCGATTCCTGTCTAGGTGGTGATACTATGGATATTTTAGTGTATGCGAGTTGGCTCTAATATCTAGAAATATAAATGGAGCGACGAAGAGGCTACTATTCATATGTACATGTGGATTTACCTATTACAATGGTACTTGGGAGTTGTGGCAACCCCAACATAGACATCATCAGCTAATTGTGTGGAGCTAGCGGATATCTCTGTTTCCTTACACGCATGCGATGCGACAGTGTCTTATGATTCCCCAGAACGTTCGAAATGCTGGAACTCGACCTGGAACAGCGCCGTAATTAGCAACACGCGATCTTCAGCCGTAGAATTACGAGGAAATTCAAGAATGTAGTTATTGAAGTCGACTCCCATACGCAAACACGCCGTACATCCTCGCCGTCCCCGCGCGTACGTTCGTTGCAAATGGGCCACAATCGTTCCTTTCGTGTCAAGAATGTCGTAGACCGCATCATTTTTGCAACAGGTCGCTCCACAACAATTGTTGACTCGGCCACAGCAACTGAGATTCGTGCGCATTTTGTACGCCTTCTCATACGAACCATCAGGCAAGGCACGGTCGATATCTGTGTAGGTTGTGGCGAGGCAGCAAGAAGACATGCAACGACCGAGGTAAGGAGAAAAATCTTCTCGCACACGGCCAATTCGTCTTGGAGCTTGCCTATCCATCACTGCGTCCACATTCATTTCCAACGGCGAACAACAGCAGCCTCCGCATTTGAATGGGCGATCGACTATGTAGACATCACCAGTCCTCCTTGCAACAGTGAAATGGATCTTCAATGGCCGTAGGTGTCTGCAACCTAGGAAAGCCATCAAGAAGCGGGAACAAATTAAACTGCTCTCCTTGGCAAAGAGAAAAGTATCCAGCGCGTCTAGCTCATCTTCGGTTGGTTCCCAGCCATCGGGATCGCGTGGATGATTCTTTACTACTTTATTAGGGGGCAAGAGATGAATTCGATATTTATTCTTGGCCTCGTACGGAATCCCAAACAGCTGTGCCACAACTTCTAGTGCTTGAGCTTTCTGTCGAACCACGACACCGCCGACTTCGCTCAGTGTCTGGGCCACAGGATGCATCGATGTGCCTACGTTTATCGCTGTATACGTGTTCATTGAGCCTTGTGTTGCGGATTTCCGAGGGTAGATTGGAATATGAACAATCAGACAATCACCCAGGGGCGAATTAACGGTCAGGTACCGCACAAGGCGCGGTACTGCATTAAATGGGTGCCATCTCACCCGTCATTGGAGTCGTATCCTATGATAAGACGGACCGTTTTTTTTCTTTGGCTGTTCGATGTTGGTGTATTACTTTGAAGCTTATATCACAAAAAAATGCCTAGTGAGAAAATGGCAGCCAACACAATATGGATGATGTATATAACCACCACGTGCAACAGTACAGCAACGATACTTTCGAGGCAAAGGAGATAGGTCTAACTTCTAATTAGATCGAGCATGGGCACGTATCCGAAATCAGCGGTGTGGACACCCTTCCATGGGGTCATCCATCATCGTGTCTGAAGATACATGTTGGAGGTGGATAGTTACGGCAAGTATTGAAGATCAAGGGTAGTATGAATGAATAAATACGAAGCCGAAGATAAGATGAAAAGTGACGACAATGAACTTGCTGTATCTACTAAACTTTTCGAGTTTGATAGACATGAACATCGACTCCATGTTGAAGCATAGGATATCCGACGGCTGGATGATATCGAGAAGGAGTTCAATTTGGCCACCAGAGGAATTCATGTCGCTGTCATTCGTTGTTCATCTTTACAGTTCTGGTCACATGTGCAAGCAACTAACAACAAGCTGTTCATGGAGACATAGGCTACTATATATGAAGACTCAAAGATATAAAAATACTCCACTGCATTTCACTGTTCTCGTCGTGAAGAACCTCATATGGGTCTGCATTAACCATATCCTTCTCACTCAGACCCTTCGAAATGCTGGAACTCGACCTGGAACAGCGCCGTAATCAGCAACATTCGATCTTCAGCCGTAGAATCACGTGGAAATCCAAGAATGTAGTTGTTAAACTCAAACCCCATGCGCATACATGCACCGCAGCCGTTCTGATCTGGTGCATATGTTTTTTGAAGATAAGCTACGATCTCTCCCTTGGTGTCAAGAATGTCGTAGACCGCATCATTTTTGCAACAGGTCGCTCCACAACAATTGTTGACTCGGCCACAGCAACTGAGATTCGTGCGCATTGTGTACGCCTTCTCATACGAACCATCAGGCAAAGCACGGTCGATATCTGTGTAGGTTGTGGCGAGGCAGCAAGAAGACATGCAACGACCGAGGTAAGGAGAAAAATCTTCTCGCACACGGCCAATTCGTTTCGGAGTCTGTTTGTCCATCACAGCATCCAAGTTCATTTCCAACGGCGAACAACAGCAGCCTCCACACTTAAATGGACGATCAATAAGATACACATCGCCGGTTACTGTTGCCACGGTGAAATGAATTTTTAATGGACGCAGATTCTTACAACCCAGACAAGTAAAACAGAAGCGGGTGCAACACCCGCTTTCCTCCTTGGCAAAGAGGAAGGTTTCCAACGCCTCCAGCTCATCTTTGGTTGGTTCCCAACCGTCAGGGTCATGCGGTTGATTCTTTATAACCTTGGTGGGCGGAAGAAGATGGATCTTATATCTGTTCTTCTTCTCCAAAGGAATCCCAAACATTTGTGCCACCACTTCCCCAGCTTGAGATTTCTGTCGAACCACGACGCCCCCGACTTCCGTCAACGACTGTGGCACAAAGTGCGTCTTTGCGTCTGCGCTATCCATGGTCTTCACCTCTTTTTTCTTGTTATCCAATGCTTGGGGTGTGGTGATCTTGCGGTGAGTTGAGGAGTCCTCTTGACAGGTCGCCCCAGAAATCTTATGAAATACCGAAATACTGGTAACTCAGGGAAGATTCTCTGCTATGTTCTTTGGGTCTGACTTGATTAATCAAGACTAGACAACCGCGAAGTAGCCAACTTCGACACTTGGATTCAATGAATCCAGGAGAGTAGGTGCCCATTCTTAAGAAAGATGTTTCTAGCAGCATTGGCATCTCTATCAAGAACGAACTTGCAATGAGAGTACTGAAAGACTTTTTGGTGCTTCATCTTGTGGTTGATTCTCCTACACTGAGAATAGATCTTTGTTGTAAAGTGTTCCTTACAGTCGTATGTGTGATGCTTGCTTTCCTTTCACACTGATACTACTGCGTCACACTTTCTGGACAGTCACTCTGATTTTCCACGCACTCGATCTCCTCACATCCGTTCTTGAAAAGAAGAATGGCGTTCATTGCGCACTCTCATAGCTCTTGGTGATCTTCCCGAGTATCGAAAAATACTGATATTGCTAGCTGGCTAATTCTCCAAAGTTAATACAAACAAGCGGCCTTTGGATATTTTTGAAACGGCTCGTGCTCATATCGTTCACCCGCCTGTGAAAAAAAGACTTCTAATGGCCAACACACCCGAAATTGATGTCGATGGTGACAAGCCTGTGCTACTTAAGCGGAAAGACTATTTGGGCACGGAAGAAGCCGCGCAGTGCCATCCCAACCGCACGTATTACTATCGGAAACCCACCGATTTACAGTATGTGATCGATTCGTCCACGAGTCAGTTGCTGAAAGATCCAAATGATCCCAAAGTACTGCTGGCACGAGGTGTGGCGTTGTTTAAACAGGCCAGTTACGTCAATGCCATCCACGATCTCACAGAGGTACTGCAACTGGACAAAGCCAATGTCAACGCCTATTACACTCGTGGCTTGGCATTTTCGAAACTCAACCAAGTTGATTTTGCGATTCGAGATTTTACACAGACGCTGCAGCTTAATCCGGAACACGTGAATGCAGCGTACGCGCGAGCATCCTGTTACAACTCGAAAGGCGACTTTGTTCGTGCTATTGAGGACTACAATTTCGCGTTGGTCAAGGACAAGAAGATGAAATTACATCAAAAGCAACAGCAGCAGCAGCTTAAAATGCATCGATCGCTCAATTTCACTAGACAGAGATCCAACCATTCCCCTCCACCTCCTCCTGGACCTCTACATCTAAGCCAACATGAGTTACATAGCAACAACAATCAACATCTTGCTAATCCACGGGAGCCTCGATTGTCAACCACTGATTCAGGGCGCTCCGGAGACAATAACAAAAATGAATCTCGGCTGTCATTTGTTCCAACTACATCGTCTGGGAGCGGCACATCTTCCTCCTGTGTACTGATCGCTCCGGTTCCATCAACACATTCTACTGTATCTGAGAGGAGGAATAGCGTTGCCGTGATGCAATCAACAAGCAGTACAACAATGGTTCCAGTCCGAGCACTGGAGGAAGCAGAGCTTCACCACAGCAAAGGTTTTGCCTATCGTCAGGAGGGAAATTTTCAAGCAGCCGCGGAAGAATACAGCCATGCAATTCGTTTGAATCCGCAGCATTTCAAAGCCTATTTCAATCGGGGTTTTGCCTATGACAAGATGAGACGATTTGATGCCGCGATCGCTGACTACACGACAGCACTGAACATGGACCCGACGAACGCATTTGCATATTACAACCGCGGTATCTCACTTGACCGTAGCGGCGATTACTTGGGCGCTCTCGCTGATTTCTCCAAAGCCATCGATCTCCTCCCAACAAATGCTGATTTTTACCACAATCGTGGCTTTTGTCACCGCAAGCAAGGCAACTTTGAACTCGCCATTCGTGATTATACGAATGCCATAGAATTCAACGCAAATCATTTCAAGTCGCTCTACAATCGTGCGTATTCCTTCGATAAATTGGGTAAATACCAAGAAGCAATTGATGACTACACGGCTGCTTTGCGTGTGGAACCAGAAAACGCCAATGCTTATCATAACCGTGGCAGCACATACGACAAACTCAAGCAGACGGACTTGGCCATCGCCGATTTTGACCGCGCGATTACTTTACAACCTCAAGCAGCATCCAGTTTTAACAGCAGAGGGCTCTGCTATGATCAGCAAGGTCGGCATTTGGAGGCATTAAAGGACTTTATGAGGGCAATTGCGCTCGAACCGAACAACGCCGTCTTCTACCACAATCGCGGCTACTGCTACCGCAACATGGGCGAGTTCGCTCAGGCAATTGCCGACTACAGTGCAGCACTGCAATTGGAGCCACGCAATGTCGCAGCTTATAATAATCGCGGATATGCCTATCGAAAGAGCAGACGCTACGAAGAGGCTGTCCAGGATTACGCAACAGCATTACAGATCGACCCGACCAGCACCCGTACGCTTAGCAACCGTGCATATTCATACGCAAAAATGGGCAGCTACCGCTTGGCAATCGATGACTACACGCAAGTGATCGCATTGGACCCGGAGAACGGATACTCGTACCATAACCGTGCCATCCTTCTGGACAAAATCGGCGAGAAACAGCACGCGATTCTTGATTTTGCACGTGCTGCTGCACTGAAAAAAAAACAAAAGATCGGGACCGTAAATCATGATTCTTATTTCCACACAGAAGTAGATGAGCTCTAAATTTGGTTTTATATTGAGATTGTTGCTTTTTTAAAATTTGAAGCCCGAGTGCACGGCTACGACGCCGTGCGTGTAGTTGGTGTACGTCACGCGCTTGAATCCCACGTCTTCCATCATGCCTTTGAATTTTTCCTGCGGAGGGAACTGACGAATACTCTCTACCAAATACTATAATTAAGTATAGAAAAACAGTTAGAAAATAGCAATACAATGGAACAATGAGCTTTAAGTGAAAATGTACCTGGTAAGAACTCCGATCTTTCGCGACGGCTTCGCCCAAAAGTGGAATCACATTGAACGAATACTAACCAAGATCATACACCAGCAGCATTAAATATACAGAGTAGAATTATGCCAGAATCAGCAGCATTTCCATAATCGTACCGCATCGTAGACAGATCGAATGAGCGGATTCGGGACGTGACTGAATTCGAGACACATGAAGCGTCCACCCGGCTTTAGCACACGATAGGCTTCGGCCAGCGCTTTGTCTACATGCGTCACATTGCGGATACCGAATGCGATCGTATAGACATCAAACGAGTTACTTTCGAACTGCAACTGCTCTGCGTCGCCCTGTTCCCACTTAAACAATTTCTCATTCGCATCCGGAAGCAATTGCGCCGCGCGGTCCTTGCCGACGGCCAACATGGACGAGTTGATGTCGCAGATCACAATCTCTGAGTCTTCGCCGTAGTTGTTGGCTGGTGACAATAAGCGACGAGCAATACGGAACGCGATGTCACCTGTACCACCTGCCACATCCAACACGCGAAGGGGTCCAACAGGATGTAAAGTGTTGATAAATGAGTCCTTCCAAAGGCGATGCATGCCACCGCTCATGAAATCATTCATCACATCATATCTGTTACACGCGCATATGACACTGTGGTTATGTGATTGCAGTCGGGATAATAGGGACGTGAGAACCTTACCGTTCCGCGACACTATGGAAGACAGAGGCGACCATGGGCTTCTTCTCCTCCTCACGAACCTGCTGGAAGCCAAAGTGCGTAGTGGAGGAAGCAGAAGAAGAAGATGTAGAGGAGAACGTTCGACGCATGGAAGGATGTGTTGCAGACACTCGAAAGCGCCGCAGGAGAGAAGTTGTCGTGACCATCTTCCCCACTCGGCGGCTTGAGATCAATGAGAACCCCACAAGCTCAATTGCACCACCACTCTTATTGATACAGATTGGCCCAAATAGAGCGCTTACAAAATACCGTATGCGTTTGTAATAGAAATCCTCATATATCGTACAGTACATATATCTTATAGAAGACTTGCAGATGAGTGATTGACTCGGCCTTTCACTTGATGCAATTGTTTGTATTCTCAGCGTTGTCTCCACACTTTCTCCATAAAGTTCTGGAATTCTACTGATGTAGTTTCAAAATCTTCACCTTACTGCGCATCTAATGGTCTGTTCCATCTGTGATAGCTTGTTGGTGGCTTATGTCCGAATTGTTTCTGAAAGTCCATCGATATTTCAAGACATCGCGTCGGGTTTCTTCTGTCCTCTAGCTATCTCATCAGTGTGTGAATTCATTTCTGGTTTTCCTCGCTATCGTTAACTGTGTCTTTTGCTAGTTGAACAAGTGGAACATGAAGACCGTCATTTCATTGCTTGCAGCACTCTTGATCGCGGAGGCTTTGGCGGATCAACCGGCAACTACAGCTCCACCGCCGCCACCAGCGCTTCAAGCTCCTCCAGCCAATGCACCAATTACTGGACATCCAGCGACACAGCTGCCAGTGATACAACCTCCCGTTACACCAGTGCCACCTGCGAATGTACCTCCAGTTAACCCACCGGCCAACCAGGCTCCTCCAGCGAACCCACCACCACCTGTGTACGATGCAACCAATGTTGCAGTCAGCAAGGGCTTAAATAGCACGACCTCTCTCAGTGGATCCTCAAGTGGATCTGGCTCGAGTGCTACTGACGTTGGCACGTTCCCAAAACATAAAAAATCGAACAACACTACGCCAACTCCCACACCAGTTTCGAGCACTTCTGGGATTATTATTGGTCGCACTGCCGTGGTAGTCGTTGCGGTAGTGACCACGATCATCTTCACGTGAGAGTGAATTCGTGAGACACAGATACTTTGGAGAACAAAAGACCTGGAAGTTAGTGGCTGCTGCCTCTGCGAAAATACAGATACATGGTTTGATTTTTGTTCTTCTATTAGGCGACTGCATTTATTGTGACTCTGGGTGCGCTTGCAATCATAGAGGTGGATTTGTGAGACGTGTTCATTGGATGCCATGCGTCCGTGGCCACTTCTTTCGAGAATGTGCAATTCTCACCACTTTGTCTTTTGGTAGTTGAAGTCGCTGTATTGTAGTCGACCCAGCTCTTGTCACAGATATTGAACCTCGGTAAATTAGTGACATGATCGATTTCTCGACATTGATACTTCTCAGGTTTCAACCTCACTTTAATATGCAATATCTTTAAGAACCATACACTTTGTGTGTGTTTTGAAAATTGAAGCAACGCGATATTTAGAAAGAAGCACGAAGCAGATGGTAACAAAAAGAACAAACAAAAAATTGAACTGTGTTGATGTATCTCAGTCTCAAGAAAGCTCCCAAGACGTTTTTCCGTGGCGACGAAAACGCATAGCTTTCCAAGTGGTGGTATCTTTTTGGACCAATTGTTTGTTGTTGTATTGATCAATATCACATCTAATCTGGAACTCAATTTTGTTCAATAATAGTTGACAATTTGAGATTTATCCTCAGTGCCTGTGATGAATCTGTAGCAATCTGAGATAATTGTTAGAAGAATACGGCTACTTTCATCATTCTACGCATAATAACTATAATTTGGAATATTTTAGACGCATATATGTTACAGAATAACTATTTCCTATTTTTGAAATTTTGTTTAGAATATACTATATTAAGATAAATAAAGGAAAATTAATATAATTTTGCAAAGATTATGCAATTTCTGTGTTGCCGACCATCGAAATGCGCCATATTTTGTTGGCTGCTTCTCGTATGTGCAGAAAAAAGTGGAAAATTAAACTTGAAAAGCATTCCAAAAGCATGGTTCAATGTAGATTACTCAGCATTCTCAGTGCTTTGAATTGTTTTTGAATGGATAGTTGAACCAAGGGAGTTCTTATCGCAAGTGACACCAATGCTGTGTTAGTGGGTTCGCTCTTTCGTCTTGTGTTTCGTGTGCTAGATACAAAAACGAAATGAGGAAGAAGCCATTAAAAATATGGCCAAAACTGATTTAAACTGATTTCGTTTATTGCGATGCGCAAAGCACATGTATGTATGGTACTGGAGTCAGTGAAGAAGATCATGAAAAATGTGTAGCTCCTCGCTTGCTCTCCTTGATTTTTGCTCATGGGAGCGCGCTATGCAAACAGGAACCCATTATTGTTCTTTGAGTTCTCGTCGTATACTCATTCCTCAATTTGCTGACAATCACAACAATCACAACAATCACAACACACAAGCCATGAAGATCTTCAACCTCCTTCTTGTTGCCATCGCCCTTGCTGCAGCTTCCGCACAGAGCGTTGACTCTGTCGTTGACGAAATCCAGTCTACTGCGGCCTCAGCTGCCGAAGCTGTGTCATCTGCTGCCAACGACGCCGCCAACACCGCCAACTCCATTGCAAGTGACACCGTCAACACGATCTCATCTGCGGCCAACGATGCGATTGACGATGTCAGCTCTGCTGCCAATAATGCTGAATCCTGGGCATCCTCCGCTGCCGATGCTGCGGAATCCTGGGCATCCTCCGCTACCGATGACGCCAAATCCTGGGCATCCTCTGCCGCTGACGGTTTAAGTTCTGCTACTGATGCCGGATCATCGGGCAGCTCTGATGCCGTCTCTCTTGCTGTGGGCAGTGCCGTGGCTGTCACAGCCGCTGTCGCCACGTACTTATTGTAAGCTTGGTGAAACTGCAAACCACAAGTGAGTACGATTGAACGAGGCACAAATGGAGTGTCTTTGTATCTAGAAACATCCTAACAACGAATACATACATGTGACTTTTTTTTTCTTCTTTTCTTTGCGTCTCGTTTCTCGACGTACTTGATAATCCAGGCTTTCTCGCTCAATATTTACACGTCGCACATTTTAGACAGATGATCCCTTTTTCAAAGTTCTTTAGCATAACATAATAGAAGAAAAAAAGTAAATGGCTATTGCTCCCTCTTTACACTACCGCGAATGTAGGATAGCACCCTGCGCATATCGTCGGCGGTATTTTCCACAACCCATTTCAATGGCAGGAAACTGAATATACAGAGAAACACGGACACTCGCTTGATCCTTTTCCACGTGCGTTGCATTGGATATTCCTAGTGGCTGACTCTTGTTCCCAGTTGTCCAGTTGTTTACCATCGTCAGTTGAAGTCGTCTGTGACAATCAGCTGCGTCTTGAACATTGCCGCACCGTATCGTGCGCCACCTGATACTAGAAAACCCAGGATATTCCCTCCGTACTGTATTTTTTTTCTCCAATAGAAGAAAAGAAAAAAAAAAGTCAGATTTATCTTGATTTTTATATTTAGAAATAATAATACTAATAAATGTACCACAGATGGTAAATCATGAGAAAAAATGCGATCAAGAAAATGAACAACCATACGATCTGGTTGTTGTTCAAGATAGCCTTAGAGTATCCGAACAGGCGGTGAACATGCGTGCTTGCGCGTGTGTGTGTACGTTTGTGTATGCGTCTTCTTTGCATTCCTCTCTCTACATGATCAATGATGTTGTTCAAAATCACCAGTTGAGGTAGGATCGCAGTTCAAGCGCTTGGGATCTCCTCATTCCTCAATTTGCCAGCAACTACAACAACAGTCCTTCAAACCAACTTCTTTCACTCTTAAACAATGAAGACCTTCCAGCTTGTCCTCGCCGCCCTCGCCATGGTTGCCGTTGCTGGCCAAACCACGGACACCACTACCGCTACCAGCGCTGTTGCCAGCACTGCCGCTAGTACTGCCGCTAGTACCACCTCTAGCGCCGCCACGGATGCCACCGCCACTACCACAGACGCGACCACGGCTGCAACCTCGACCACTGGCTCGTTGGCCACCGCTGCCACGACTTCTACGGCTGCCTCGGTTGATGCCTCGGTCGCTTCCTCGGGTTCCTCGGATGCTACCACCACCGAAACGTCGGGCTCTTCAGATGCGACTGAAGTCGAAAGCTCGGGTTCGGGCTCCGTCACGGCAGACTCAGCTTCTGGCTCTTCGGGCGCTGTCACCGTCGCTCTCAGCAGCGCCGTCGCGGTCACTGCCGCTGCTGCCACCTACTTCTTCTAAGTTGTTTACTTCCTGAAGTAGTGTACAATCTCGGTCCATGGGGAATGCCCTGGAGAAAAAGAATGCACCCAGTACCTTTCGTGTTTACATAGAATAACTCTACCATAAAAAAATACTTGCATTTTGTACTTCCTGATCTTGTGTCATTTTGATCTGATATCTCATGAAAACGCTTGCATGAAGGATCTGCCTTCAACCAATCAGGTCGATGATGAACATCCAGATATAAATAATCTTGACGTATCTTCAAGACGATGCATGGATAGTTTAAGAAATTCATTAATTTGCACGCGTGAGATTTAGGTTTCACCTTTCTTGGAGAGATTGTTTGCAAATGAAAGATGAGGAGAGACTGGTTTTATCAGCACATTGTTATGAAACCAATCGCATATCGTATCAGCAAGAGCCATGATCTCAGTACTCCATTTATATCGAGATAGTGCCTATAATGCGTTTATAGAGAGACACTCCGGCCCAAGTATATCGCTTCATCCATCATTACATCTGCATCACCAGCACAATCGATAGTATTTATGGCGAGTGCAGACTACTACCATCTTAATTGCAAACCGACACTAAAACCACGCTCACGTCCAACTATAATAGACACGCGATCCCATTCAATGATAGCCACTAGTATTACGGGGAATAGTGGAAAATCTGTCATCTTTTCCGCAGTCTTTCATGTCTGTTGGTGATACCATCAACCAGTATTTCCATAGCATTTCGCCAATTAGAACTTTTCAGTCTCTGACTCATCCATCTCTCCTAACTCAGTACTCTGAGCTTTGCCACACGGTTACCGCACGGAACCGCAACGGTTCACTTCAGTTTTCTTAACCGTTCCGTTGACAGCCCCGCAGGTGTTTGCGCCATTGCGGTGGTGTTTCGAGTGTGGGAATCTTCCCTTCTTTGTTTGACATCACTTTTCCATATAGAAGAAGGCGTAGGTGAGGAATACCATGTTTGCTCCTTTGTTGCGCGCAAAAACAGCGCGACTGGCGCCTATGGGCGTGCGGTTCAAGACTTCGCTCATGTCGGATGTTCATGGCACGACGCACGGCAAGAAGCATTGGAAGAACAAACCACTCTTCCGTCGCGAAGGAGATAAAAAGTTCCGGAACGGCCAGGAAGCTGCCGACATGCTGTACGCTTTTTGTATTATTCCTATCGTATGTTGATGATATCTTTATGATCTATCTTCTCTAACCATATATATACAATTGCACTACAGAATGGAAGAAGCGATACGCCGAGATCCTCACCAATCCGAGTGCGTTGGCTCGTTTTCTTGTGCATAACTAGAAATCTGTTTACATCCTTACTGACGGATTACTACGATATATTCGACAGTTTCCTTCAAGCTGTCACGCATTTTGTCAACTCGATCGTGCCAGTGTTTGACCGCTACCCGAAGTATGCTTGGGTCATGAAGACTTTGATGGAACCGGAACGTGTCATTCAGGTTTGGAAACAAAGACACTATATCTTTCTCATCTTCTATAAGTCATCTCAATTCCTATCTCATTGTATACATGTAGTTTCGCGTGCCATGGATCGACGATACTGGCAGTAGCCGTGTGAACCGTGGTTTCCGTGTGCAATTTTCCAGCTCACTCGGTCCGTATATGGGCGGCTTGCGGTTCCACCCACAGACCAACCACAGCGCGGTCAAGTTCCTTGCTTTTGAAGCAGTTTTCCGCAATGCGCTCGCTGGTTCATACGGCGGTGCGCATGGTGGTTCGGATTTTAACCCAGTCGACAAAAGTGAAGCCGAAGTCATGCGCTTTTGCCAGAGTTACATGACAGAACTCGCCAATTATATTGGTCCACATACCGATACTCCAATGGGCGGAGTGGGTGTTGGGCCAAAGGAGATTGGCTACATGTTTGGCCAATACAAGCGTCTGCGACAATTGCATTCAGCTGGTTCGGAAGGTATCATCAGTGGGGCTTACTATTACCCTGAAGCAACTGGTTATGGTGTGGCACATTTTGCCAACCGCGTCCTGGAATCGCGTGGTGAATCACTCAAGGGCAAACGCTGTTTGATCTCTGGTGCTGGTGTCGTTGCACTCAACGTTGCTGAGAAACTGCTTGATCTCGGTGCTATTCCGATCGGCATGAGCGATTACTTTGGCTATGTCATCGAACCGGAAGGGTTTACGAAGAAAAACATTCAAGAATTGAAGCGCATCAAGGCTGATCGCAGTGCGCGTATCGGTGGCTACATCATGTCGTCGACAAGTGCGTTGTATCACCCTGCGGAAGAAGCGAGCATTTGGGACACGCCTTGCGATTATGCCTTCCCTTGCGCCATCCAAAACGATATCAATGGTGAATCCGCTAAGAAACTGATCAAGAACGGCTGCAAGGGTGTCTTCGAAGGTGCCAGCCTGCCCTGCACGGAGGATGCGATTGAATTGTTCAAGCATCACAACCTCGCGTTTGGCCCCAACAAGGTCGCCAATAGCGGATCGTTTGCGTTGGTGCGAAAGAATTTGGGTACGACTGACTTGTCACCAGAAGAACTGGACACAATCATCAAAGGTATGAATTTACGACCTATCTACATATAAAGCTTGATGATAGCAGTGACTGAATAATGTTGATTTTGATGCTGTAGATTACATGTACAAGGCGCACGATGTGGTCGCACAAACGGCGGAAGACTTCAATACACCAGGTGATTTGGACGTTGGCGCCAACATCGCGGCTTTTGTAAGTGTCGCGGAGGCCATGTTCCGCCAGGGAGTAGTGTAAACAAACATGTAAAAGTTCCCTGTTGCGTTTGTTTGGTTTCAAAATTACACCTCTTTATTAACAAATGGCACAACAGCAACATTTTTTTGCTGTGGAGGTATTTTTATGATGGTTTGGCTATCATTGTTTCCTTGATGGCTGAATTCTCTTACTGGAGTGTTTGGCAGTGAAGCCAATGAAGTCCAGAGAGGGAAAAGCTTCCTTGACGATTCTTATCCTCTCTCTCTCTCTTGCTACGTGCGACCGTGTGAAAAAGCCAGGCGAGAGTTCAGAAGTACGAGTACGACTCGTCATTCATCCTGAACAGGTACGGCTGAGTGCTGGTCATCGGCAAAGCTGCTTTGTGAGGTGGGTGGGAGGTTGGTAACCCATAGTGCCGTTTCCATGTAATCTCCCACTCTGTTCAGCATTAATACTCACGACAGCTCTAGTCGTAGCTACAATAAGACCACATCAACCCAACACAGGATAAGTCAAGGACACAATGCTTTCTACAAAAGCAGTAGATGTTTTAAAGGAAGCGTCATGGTCTGATAACTATTTCATTGTCAAGTTTCTTAATTCTTTACCTTTTGCCTCGTCAATCGCTTTGGCCATATAAAAGGAAAGGCAGAATTGACGTTGTCAATCGTGTAGGTCTCCAGTACAAAATTCGTAAAATTATAGATTCATTTGAGTCATTACGCCCATCTCCCTTCTGTGCTCTTTGCGATCCAGACATGTCGTGCTGAAACCACCCACGTTCATGTGGGTGGCGTTTCGATTTACCGTCAACATAGAAGAATGCAAAGAGAATGCGCGAGGAATTATAATAACCGAACAACATTTTTCAGTCGTTCTTTCTACACTGTATACCATTTAAGAGTAGTGAGGCAACAGAAAATTCCCTCCCCTTCGCAGCACTCAGCAACTCTGAACACCTCAGTCTTGGGCAATTGGGTACAGTCTGCCATTCCATTGTGACGTCGAACTGGCAAGAGTTTGGAAAAAGCGCGACGACGCACGCGGGACGATCGCATTTTCGCACGTCAATCATCATGCGTCTCCGTGTCTCATCGATGTGGTGGCTTCTCTGTAGCCACGTTGTCGCCGCTGCTTTCACTACTACCAGTCACACCAACACCAACACTTCAATATGTAACTCCACAGCCTTAAGCGCTACCTCAGAGTCAATATGGACACTGCAATGCAATGATGAAGAGGGTGCAACTGCTTCTTCATCGTTCCTGAATTTTGATCCGTCTCAAGTGACGAACTTCTATGTGAATTCAGCGATGACGGTTATGCTGGACTCACAGGAACCTACACAAGTCGAACTTTCGTCCACGTTTGCCTACCTCGGTCCACTGATCTCCACGACGCTTACCACATTGTAAGCTTACTCACTGCTTCGCTTGACACGTCTATATGGAAAAAATTGCTGATTCTTGATGTGTTTGTGTTGTGATATACTGGTAGCTCCCTCACAGCTGAGCCTTCCTATGTACATCAGATGCCAGTAGAGATCGAGCCAACTGCATTTGAGCAGCTCTCAGCTTTGCAAGTCTTGTAAGGAAAAATTATTTTGGTTGTTTTGAATATTTTCAATAAGACGCTTACGTATCGTATTATGTGTGCAGGGAGCTACAGGACATTCCATTAGCAAATCCAGAATTGCATATTGTGCTGCCTCGCTCCATCCAGCAAATGTAAGAACTAGGTGCACATTTTGCTCTTGGTTGCATTCGGTTCATTTCGTTACGTTTCTGGATTACTTTTGCTTTTGTTAGCATCATCGTGGGCTGTGGGTTGAAAAAGTTTTCGTTTGAACTTGCTGATGATTCTTCTATTTCTTCATCTAAAATCACACACATGTACGTCTTATCTTCTTCCTCTCATTGGTCATTTACTTGATGAGTTCACTCAGCATGTGTGTAAATGCAGTGATCTTCACTCCAATGCACTCAGTGCTATCCCAGACGAGTTTTACGACATTAAAGCTTCAGCCAAGTAGTACGACAATCCAATCCACACACAATCGTTATCTAATGATCAAAGTTGATTCATTATGATGTATGTGTTCACATTGTAGTCTGGACATCCGACTTAA
This sequence comes from Pilasporangium apinafurcum, assembly GCA_001600495.1. Classification (NCBI taxonomy): domain Eukaryota; phylum Oomycota; class Peronosporomycetes; order Pythiales; family Pythiaceae; genus Pilasporangium; species Pilasporangium apinafurcum. The sequence continues at coordinate 584,796 of BCKE01000016.1, read as the reverse complement.
CCAATTTATCGAGATTTCGGTGACTTCTACCAACAAGCCCACACTGACACGGTGGATGAAGAATGGAATTCTTCAAGTGGACAACGTCGTTGCATCACACTTCCCATGCTCTGATGGCGTTTTGAAGGAAATCCAGGGACTATCGCAGACGTTCACCGTCTGTGTACTCAATCCCGATCCGGTAAAAGAAAAAATCGCGAGTGAAACCACAGCATCTTCACAAGTCAATGATGCTTTTGGAAGTTTACCTATTGCTGCAGATAGCAGTAGCTATCAGTCTACCAAGACAGCAGGCACGGACGGTAGCAATTCAACCTATAATTCTTCGACCATCATCCTGGTAGCGATCATCATGTGCGTTGTACTGATCGCACTTGCCATCGGCGTCTGCCTCATCCGCCGCCGTCATGTCCAAGCAAAGCGACAGCAACTACAGCTGAGCGGAGGGCTACCGCCTCCGTTTGACAAACCGACACTATCCTCGAGATCGCTTTTTACGTCTATGGCGACGGATGATTTCTCCATTTTGCGTCGTAGTAATTCGCTCTCATCGTCTTCTTCGTCTTTCGTCATGATGACACCCGCACCAGAGTCATTGATCCACCATCGACCCAAGAGCTCAGGCGGACGCAATGGTAACGGAAAAGCAAGCAGCGCTACGGCAGCCACTCCAACTCTAGCCGATAGAAGTAGCTATCGCTACGACCAACTTCAGTCTTCTGCAAACATATCTCCGCTATCAATGGAAGTCACGCCTGCGGCCAATGGCTTCCTCATGAGCAAGAACCTCCAATCACTAACTGGAGTTGGTGCGTTTTCTGGTTTCTCCGATATGGGTAAGCCGAAAGAAAGCCGATACACTGCACGTAAAAAGCTCAGGCTTGTACTCGAAGCAAGCGTGAAGGACCGCAAAACAATCGAAATTAACAAGCAAAAGTACATTGTATATGGGAAACTGACCGAGATGGAGCATTGGCTCGCGGTCAATTGTCAACCAGTGCATGATTCCGAGATCTCAGTAGACACAAAGCTCGTATTGCGCTTTTACATCGAGCATGATCGCTCGTTGGCTGCCAACGAGTGTAGAGCGCTGCAGATTTTGAAACGCGATGAATCCTGCATGGGATTTGTGCCACAATTACTGGACATTGCCTCAGAAAACGAGTTTGAAGGCACCAAGTGTTCGGTGCTATTGCTGGAAGCAGGTAGCGCTACAACTCTCTTGCACATCGCGCGTGGTCAACTGGATAAATCGAATCAGTTTTCAGTCATCCAACAATTTAGTCGTGTGTTGGATGCGCTCGAGTGTCTGCATTCGCGCGACTTTGTTCACGGCAGCTTGCATATGGAGAGTTTGGTGCTACATAACCATGACCAACTGAAATTTCAGTCGCTGGAACATTCAACAAGATTTGGCTGCCCTATTGACAGTTATGCGGAAGCAGCCGTCGAATATTTAGCTCCAGAAATGGCTCGCTATGCACTTTATGACAGCACGGAAGATGAAAGTAATGATGCTGTACGTGTTGCTGCCCTTCAGGCATCCTATTCAGTGGATGTGTGGAGCCTTGGAGTGCTTTTACTGAAAATGTACGCTACATCCAAGCATCTGGACGAATTTCGTGGTTGTGACGAACCTAGACACATGCTTCAACGCGTTGCTGAACCCTCTTTTACCTTCGAAAGGTCTATTGCGCTATACGTCCCGCACGAAGACGTGAAGCAACTCTTGCGATTGTGTCTCAATCGTCAACCCAGTCAGCGTCCAACGATCGAGGCAATCCGTCGCCATCGCGTACTTCAAGCCTACGAACAGGAGTTGTTTCAGCTTCAACAGGCACCCCGCCCATCATCAATCTTTGTTAAGCATGTGCAAAGTGATATGGAACCAACAACACCTCCAACTCTCTGCTTTTTTCTACCGCCAGAGGAAATCGGTCTCGATGTGTGCTTCACTGTCGATGAGTGGATCACCCATCTGACGATTGTCATCGAACAGCACAAAGTCGCAAAGACAGATGTTCTGTTTCCACTGCTGTTCATGTGCGAAAGTGATATGGAATTCAGTACATGTTGCGTAGCCACAGGTCCTGTCAAAGCAGAGAGAATGGTAGCATTGTCAATGGTTTCGCTAGTGGCACCACTTGTGCAGGAAACAAAGCTCTTCCTTGAAGCCAAAGCGATGTTGTCGTCCGATCCAGTGCTGCACATCGCTGAAGCGAGTGGACTGTCGCTGCCGCATTGGATGGAATTGACGAAATTCTATTGTGCTTTAGACAAAATGGCGCTCATTCCAGTGAATTCCTTTAGTGCCATGACACTCAAACCGTTGGAAGAACTACTAGCTAGTGAGGAGAAAGAGGCTGCGCAGCAAGTAATGGACGAACTCAAGTGCTTGGTGTTTAGTCAAGAGAAGCGAGAATTTGTGCAGAGTTTACTAGACGTGCTTTCTACTACGACTGCTGTCAGTGGAAAACGAGAAAAGCATCGTCGAATTCAAAACGCATGGTCTGGATTAGCACAGTTCAGAATGGAGGATCAGCATGCGACCAATTACAGCATACGATGGTTGTGTCCAAACCACGCTTCTCATGAGCAGTAAAGGGTTAAACGCATTCGTACATGTAAAAGAACATTTGATTAGTGATGGAGTCTACTTGCAACAGGATATTTATTTGCTACGCGTGAGACTTTTCTACGTGATCCCTGTGCATCAATTTGTCTAACAAAGTGAATAAGAATGTGGATATGAATAATGGTATCTTCTTCACTTATAAAAGAGCTAAAACAACGACATGCAAAGTATACTAGACAGAAAGAAAAAACAAGCACTACTGATAAGAGCGTTTTGTAGCCACCAATGAGTACTTCATCCTCATCTTCATCGTCTTAGACAGCATTGTTGTTGAGAAGTGGCTCCTCTGGTTGATGTCGTGACTTGATGCTGATGATAGTCTTGCCAAAGATGCTGTAGCGGTACCCTGGTGCAAAGCGGTCCTTCGGGTTCGTACGCACCATGAACACGAATACAAAACCAATGATAACCAATACAAAGATCTTGTGGATGTTCTGGATGTACGCTTCCGGGATGGTCGTACCATCGATAATGGCTGATTTATACTGATTATTGAAAGTGATGCCGCCGACGACACCGCCAATAGACCAGGCCGTGAGGATCAGCCCATGCATCGCGCCGATGTTAAACGCACCAAACATGTCGGTCAAGAAGCACGGAATCGAGCCAAACCCACCACCATAGCTCGCAGTCAACACGAACACCATGAAGCAGAAAAGTGTGAAATATTCATTGCGGATAACCGTGGGGATGGCGCCGACAATGATCACCTGCGATGCCAACGTGTAGTAAAAAATGTATTTACGTCCCGTTGCTGGTTCAACTTTGGTGAGGCGGATGAATGCATCCGAGAACGCTGGGAATAATAAGCGGCCGCAGCAATTGAAAACGCCGTTGATTGAAACAATGTCGGCGCCTTTGTCAGCGCTCTTGCTAAAGATGTCGGTACACATGGTCGATAACTTTGAGAGCACAATGAGTCCAAAGAGCTGATTCGCAAAGAACATGATGTACATGAACACAAAGTCGATTGTCTTGATTGCGTCGATGAGCGAGAGCTGACGCACTTGCGTCTGCGCCGAAGTCTCCGGTTCCATCGCATCATGCAACTGCTTGGCTGTTGGGGTCGTAATAGATTCGTACTCGTGACTGGACATGACACTCAACTTCTCACCACGTTGTAGTGCCTGATCAGCTTCTTCCACGGCTTCGCCGTGGATGTTAAGTCCCCCGACTGTGAATTCGTGATGTGGAGTACGCAAGATGATGGCACAAATGTACATGCAGAATGGCATGACGCAGCCTAGCACCACAAATGTCGATGGTAGTCCCACGGCATTGATGATTGGAATGTACGCCTTCCCCCACACGACCGATCCAGCACCATACCCACCAACAGCGAAACCGGCCGCTGTGCCTCGGTAGTCTGGAAACCATTTTTGAAGCGCAGACACAGGTGAAATGTAGCACAGCCCCATACCAAAGCCACAGAAAATGCCGTAGCCAATGATGACCCACGCCATCTTCTTGTAATGCAGACCAATAGCAACAATCATGTGGCCGATCAAGTACGACGTCGTACCGAGACACACTCCCGCACGTGGCCCATTGCGTTCGATCCATGGTCCCATGATCGCAGTGGTAGTGCCAAACACACCAACGGCAGTGTAGAAGGCATTCACAGCTTTCGCAGCAAGCGGATCATCGTAAATATGTGTGTCAATGGGTTTGTTAAACACGGACCACGAATACAACGAGCCGATGCAAAACTGCACGACAAACGAGGCAAAGAAGAGATACCATCGCGAAAACCGCAATAAGGGGATATTGAAATAGCGGTTCTTGCCCAAGTAAAATGTCAATAGCCAATCTTCGGCTTCATTTTGCTCCGGCGTGCGATGCTTTGGTGGCACCGTCCAGTGCTGGCGGATAATTCCGCTAATCTTGTGAAGTACACCGCTCTTCGGTTGACTGGTTTCAACGTCTGGGTTCGGAGAAGCTGCTTCTACGCCCATTATTGCTGTCTGTTTGTCTTGATTCTTCTGAAAGGAGGTTTTCCGGCGCTTTGCGGGTCGGCAAGCCAATTGGAGAATGAGAAGAAAGTGAATGACTGCTAACTAACTGAGGGAGCCATCTCCACCTCTTCTGCCCCCTAGAGATCCCACGCTGCTCTTCAAGCTGTCGTACAAGAGACGGTGAAGACAACATGTAGATAAGTGTATCAAACGAAGTGAGTTCCACCATTTTGTTCCTCTTTTTCTTCTCTGGCTGCTGCTGCGCTTCAATTTTGCGTTTGCATGGATTGCGAGACCGCGTCAGCACTTCTGCCAGCCACGTTTCTGTGCAAGGTTGGTTTGTGGTGACGTGGTTTGAAAAACGTTAAATTTAATATTCTTTTTTTATTAATATTTTATTTTTTATGGAATACAATATTTTGCCAAGTAATATTAACCTCTTGAAATGGATTTATTTGAATAAAAAAGAAAAATTCTGTAGCTCATCTCTTCATTGTACACATTTTTTTTGTCAGATATGAGTAGATACTTCAACTCAAAGCGGGGGTAATGACAGAACGTGAGGTTAAAAGCAGGACAGTTCTGATGATTAAAAAAGCTGCTAATAATCCAGAAACAAGACAGGAAATTAACCTCCGAAAATGACGTGGTTGTTCTGGTCGCCCAGGCATAGAAAGCGTCAACTGGCGATCAGGATGTCGCGTCATTAGCGGATGCATGACACATACGCCACTACCAAAAATGTAATAGAAAGAACGAAAGAGAGAGAGAGAGAGAGAGAGGGAAGGAAGCGAGAGAGAAGTACTCATTTCGGTTTGATCCTTTCGATTGATAAATGGACTCCATGGTAGTACCACACAAATATTTCCGAGTACCGCCAAAATAAAATATGATCCTTATTGGGAAGCTACTTTGCTGAATTTTCTTTGAACATCAGCAAATCCAGTAGACCAAATAAATAAAAATAAAATCAAATCAACACCCACTAAACATATTCCTTGAGAACGTAATATCAAAAGTTCAACTTCAGCGTTTGTGCAGATGTCGTCCTGATCGATTTGTACCGATACACGCTGCAGCCGAAGACTTCAGAAACGATATAATCGGCTTCACCCCGAAGGTTACGAGACTGCTCCTCCCCATAGATTATTGACTGGTCTCACCCTCTCTTTCCATATTTCAAAGGTGCACAGCCTTGCGTCTCCAGTGATTGTTGCTTTCTCGTAGCTTAACTTCAACTGACTTTTGAAATGAAGAACCTGAATAATACTCAAAATAAGAACAAAGTATTGACCAAATGGAGATGAGTTTTTTATTGAGAGGAGCATCGTCGATTCGGCAGGTATCATTGCGTGTCGCGGGAATACCAGACGCGATCTTCCGTGTCCGGTCATTCTCTGCGCCACTTGCCGCGCATGTCTTCGCTTCTTGACACTAAAATATCGCCTGACGGCCTGTTCCTAACGCTCGTTCTGGTGCATAACACTCCACTTTACCCATGCTGGTGGTCTAGAGAGGACAAATTCCGGTGCAAATATCAGAGTCAGCATGTAGACATGCAACGTGTTGCGCAACGAGTCTTTTATAATGTGAAAAAACACGCAAGTGACTTTTTGTCAGATGAATGACAGCGGTGGTAGTCATTTCTGTTCTTCTTCGTGTCTAAAATGAGTCAACATGTGCGTATCGTATGGGTATCCTTGATGATTCAATATCTGATAGTGTTTCATGACCGCTCTTGATGCAGGATTGAAAATGTTGTGTGTTTGTCGCAGAGGGAAACAACCAAGGAATCGGATGTTTGCCGATGATAGGCGCATTTTTCGTGTAGTCTCTCCTCGTGAAGATTGAATCAAAATGTGGCATATGAAGCAGTACCTTAGGGAGCTCCTGTGATGGTTAGACGATGGAAAATGGTGGTAGTACTACGGAAAGACACATGAAAATGGAGACGATGGCGTGTGAGCGCAGTATCCTATGTACCGCATGAACGCACCTCAAAATCTACATGATCGATTATTTAATGAGGTGAACCCAGAATTGTGGGATCTCAGTAAAAAATGGTTGTACTTCTCTTATAAATAGGAAATACACGAGGCAGGGAGCGGATAGTTGCCATAATATGCGAATGAATACCGCGGTAAGAAAGATTAATGCTTTTGTTGGCTACATCGATATCAATGGATCACTGTGGATGTTTCTGAATAGAAAGTTTCGTTTATCGCGGTGTGGTCACTTGATGAAGGCTCACCCTCCATATAAACAACTTATTATTTCAAATCTGTGACCCTTCATCCACAGCACTCGACGTGTTTATCGCCCATGGAACTGTCTGTGGAGCTAATCAAGCGGCGCAGTAAGCATTTCGACCTCACATGTATCACAATGTTGGACCTCTCGAACGCTGGTAAAATAGCTTTCTCTTTCTTTCTTCGTCCCAATTATTCAAGTTCGTCATTGTCGTAGGAATCTCGGGACTGGCGCGTGTATTAGATGCGTGTGTGAATGTTGTCGAACTTGATCTCTCCGGTAATAAGGTGACCGTTTGTCGACGCAGTATGTGCCTGTCGGCTGCACACAGCTGACAAAAACTTTTGATATCTCTATAGCTACAATCGGTCGAGGGAATGTCTTCCATGCTCTTCTTGCGATCACTAAACCTCTCCAACAACCACCTCATGTCGATCGGTAAAAACACCTGCTAGTTGATGACAATACACACTATCAAATTAATTTGTGCTGACTGGATCATAATCCTATTCTAACTAGATGAGCTTTCTTCATATCCAGCATTGGAAGAACTTTTTGTTGCTGTAAGTTGGATATGTTTTACACCAGAGATTATAGGACTGACTCAATGAGATTCAACCTCGATTCACACTTTCCCTACAAACAGGGCAATCAGATCGCGTCAATAGACTTCCAGACGCTCGGTGGCAAAGTGAGTGCGTTCTAGATCCTCTGTTGTCCTAATTACAGTTTGATTATAGCTTGTCTAATGGACTATTGTTTAAAGCTACCGCGTCTTCGACATCTGAACTTGAACGATAATCCCATTAAAAGCACTTGTAGAGATTTGCTTGATGCCGCGAAAAGAGCATTCCCAGATCTTCTCATTTTCAACGGAGAAACAGTCGCACTGTATGAGGTGGGTGGGAAATGAGTCAAAGCTCATGAGCTTGAATGGTCAATATGAGAAAACCGACCACTTTCCATCTTTCCTCATCTAGGTAATCCACGATACACCCAACAACAGACCGAAAATGGATTCACCAGAGAAAGATGAAAAACCCTCTATCAGCGCAGGTATGAGTGTTTTCGGATTATATTCCTTATGACACTTGGAAAAATTCCTTGTAAATTGTTTGGATTGATTGCGGTCGGAAATTGTAACTATCAGGAGACTTTGATTTCAGCCTACCACCAATTGATATCGACGGGTTTATTCGTCAACACACACGCAAACTGGAAGGCAAAAGCACCCTCTTCCTATATCTCTATCCACTGTGAATACACTCCAACATCATGTGTGAAACAACGTAGATCTGCTCAAGCAATGTGAGCAATCCTTAGAAAAAGACGTCCAGCGAGCCACCGACACTTTCGAGCAAAACAATCGCGAGTAGTAAAAAAAGAAGTAATTCATACCCACTAGAAATATATATGGAGACAGAAGCACACAAAAACACACGCATCACCATGTGACAATCTTTTGTTTCTTTGTCACTTCTCGCTCCGTTCTTGGCATTTGCGACCTCTACACATTCCTCAGCACGTCTTCTTCTGTACCATGCTGATCGGTTGGGGCGTTGTCGTAGATGGATTTTCGACACGTCGGACAAGTGGAATTGACCACCAACCATTCGTCCACGCACTCCTTATGGAAATGATGCGTACACGGCAATACCCGCAGCTCCTGATGTACTTCGTAGTCGTTTAGGCAAATACAGCAGCTCGAGTCTTCTGGAGTAAACATCGATGAAGCGAATTTTTGTGTTGTCAGCCGATTAATTGCCTAATAATTAAAAATCGTTAAGAAACACGCGTCACTGGGCCGATAAAACAAACAAAAAATCCAGAGAATGTGTTGTTTACCTCTTTTGTCGCTCCTTTGCCTCGCATGGGATCCTGCAATCGACTGAGCAGGCGGATGACACACGGCAGACAGAAGCAAATCACTGGTAATAGCGCCAGTAGCAGCAGACACGGTAAAAAGATCTTGGCGTATGAGATAATGATCATCCAGAGCGCCAAATGATACATCGTTGATCCATCATCACACCGGTCACCGTCACTGATGACCCACATGTTCCCCACCAAGAACCAAAACAAACCGGCGAGGTCAAGCCCATATTTAATTTGACTGAGATACGCCATATATTGTTCACGCAGTCGAATCGTGCGGTTGTTAGTCGTTGTATTCAGGAAATAGAGTGTCCACTCCAAGGAGAGCGTCAGCGCTAGATGAATCGTGTGCAGTAGCACCCAGATCTGGATGCGGTAGCAGAGTGTCTCCTCTCGCCATTTGAGCCCCATAATAATCGCCGCCGCTACAATCTGCGGCACGTTCACGAGTGTGATCACCCACATGATCAATCGCGAGTTTCGTGCATCACGTGCCTCTTGGACACTGCTGTTGAGCACATTCATCCGAACAGCATGTGCTTCTTCATTCACAGTACTTGACGGTTCTCTTGCCAGCAGCCGCGCACGCGACTCTGGAGAGCCACTGCCTCTAGTGGGAGGGCGCACATTCGTGGATACAGACACTGGTAAATCACTCCGCCGCGCAGAGGTAGAAGCAGAAGACGCAGAGGAAACGTCCATGTCGTCACGCGCGACGTAGTTGCTGCTGTTCAAGCTGCTTTTCTGCTTTTTATGGGATTCTCGTTTCTCTCACATACAATCACTCTGATGATCTCAGAAATCATATTTTAACCAATAAAATGTACGTATGTATCGTATTTTAGCCAATGAAAATACCAAATTCCACATTCAACGTGCATTTGCTCTTTGGTTCACATTCTATTCGATGATGGACGAGTTGTCTGTAGCTATATGCGTCTGTTTCTCTTTCCCATCTGTCTTTCACGCGTCTTTCTTAGACAAGGAAGAGCATCAATGCATCCACGAGTGAGACATTCCCTGAACCGGCACCAGAGCGCTGGCGTTTCTTGAAGAGCAGCATGGTAGGCGAGTGGATGCTCGAGAGCTCCTGACGCACTTGCTCGAATGGCATGTGCTGCAGATCGCGCTGGCCGATGGCCATGAGCAAGTCATCGGGTGACGCTTGATCCAGTCCTTGCGCCGAGCGTGGGTCGGTCACTTCCTTGATAGCGACAGCGTAGCCGTTCGTTTTGTTCTTATCGCCACTTTTGTTATCGGCCGTGCAGTCGCGCAAGTGCACACCAATGGAACCACCAGCATACGCGACCGTATAAAAACCCGACTCTTTTTTTGCACTGTTGATTGCGTGGTCATCTTGTTTCGAGTATCTTCGCTCTGATACAGACTCCTGACTCTTCGCCTTGTCGATCCGGAAGCTCATGCGCTGCGTCAATGGTCGTGGACGTGCACGCTGGGGCGCTTGCCCTTGTCCAGGCTGCTGTCGACGTAAGAAGGGGAGCACGCCATTCGAGGTAGAATGCGGCCGCGTAGCGACTGATGGCAATGGTTTCACATCTTCTTCCGCTTCTTCGTCTTGTTCCAAACGTGCGAACATGAGTTCACAAGGGCGAGGGAACTGCCGCAGTGTCTGAATGATCTCTTCAAACCGCAATTCATCCAATTGGACTGACTTTTCTTTGCCACTGATCTTCACGAGCACATCTCCCACCGCGGGCTTTAATTGATGGAATGCCGGGGAGATCTTGTTGGAATCAATGCCCGTGATCGCACCATGCAATGTGCAGGGGTCCATCGCCAACGACACGCCAAGCGGCACACCTTCTAGCCACGTGAACTCGTATGTCTTCATGATTTCCGCAGCTGGGATGCGCAGTGGCAAGTCCTTCTCACGCGACTGAAAGCGCAGCGTCACCGGCAGCTCGGCGTTGCGCAACACCGTTACTAACTGATCGAATGAGTCTACGTTTTCTAGTGCTTTCCCATCGCCATGCGGCCGGAAGGCAATGAGGATGTCACCGACTGCGGCACGTGATTGCAGCACAGCCTCGCAGGCAGAGTTAGGGATCTGGCAGATGACCGGCAGGTCATGGTCATTGGGTGTGAAGCGCAGTCCCAGCGCGTCCTGCTTCCACTCGATGTCGTACGTGTCCATGGCAGTTAAACTCTCTCTGTCGATCTGCGCAGCTCTTGGCTCTTGGTGCCGAAACAAGTCGGAACGACTAAAAATGGAAAATCAATGCCGCGCGAATCGTAACTGTTGATCTGCAATGATGATTACATCGTAAACCTCTATAAATAAATATTAGCGCGAAATTCTGGTTCGCGCCCCATCCCCTCATATAAATATCAATATAAGTGATTATTCACCTTTGAAAACTAATGTGGTACAAGAATCTACTGCTGCTACAACGTCACAATACATCATGTGAGATACCGAAATACCGGTACCTCGAGAAGATCCTCCGCTATGCTCTTTGGGTCTGACTTGATTAATCAAGACTAGACAACCGCGGAGTAGCCAACTTCGACACTTGGATTCAATGAATCCAGGAGAGTAGGTGCCCATTCTTAAGAAAGATGTTTCTAGCAGCATTGGCATCTCTATCAAGAACGAACTTGCAATGAGAGTACTGAAAGACTTTTTGATGCTTCATCTTGTGATTGATTCTCCTACACTGAGAATAGATCTTTGTTGTAAAGTGTTCCTTACAGTCGTATGTGTGATGCTTGCTTTCCTTTCACACTGATACTACTGCGTCACACTTTCTGGACAGTCACTCTGATTTTCCACGCACTCGATCTCCTCACATCCGTTCTTGAAAAGAAGAATGGCGTTCATTGCGCACTCTCATAGCTCTTGGTGATCTTCCCGAGTATCGAAGAATAACAAAAAGACAAAAGTTCGAGCATAACGAGTGTACAAAATTTGCAATTGAAAGATGTTGCTCTACTGTGGTACTTGCTCTAACCTCAAAGAGAAGATGTATGCAAGTATTTGTGGAGTGATGACTGGGTGTACATGCTATAATCGGCGTGTGTACGCAATGATGAACTAAGGCAAGCAATACTTCAGCTGCCTCAATATCGATTTCACTATCGTCTCACCACTTCTGCATTATTCCCACTGACGAGATCAACGGAGCTCAGCTYCAGCGACATGAGATTGGATGATAAATGTGACTCATTTCCCAAGATTATCAGTTTTAAAGAACAGTATCAGTTATCGTTTGTGTATGTTTCTGCTATGTTAAGCTATGAGTTAAAATGCATTTGTGTTCGGGTGAACGCTTCCATGTAACATACACGCCAGCTCTAGGACTAGACTCGAGTGAATGCGAAAAAGTTCTCAGAATTTTAGTAATGAATTCACTCCTTGAAAGTGTCCACCATGATAATTTGGTCAAAATCGAGCCACACCTTCCGGGCCTTGGTTCGCTAATCTGGAAACCATAAACGCCTTAATGGGGGCTACCCCAAAATCGCTTAGATTGATAATTTAGAGAAAAGAAATCCTATTTATGGTGGGAAGTAATAAACCCTATTTGGATCAACCAGGAAATTGTGATAGTAATTAATACAGTAAAATCGTATATTAGTGTGTGTATTATTGACGCATATTTATTGTTGGCAACCTTGGCACACCTTCTTCAATCGTAGATGAGACTTCGCCATTGCCAATGCACGATACTATTGACAAAATCCGTGATGACTCGGCGCTGCGCAGCAGTAAACGTCTTGTTTGCTGGTTCTTCGCGTCGACAAATCTCAATTTTGACCTCTCTTCCATTGGATGTGGCCGGCACATCGATTTCATTTCCACTTGTATCAAACCTCAAGTGGATAATTAGATCGTGCGTATTCGGACAGAGCAACAGAAAATGGCATGCATCCTCGCCTTCAAACTGATACTCCTTCACTTGATCCGCGTAGAGGTCCCGCAATCGCAGTGCAAACTCCTGCCAAAACACGCCTTCGACATTCATAATCTCTTCGAGCCGTGGATCAATCTCCTCCAATGGGGTACACACGGACAACCGCAGACATTCCTCGAATTGCTGTGGTCCTACTTCCACTTTGAAATGATCCACTGGCAGCGCCAACTTTGCAGCCACCTGCGCGCCTGGACCTGTCGTGTCGTCGTAAAGCAGGCGTGACCAAAGCAGATCACGTTCATAATGCTCTGCTGCCACACGAAAGAGTTCCTGCACAAACAATTCCGCTTCCCCAAGCGCTCGATCCTCTGGTAACACTCCATTGCCAACACCAAATGACATGGGTGAGCTCTTCAATAGAATAAGCTGGATACAATTTCGCCGTCGCTTCTTCTCGTGCGATAAGAGACCGAAATCCACTTCAATGCTCTGTGACGTGATCAGCAACGAGTACCCAGGATAATCTTCTGGAGCCATGACTTGGTCTCTTCGAATTGTATTTGCAGACGTCGATCGATGGAAGAAACTTCCCGATTCCGAATGACAGACCACTGCATCTGGAGTGCCAAATTGCATCAAATCGAGCACTTCGTAACGAGTCCCATGACATGCAATGTATCGCAACAAAATCTTCAGCAAAATGGACTCGGAACAGTTCGAATGCAAATGCGTTGGAGGAAGCTCGACTACTGCTGTCCGAAGTATGCTCTCACCTAATTGTTGAGCGATCCCCTTCTTTGCCCGTTTCGAAAACTCCACAGGAGGTGGTGGATTTGGAAACGCGCGTAGAAAGCATCGCAATCCTTTTACAATGTTTTGGAACGAGTTGGCATCTTTTGTTCGTTGTGGAGGTGATGATGAAGGTGCCTGTGAGTCTTTAGCTCGATACTCAAAGTACCACTTAAGCAAGTATTTCTGGAAAAATCGAATCGTAAACCCGTAGATCATAGTCGATGTGTACATATTTTCCTTCACCCATCTGGACACCATGTTGATCATAGCTCCTGTTACAATCAAGTCCTGATTTTTCTTTGCTTTTGGACCGACTCGGCAGGGAACAAGAGAGTTTTGAAAGCCCAAGTTTTGTTGTAGAAGATCCCTTTCACTAACGAGAATGACACCTAAACGAACTCCCTGATGATCACATTTCAGCTCCAATAGCAGTAGTGATGGCGGATCCGGTTCATCACTCATCCACCCTTTCGCCTTATCGTTCGATCTCACAGAGTAGAAGAAATATTCGGAGAATCCTTCACTATCAGCGGCTGTAACATCCATTGCTGTTACTGGTTTTCGATCATCCACACTTGAGACACCAAGCAACGAAGACGACCGCGACAACATTTCCACTGTGTGATTTGTCACTGTCACAAGATGCTGAAAGCCAATTGACTGCAAATGAATGGCACATTGTTCATAAAACGCATGAGCAACCTCCATTCGCAAGTGGAAAATATTCTTCATAATCTGCATCTTCATCTCACGGATAGCACCACCCTCAGTAGCACACATTCCCAATACTGTGCGCTCAGTGTACAAATTCGCTATAGCCACATCGTTACCAGCAAACACGACTTCCTTCTTGTAAGACAACAGATTGACAAGGTCCATCGATGCTTGAAGAGCACGTAATCGACCAGATTTCATGCCCTCTTCAACAAATTCTTCCTCTACTTTCATCACTTCCCAGCGTTCCACAAATGTGATACGAAAGCGTTGATGAAGCAACAGATGCCCGCTCTCTACTAGACGGTCAATGATATTTCGCGAGACTGGTTCGTCCATCTTTTCCTGTGGCTTCATCATGACGAGCTTTTCAAAAAGATTCACGCATATGGTATGACTGGTTGATTGGGTCTCGTATTGTTGCCAGCGGGTCTGGAATGCGTGTGTGTAGTATTGAAGTGGATTTTTCAACATACCCTGCTCCGACTTTACTCCGAGGCGGTTGGATGATTTTAGCGTGACGAATGGTTTTTTTGGATCTTTTTTGCGATCAAAACTGTCGCTGAATGTAAATCGTGGACCCCACACACACTTCACCTGATTCTTCCATGCAGTCCCAACAAATTTGCCGGGATCACTAATTATGGATGAAGGCATTTGTTGCTGATCACTGGTAGATGAAGATCCATGTGGCGGCACGTTTCGAGCTGCATGGGTAGGAGCTATTGAATTACCAGTATTGTTGCTATCACGTGCCAGAGCTATACCATTAGTTGAGTTCGTCACACTTGCGGAATCCCCACTTGTGTTCAAAACTGGTCCCTTCGTATTGGTCAGAGGCAAATCCCATGGAGCCACACCATCAGTGCCAACTGCGGGTCGCGGCAATGGTCCTGTGCCTGGTCTACCTGGCAAACCCCCTCTTGCTCGAGCTCTAGCTGCAAGGAGCGCCGTTGTCGCTCCAGCGTTACCACGTAGCCGCGCAGGTAATACATTACTACTGTTCCCTCCTCCAAATGGTACGATCGGACCGACTCTTTTTGTAGGAGACGGAACCGTCCGGTCGCTCTTCTTCATCGATAACGATGACTCTCGAGTGGCGATAGGTTTCGTCGACCTGCTAGCTCCGGCCTCGCTGTGAATACTCCAAGATGATGATTGACTTGATGCTTCTCGGTGAAGCATTGGCGAAGCAGCACTAGTGCTTGCAACACCTTGCAAGCTTGCAGTACTTCTTGATCGTGGACGATGTATGTCAGCCGAGTCACTTGGTAATGTGTGTGCTTCGCGAAGAAATTTTCCTAAGGAGCTTGCGTCAATCAATTGAAGCTGCGATGAATCGAGTACTTTTGGAATCACGAAGTGGTCACTTAGTATCTCCATCACCGGCTTCCAGAACTCAATATACTGTACACAGAAGTCTTTCGGTATCGAAAATGAACTTTTGCCAATCAGCGCACCGCCAGTATTTCGATACAGATCTCGCGGATGAATAACAGCAGATCCTGTTGGTGCACTTTGAGAAATGCCACTCTTTTCTAGCAGCAGACTTCTTAGGACCATTTCTCGAAGGCTCGACCATGTTATAATACGGGCAGTATGAACTAAGATCCAGTCAACAAATGCTGAACTCATGTTGTAACCGTACATTTGCATCCCCGCGGTTGATGAAATATCAATAACATAATAAAAAGATCGACTTGGAAGAGATTTATCCGTGCCTGTTAACTTTCCGTCTGCATTTGTCACTGCAGATACACCACCAGTCGCACTATTCTGGAATAGCAGCAATTCACTTTCAACAAATTCTTTGGTCGGATGATGAGCAGGAGCATGAAAGGATGAAGACGGTACTTGATAACAAGAAGCACTTAGATTTGACTCGGATCCAGTCGTCGATCCCAAATGAAGGTGGGACACTCCCGACTGAGAACTTGTGTCAGATTGATCTAGAAGAACTGGGTCAGAGTGCACTACTGGAATCGAGCTCTTCAGTGCACGAACATTATCGACATTCACAGCACAAAGAGGATCCAGGGGGTCCTGCCGAAGTCTCGGAACTAATCGGAAATATTGATGGCTGTGCTCATTCCAGCATCCGAGTTGATCTGATAGCGGGAGCAATTCGTATTCGCTGTCTGCATCCTTCTTGGAGTAGACAACAGGTCGAAGATGCGATGGAATGCACATCAAAATCTTTTGGAGTTGAGCGACTATATTCCCAACGTCCCATGACGCAATAGATACTGGGTGAGAAATTTTCGTCAAGGATGAAGATGAAATATCGTAGAATTTTTCCAGCAAGGTTGCTAAAGTCTGCACAGATGCTGGCAAACCTATTTGCTTGCCTTTCGTTTCTTGTTCCATGTGATCTTTCGATTGAGAAGTAAGTCTTTCGCGAATTATTGTCTCGATACAAAAATCTGAAAGCACTTCCTGTAGACATGACTCCAAAGCTCGCTGAAGTTCCTGGATATTGATGCTTCCTCTAATCCAGAGCTTACACCGTAGTGTAAGGTGGGGACGGCTCGACGATTTCAGTAAGGCGTTGTCTGTAGAATCAATGTCCATGAAATCTTTCAAATACTTCACACGAGTGCCATCGTTTGCATATGTATCACCTTCAACCATCAAGTTTTGAACAATGTCAACGTGTAGAACAGCAAGTCCCCTACCTACTTTCGACAAAAATCCTGGAGAAAGACGCAGTTCTGGGTTCAGATTCAATACGTATGACGCTTGATCAACTATTTCAGGCAAAATCGACACATTCTTTGGTTCAACAGTCATGTCCTTGCTTGGTACCGAGAAAAATACGGGAGATATACGATTCGAGTCCGTTAGTTCTTCTTTGTGCTCATCTAGCAGAATTTTGTTGCTGAAGCCATATGCAGGATGAACTAGAGTGGAATCAGTCAAATGTCTCATCGAATCTGTCCTCCCATTCAATTGAAGCTCAGGTCCTGCAGCTACGTCTGGCAAGTCATTGTTGGCTGCTTTATCATGAGTTGCTGAGCTGTCACTTCGATTATCGCGCTGTACTTTAGACAACCCTGGATTGGTCAAATGACGAATATACGGTACCAACGAAAGCGTTTGACACATATAGTGAATCAACACAGATCCATCAATAACTTGGAGAGGTAGCACATAATCAACAGTCTCTGCAGGGCTACCAGCATAGACAAACGTCATGTCGGTTGGGCTTAGTTGGAATTTTGCATTCCGGGCCAACAGTTTCATCAGGATCAATTGAGTCGCCTCATCTAACTTTCTCTCCAATAGGCGACATAGCTCGTGCGTTACTTCCTCTCCCGCCTCACATACGCCAAACACTTCTAACAAAATACCAGCACCACCGTTCACAACGGATGAGTTGGTACTGTTTGTCATTGCGACTGAGATGGCTGCACTGTGCATACGACTCGACCTGGGTCTATCTCGCTTGTCTTCCGTAGCTCCCGTGGAGTTGTCGTGCTGGATACTAATTTTCATATAGTAAACATGGCCTCCTCGATCTCGATAAACGAAAGTATAGCGCCGATTGTGCACTTGAAATTGTTCCAACGCGGATGTGCATAACATGTTCAGTGCGATATTGGGTGCCAGTCGCTCATGCAGCTTAAACACCGCCGAATATTTAAGATCGCATTCAAACTGCCCAGGCCAGAAAAATTTACGGTGATCTGTCTCTTGTAAATCAATTGCTGAATCTTTTCGCTTCTGGGATACTGGACTGGAAACTTGGTTAACATCACCAGGAATCAAATAACTATTTGCAGTTCGTGTCTCATGCAGTTGTAATAATAGCAAAAATTGATTCACTCGTTTGCAAACAGCCATCACTCCCAACTGAAGACGAGTGAGGACGGCTAAGCGGTCAAATGTTTGACTCTTTGTCGTCAAACGATCCGGATGATGCAGATAAAGGTTTACGCAATCTCTTTCTATCACAAAATATGCCCAAAACGGAATTTCGAAGGTTGAGTCAGCAGTTGACAAGTTTTCTCGTTCGACGGAAATGTCATGCCCTGATTCTTTGCGATTGATTACGAAGTAGACACTGTTACATTCGTGTACAAACAGTGGGCCACCCGTTTCCAATTCTCTCTTGAATATACTAAGTGGATCAATGGAGGCATCTTCACTACTTGAAACGAAATCCAGTGGATATTTTGCGACTGTAACCGAGTGAGCAGGCAAATCTTCGAATAGTCGCTGAACGAGTTGACCGATTGATGGTGTGATCTTGTGTCCTTTTCTCAGGATTGCTAAAATTTCGACGCTGCACCATTCTTTGATATCTTTTCTGGCACGCTTGAGAATTTGCCGTTGAAAGAGAGGAAGGGAAGACAAGATCTGAGCCCGTGTTGGACGCATCCCTTTCCACTGGTCACCTTCTTCCATATCAAATGGCATTTGATGCTGCTGCTGAAGTGAACCTTCGAAAAGCTTCTCGTTCGGCAAGGTTAGCGTAACCAACCTCAACGCTACTCGGCAAGATGGGGTATTTCCAAACCATTCTGCAATCTGTGAAATATCTCCATGTTCAACTCCAACTCCAGCCAAGAACGAAGCTGAAGATGCTTCAGAACTCTCTTCCTGCGATCGATGTTGTACTCCCGGGGTAGCTTCACTCCCTGATAGCTCGTTCTGTGCATCCATAGGATATGCAATTGACGTACTAATTGCATTCTGCTGGTGAATTTCTAATCTAGTGTCTCTTAGACTACGGGGGCTGGCAAGTTCTCGACATTCGAATCTGAAAAAGAACGGAGATGAAAAGCTAGACGTTGCGACTGCGACATCCTTGTTAAACTCAGCGTCTTCATCTGTACTTGCATGTTGCTCAAGAACACGAAATTCTGTTGAAGATATCATCACAGGTGGTGGTCGACGACGAGCAGCACGTCGAGTGGTTCGAGAAGTTTTTGAATTCTCTTTAGGATCCATACTAGCTGCGTTGCCCTGTATCGACGGTACTGTCGATATAGTCGACTTTTCTATCGAATCATTCGAAGAAGATGCCAGTTCATCGATAGAGATATCGTCCAAACTGCCGTTATCATCTTCATCCATATCGTTCAGAATCAAACGCCCAGATTCTGTTTCAGTCCCAGCTGCTGACGACTCTGCACCATCCCGGTCATCCACGAGAAAATGCAAGTCAAGTTCTCCTTCAGACGTGTCATCATATGTGATGTTTTCATTACCATTGAAGTAATAATACTTCGTTCCGGCAATGGGTACAAACGTTGTCGATAATATTGTCTCAAACGATTTGTATAGTTTTTCTTTTAGCACAGCGCTACTGCCTCGCGTCGGATAAAATCCAGTGGTTGCCTGTAGCATTCGATACAAAAGTGTAATATCCACATCGATAGGGACCTCGATACAACTCGATAATGCCTGCATCAAGTCACTTTGCTGCAAGTTTCCACCTTCTCGCAATGCAATATAAACACCACGCGAAAAGTTGTGCTCATGCGCACGCTTCACCTTCTTCCGAAATTGGCGATAAGCAATTGTATCACTATCGCTTTTAGACGTGGTTACATTAGATGCAACCCCGGTGGGTTTAGCCGATGAACTGGCTAATGACTTCTTCACATTCTCCTTACCAACAACGGATGATCCTCGTTCTGTATGCAATTTCGGCATCGTACTTGGGAAGAATAATCGCCGTATAATAGCTTGAGGTAGATCCAAATGTTGCTTCTCCTTTTGTAGGTCGTACACGTCTGATAGACGAGAAATCGAGCACTCATAAAATGCAACCTGGAAAAAACCAGACCCAAGCACACCATCGTCACGTTCAATAAGTAGGTGAAAATCAGCACCATAGGTCGCTTCCTGACTAACTTCTTCGCAGAATTTGTGGGCTTCAGGTGTGGAAAACCTACGTAGCTTACGAGAATTTTGATCATAGGCCGATTTTGCATCTTTTGAGCCATGATAGTGACCCATCCGCCAAGATTTATATCCCTCGCGGAAGCTAAGCCGTCGTTCTTGATACAATACGATGTCATCTGCAGACGTTGACAGTTGGGTCATTCCTGAATCTTCTTGAGCCGCTGGTGCTGCTCCATCTAGCCATTTCAACTTTTCTGGAAGGTGAATACTTGAGGTAGCAGTACTATTGATCGAGTTTCCTATCATTTTGCTCTTCAGCTGTAAACTATCCAAGGATGGCAAAAAGGCAAGTACCACGTTGCCATTACTAAGTAGCTTTGCAAAGCACTTGCCACGACTGAGAGTTGGATGAGCATTCTTCTTCTGGAAAGATAAGCTAAGTCGATTTTTCAACCACAATGGCATTTGACCCATCGTTCCCTGATCAAGCAAATGGCTATCAGAGTCATAACCGTCATTAGTTTTTGCACCAACTTCATCTCCATTGAAATCCGTCCATGCCACTTCACAATCACTCAAACCACGTAATGTGCGCTCCAACATTGAATATAAATGTTCATTCGCAGGAGACACCGTAGGTTTATCCAAGCGAGCAATTGTTTCTGCCGTGTTTCCCGTCTTGTTCTCTAAGTACATGAGGAAATGCTCAGTAGATCTCTTTGAAGCCCCAAGTAATCGAGTTGTACTAAAGGGTGGGAGTAATAAGTCCTTCGCAGCTGCGGCTTGATTATCCATACGCCATGAAGCTCCCACGACGTCTTCTACATCCTTGCTCAACTGAGACTGTGGCTCAATGCTCTCGCGCATGTTCATAATAGCGTCAAGCGTGTACAGACACGACAAATAATGCCGATCACGCTTGAATATGTACTGTCGGATCAACTGTAACAAATCATTTTCACCTAGATAAGTTGAACCATGCCATTCAAAGTCCGCTTCTTCAGTAAAGTTGGCAGTAGAGTTTTGAGCATCAGCTGTTCCATTCACATTTTGTGTACCACGGTTCAAAGTTGCATCTACTTCATCAAAAGGCGCATCATGACCGATTGCGTGACGTAGTCCCCAATGGAATTTGTCGGACTTGTCTACGCGGTCTGACATCCGGGTCCTGACTACGCCATGTTGGGGTTCCATCCACAGAGATGTCATCAAGCACGCTTCTGAAAGTCGATGAAGTGCATACTGAACCAAGGACGCTTTCACATGACCGTTTTCATCTTCCATTAATATTTCTCGACCAAATATTACGCTTTCAATACGAGGATTCTGCCCATCATCATCATCGTGTACCTTCCAATCAAGAACCCAGAATCCACTTTGAATTCTTGCTTCATGAATTTGACGCATTGCCCGCAACAAAGCATTTGGATTCGAAATCTTCCATTTCCAACTCGAATGCCACATGTACGCTCCAAAGACATTTCGCAACTGCAATTCGCTACCACCACAACACGAACTAACGACCTGATGTGCTATGGGTGGATTCAAGTGTTCGTGGGACGACACCCCTGGACCTCCTTCACATAGAACCAGCGTAGCATGGGTAACCAATAAACGGCTTATCATTCGATGGCACAGTACAATTGACTTTGACTGTGACGAGGACGAAGCATTAGGGGAAAGATCGTTTAGCCCCGCTGCTATAGCATTTTTCAACTCAATCAGGGTTTGCTTTCGCGCAGCAGGTCCAGTCGCGAAAAAAGCAACGTGGATAGCGCATAAAGTCTTGTTTTTAATTTCAAGTCGAACGAAACACAGGGACGATCTGGTCTTCCCGGTCGTACTGTTGCTATTCTCGAAACCATCTGCAGTCGAATTATCAGGTGAAGGCCGCTGTCGACGACGACGGGTTGTCGGGGTCGTAGATGATGCCGAAACAGCAGTATTCTTTAGTCTCAACGAACTTCCATCGGTAGAATGAGGTGTGAGGAACTTTAGGAATAAATCACTCGATAACTTCTGAGATGACCACTTCAACAATGTTGACCCGAGTCGTTCAGATATTTGCTTGACCCCAATGGAAATTCCATACGTATTTCCACCAAGGCTATTCACAAATCGTCGTGATGGGTTTGGCATGTTCATAGCTCTCATACGTTGAATCGAATGCCCGCGATCTATCGTACCATTCTCTTCATGTCGATAGAAGAATTCAGTAAAAATGTCGTTCTTCACCACGCAAACCATCTCAAAACGCTCCACGTAAAACCATCGATGCCACAGCACAGGTGATAGTTCACCAATGATGTTGAAGACAGGATGAGAATTCTGGTGAGAGCTCACTACAGTAGAAGATGATGATGCATTACCGCTAGTATTAAAGGAATACTGGTTCGTAGAGCTTGCAGCTGAACTTGCTACCACAGTTGCAGTCATCAAGTGTAGCAAAACTCGATCCACGTCTTGGACATTTCGAATAAATTCGTGTAGAAATACAGGAGACCCAGACTTGTAGGCACTAAATCCCGAACGACTCGCTCCATTTGCCGACGAAGAGGATTGCATGCAATCTCCAAATTCACGTAGAAACTCTGAATACGCTATGATGTTCATCTTCACGTACCACTCATTCCAGTTCCTAGCGCGTGCATGATCCTTAGACAAACTGAGATTCATCGCTTTTTGTGTAAAGTTCGTCACGCCTGTTCCTGTCTTCCCTCCCTGGATACTAGAACGTCTAATCGCTGCTGTAGTACCAGAAGAAGCGTTTTCTAATGTTGCCGACACAACATACTCAATCCAAACGTTCTGTTTCCACTGAAGAAGAAATACAATCAAAATCTTGGTAACTTCACGAGTGGAAGCCACATCTGCTCCGTCTTCGGAATTGTGTGCTGCATCGGTTATCCTTTTCAAGTTGGCTTCCGAGGCAGGTTTGTAATAGGTCTTCACATGTACTTTGTTGATGATAAAACCTTCACGAATTCGCGCTTCGATAATTCGGTCCACATCTGCAAATATTCGATATTCATGCACTTTTTCTCGCCACATCCGATATGGCCGTAAAGGTAGTAGAGTCCGACCATCGAATGAAGTGCAGCAAATTTCATCTAACTTCAGTATCGGTGTTGAAACTGCGTAAACACTGGACTTTCGGATAAAGCATGCTTCTTGAAGACCAGTCATATGCTTCACAGCGTCCTGCTCGGATGCTGAACCATTCAATGCATCATGAAGCGCCACATAGTCGAAGACACTTCCACCACTTGAATCAGCAATAAAACGCAAGAGATCGATATCAGGCACAAATCCAAACGATGCGTTCGGTTCTTCTCCGCTTCCTCCAGTTCGTAGGAAATGACACTGGATATCATGACGAATGAGCTGCATCAGCAAGTTGTCGTATGAGTAAGCATCAAATAAATCCACAACTCCATCTGTGACGAATGCGAGAATTGGGGCACCATTACTTGGTAAAGAGTTCAGGGCAAACACTGCGTTCTGTATGATCCACGATAAGCTTGCTCTTGTTTGCTGAGAATTAGCAGTGGATTCCACATATCCATCGCTCTGTGCTTTCTCTGCCCAGTCGTCTTCAATTAGTTGCATTCGCTCCCTAACGATCTGAAGGAACCCTGCAGCGTTGGAAGCCTTGACAACATACCCTTGAAGGAGTACGCAAAGGGAATCTACGTGGGCACCCTGTACTAACACAGTAACATGAATTTCTGGAGTGAACGGCTGGTTATCGACTTCCATTGGTCGTAACAGACTCCATATAAACAGCTACATCCACGAAAGACATCTGTCAGGTTCAAGGAATACTAAGATGCTGCAAAATATCCCATTTATGGCACCACACTAAGCTCCCACGTACCTCAACTGACTCATAGAGCAAATCCAAGAACAATCGACCGCTCATGGGATCAATAGAGAGTGTCGATGGCGACGCATCCAAGCAAATCGCACAACGATAGCGCTTATAAATCACTGACACTTGCGACAATGGCGTAAGAACCGCCTGCACCACTGTATTCGAATCTGCAATCATTCCGGTCGTTTGCTTCACGCTGACATCGGCATCCTCATGTGTCTCTTCCACAGAATCATCTTCAGAATCTGTATCGTCACTATTCTCGTCATCTGTGACTATATGTTCATTTTCTTCATATAGAACCGCAGCTATTCCCATGCCTTCGCCTAATTCCATGGCTCGCTTCCTCTTATTTGGTGCATGTTTACTATCTGGACGATCCGCAGCATCACTTATCGAATCGTCATGATCGTCTTCTGGCTCACCTGCATTCATGTCTCCACCCGGTTCAAATGGTAGGAGATGCCGCGCCATCTGCTGGAAATGCCAGAGCGACAACGTTGTGCGATTCACGACGTTAATGTCGCTGCTGTAAAGAAGAAGCTGTTTCACACTCTTCATCACGAACAAAGTTTCTGATCTGTTGCTCGGAGATGATGGCGGCAGCAGCGCGCGCGGACATATAGGAATTGAGAATGCTGCAGCTTCCGGGTCTCTTTCT
Source organism: Pilasporangium apinafurcum (assembly GCA_001600495.1). Classification (NCBI taxonomy): domain Eukaryota; phylum Oomycota; class Peronosporomycetes; order Pythiales; family Pythiaceae; genus Pilasporangium; species Pilasporangium apinafurcum. The sequence continues at coordinate 560,312 of BCKE01000016.1, read as the reverse complement.
TTCTCTCACAAGAAAGCTCAATTGAACAAGTACTGTAATACCTTCATAAAAATATCATATCCCTTGTAAATAAATAATAGCCCCAATTACAATTTCATTTTCTCAATTTTTATTATTTTATAGATTCGTTATTTTACGGTTTTATAACAAATGAAATAAAAACCATCATTCTTGAGCAAGCATTTTAATTGTTTATGCTTAGCCTCTATCGTCCCATTTCTCCTACCTGTAGGATACACTTTGACGTGTTTTTTTTAACAAGCAATCCACGAGCCAACGGTGCCAGTTTTCAGTTGTTTTCCTAAACTCAAAAAATCCGCAACTGCCTTTTAGCACATAATATTTTGGCATAGGATAGTTTTTTATTTGTAATGATGAACAAAGCAAACAGCGTTCAAATCGAACTAGTGGTTGTCGAGTAATTAGCAGTCAAAGATGAGTATTCGCTTCCATTTTGGCATTGTTTTAGCTTGATGGTCATCGTTTTTATTTCTTTTGATTCATAATTCGTTTCATATATGTCATTTACCCTAACCATATTGAATAAAATGAGCTCTAATATTGTCAAGAGTGTTTGTCGTCCAAGTAATTTGGCGGCAATCTTCGAGTTATTGGTGCAATACTGTTGGTGTCTTAAGCCACTCTTCAGCACTTGAGTTCCATACTATGTGCTACAGAGTATATCATTGGACAAAAATGGTATTGTGGTATTTTTTATGTTCTGAACGACCTTGAGAATCGCAAAATCGATGACCATCTGACAGAAAATGCAAATTTTGTCGTACCAGTTCTCCTCTCTGGATGCTACGACTTGGATAATAATCACGGGAAACAAGTTTTCTTGGACGGATCTGTTTCGAACTGCCACACATTTTCGTAGAGCACGAATAGCGGATTTTTTGGATTTTGGCCAACCTAAGAATTAGGCTGTTTTTGGCTCCCTTGACTTGCGGATTGCTTGTTAAGTGAAGCAATCCCTATCGATAGAAGCAGAAGCTTGTTTCCAATTCTCCGCAATGAGCTCTTTTCAACGCCATTCCTATTTTCAAGAACAGATATAAGGCGATGACGATACATGCCCAAAGAGATCGTATACGTGGAAAATCAAAACGATTGTCCAGAAAGCGTGGCGCGGTAGTATTGGTGCGAAAGGAAGGAAAACATCACACTAGGAGTATCTTTTTCAAGAATGACCACTTATTCATCAAGTCCAGGTATCGAAGATGTCTACGTCGCGATTGTCTAGTCTTAGCTAGCTTCTACCGCTTGAGTCGGACCCAAACAAAAAACATAAGTCCTCCCTGAGTTACTGGTACCTTGGTATCTCATATGATCTCTTGAGGCTAACACAGAGCTTCAGCACATGTAGATGCACCTTTTCGATCTTAAACGGCCGTCGACCCGAACAATGCATATGACGTTGTGTATTTTGTATCTTGGATTTCACTAAATGACGCTTCTAGTCGTACGCGACTGCCATCGATGTATTGACGACTCACCAGTAGATTCTCAGTCTAATTTTTAGATGCCTCCAAGAACGAAGAGATAGGAACGATGACAGCAAACAATCACACCGACGTCTGAGTCAATATATAACCAGCGGAAACATTGCTATTTCGAATATATATGGCCGTGTCATGGTGATGATACAATAGAAAGCAACTATCCAAGACAAAAAACTTAAATTATAGGTGAATCCTTTTTTGGAACAGCATCATTCCTGTGAAACCTAGACAATACAGCCATAGACACCAGTATTGACAACCTCACATCGTGCATTCACAGTAAGGTTGCCTTGTTTCTTCGGACAGTTGCCATTGTAAACGTTGGCAACACAAATTGGTTCAGCAGCGCAATATGTACCAGCATTCTGTACGTTAACTGGGATCATATCCACAGGGCATTCTATAACTTCGTCGTTTTTCGTGTTTGCAGAAGCTTTCATAATGGATTCAGCAGCTGGAAGGGCATTAGCGACGCAAGAATACTTGCCATCCTTTCCCTTTTCACAATGCGATCCAAACTCTAGCCCTGATTGTGGCCCTGGGCAATAACCATCGGTGGTGGGTGAACAGGCCGTGAGGAAGAGGCTTTCTTCTTCGCCAGACGCAAGCATCGCTGTCGCTTCTAACATCGCGTTGGCTTTACAGCCATAAACTCCATTAGACACAAGTCCACAATAGGAACCATAAGGCAACAGTTCATCAACAGGTCCTGGGCAATTGCCAGTGTTGGTGCTTCCACTGCAGATTGGTGCATCAACGCAAAAAGACTGGCCGTCGACACTGACTGACTGCGAACCATTGGAGCAGACTTGACCGTTTGCGACCATGGAAGTGCCGATGATGAAGACGATAAGAGCCGCGAAATGCATTTGTTCACCAAGATATAGAGTCGATTGCGTTCTTTTGCGTACGCTGTTGGGACGTGGGCTTCAAGTTTGGAAATGATACAATGAAGACCATGGCTACATGTACCTCGACTAAAAACAAAAATGTGCGATGAAGATATGGGATCATCAACCCAACAAATTGTCAAATTTGTCTGGAAGAAGCTTCTATTTCTGTGAATAGACCAGCAGACAACCATTAGTCAATATGTAGAACCTTCTCATCCCATTTTAGATTTTCTCACACTCTTTGGCTCTCTGTACCTTACATTTTCTAATAGAGGATTGATACAATGTGACTTTTCATTGTTTGTTCTCGTATTGGGAAAGGAACAACACACCTCGGATGGCTATATTGGTGTCAGACAAGCACTGGACAATAATTATTGCGCGAAGAACTCACATTATTGGCCATCCTGGATAAATAATTGATTGCTCGATTTGTCGATCTCACTTTTTGGAAGAAATGCCTAAAAATGAATAAAAAACCTTGTTGCTTTTTACTATTGAACTGGCAGGAGCAATGCCAATGGACAGTAGTAGTGGTAACAGGTTTAAGTGAATTCTCGCGCGTCTAGACGAGCAAACACGGTTCTGCTACTGCACTGCTGTGCTTGAGGTAGAGCTGAGGGATGCTTGCTTGTAGACCACTACCTGCAGTGGAGCATTACAGCAGGGCGTGCAGGTAGAAGAGACGATGCAGACGCTTGAAGTCAACCAAAATGTCTTCAGTGGCACTAAAGTGGTACGTACTCTATCAAAGTCGTACCTCCAATTGCAAGTGTCCCTAACGTCCCTAATACAGGTATTTGCGGATCGCTTGAGTAGCTGTGAGCTACAGTGTGACAATTAAATAAGCTCCACTTGTTGTTGTTGGCCGGATTTGCATCCAGCACCTACGACAACAATGGCAACAGCCTAGTCTATCGCATTTACAACTAACAAAGACGAGAGTATCAGCGATCGGTGAACTTGGCGTGTTGTGTGAAAAAAATCAAAGCGCTGAAGGATCCCTTTGATTTGCCGACGTTTGAGCTGAATTTGAAATGCATGGTAGATATGATGAAATCACTCTCGTCAGTGCTCACCAAAGAAGAAAGCAAATCGCTTGGTGTCTTCTTCTTTGCACTGATGGAAGCAGCAGGCAAGATAACCGGTCAAACCAAACGGAAGGATCGGCTGGTTTATCTTGAAGCTGTGTTGGGGATTTTTATCAACAGAAAGAATATTGCTTTGAGAAATGGCTGCAGAGTACCTCACGAATTGCTACCAGTTACTAGAGGTCACGCAAAGAAAGCAAGAGCAGCGATTATCTTCCAAGTTACATCGATCGACATCGAGGAACAACACAATCGCCCACACATCCGCCCCTTCGAATCTCGAGAAGAAGCAGAACAAAGCGATTTTAGCCAAGAATCATATTTACTTTGATTAGAACAGACACATAACACAAAGTGAAAACAATTGTCCATAGAGAGACCTTGCTATATTATCTACATGCCTTGCTATCGTTTCCGCTAAGTTAGATATAGGCTGCTTGCAAACACCACATCACGTTTGATTGCTTCCGAGGCAACCTCCATCTTCCTAAACAGTCGCGGGTCACCAATTACACGAGCAGCATTGCGTACTTCTCGACAAACCTCATCAAGGCGCGTAATGCATCGCACAATAGACCCTTCTTGGATATCTGTGAGAAGGCATAGCTCTTTGAAGGGCATCCCTCGTGCCCATTCGTAGACTACTTCCATCAATCCGAAGTTCAGCGCACCTTTACAATATACGGCAGGGTCAATTTCCAAGTGCTGCTCCAGCTGAATGAGTCCTAGCGACTCGGCAATACGCTTCACCACGTCACGTGCATCCTCCAGTCGAGGGGTTAATGTTGGTTCCGATTGTGTCTTCTCCTGGAAAATTAGCGCTGACAGAACTGCGACAATTTCCTCAGGCTCGAGATTTGCCAGTACATTCTCAAAAATCATTTCGGTCAGCACAATTTCCTCGCAGGTGTTGATCTCACAGGCTACTCGTCCTTTCACTTGCACGACTCCATCTCCAGAAATATATCCGAGCCGTTTGAGCACACTCAATCGCTGCTGGAAATCAGGGAATAATGACAATGAATCATTCGACATCTCTCGTGTCATCCGGATCAAATAGTCCTTGAGCTTGGAGATCTTTTCGACTCTGGTCAGCACTCGCGAAGTAGTTGCAGATGAATCTGTAAAGCATGGATGATTCTGGATTAATTGATACAGTTGCTGCCAGTTGGCATACGCTGTTGCAACTTCAAGATCATTCATGCGAAGCTCAGCCATGACGTCTACAAACATCACGCCTGCGCGATGCGTTGCCATCAATTTCATTTCAATTGTAGTGAGGAATTCGATACTACTAGCAAGTTCTTTCTTCGATGAGTTGGCGACTAACGTTTTCATGTCGATCTTCGACGCGTATTCAGCAGTCACACTTTCAACGCACGATTCAGGAATATCCAGAATCGCATACTTCTTTCCAACCAACGTGTCAGTCGTATTCGATTCCAACTCTTTTGCTTCTTTCACTTTGCCTCCAACCCCTCTCTTACTCATACGACCCATCATCAGCTCATCATCATCGTCTCGTTTACTACGTAGTAATCGCCCACCAAATCCTCCAATGCTGCCCTGTGATTGTAAATCAGTGCTTGATATCAATGATGTATCATGAGGTGGTTCATAATCGTCAGGGCACAGACAAATGATGACGATGGATTTGAAGACGCCCTTACTTGAAGCTCCAATTCCATTATTCTGTTCAAAGGAGATTTTGGAGAATCGTGCCGTACCTTCTTCAACCCCAAATGCATTGGTTCGAACAACCAGCGCTGGTTGATCCACGGGAAGTCCCTTCACGTTCACAAGCACAATACGACCTGGGGCAATCGCACTCTTGGCTGCTTGCGCATTGTTTGCCAAGATCCACTTGGTCACTTTTTTCTCGAGCTCACGTTTTTCCTTTTTCATTTGATAAAACTCTTGGATTTGAGAAAGCTCCCTGGATGCTGCAAGATGCGAATAGTCGTCCAAGAGTGCCTTCTCCAATTGCTGAAGCAACTGCTTGCCTTTGTTCATCAATTGAGGAATATTCCTCGTTGCTAGCGCTTTTTGAGTATGGAATTCCGAAAAAGAACGTTTCATCATGTCCTCTACAGTCAACACTTCCACGCGCAATAGGTTCAGTATCATATTGTACGTTAGTCGGAACTGACTCGATAGTGCGGTCGCCTTTCCAGCCAACATTGTCTGCAAAGATGTTGGCTCGGGAATATCATTCCAGCAAGCAATAATCACAGTGCCGACTAAATCCAACCCTCGACGTCCTGCTCGACCAGCCATCTGCGTGTACTCGCCCGGTAACAAGTCTCGAAAATTTTTTCCATCATGCTTTCGGATTCCATTAAACACCACTGTGCGAGCTGGCATATTCACCCCCATTGCAAAGGTTTCGGTCGAGAAAAGCACTTTGACAAGGCCTCGACCAAACAAAATCTCCACCATTTCTTTGATAATTGGTAGTAGCCCACCGTGGTGTACACCAATACCTCGCTTCAACATTTCCTTCATGGAAAGAACTTGTGGTAATTGACGATCCGATCCCTGTAAACGCTGAATGCTGGATTCGAGGAACAGATGGATTTCAGATCGCTCAGACGGAGAACTGAGATCCAGTTTCGACAGTTTGTTTGCACTTTCCTCGCAAAGCCTCTTGCTGAATGCGAACACAACAACAGGAAGCAAACTTTTTTCTTTTAAGGATCCGATCAACTTGGTCCAGTCGCTTTGATCTCCACCAGATGTTCGTCCCATATTCCTTGAGCTACCACCTCCGACTTGACCGCCACCTCGTCCCATTGGTTTTGGTTTATCTGATGGAGGAAAGAGCTTTGCTTTCGCCGCACCATATGCTCCTGGAAGATATCCAGAAGAAGCATCATACAGTTTAAATAATTCCTTCCCTGCATATAGGAAATGTTGAAGCGGAACCGGTCGCTTTGACGTAGAGATAACATGAATTTTCTTTTTCTTTGTGCGGCCAATCCAGTCCGAAAACTCCAAATGATTTGGAGTTGTCGCGGATAAAAATACCATTCCAATATGCTCTGGCAGCATGATGATCACTTCTTCCCATACCACGCCACGCTCGCTATCGTTGATGTAATGGATTTCGTCAAAAATCACCCATTCAATATCGCGAATCACATCCGCTCCACGGTACAACATGGAACGTAGAATCTCAGTAGTCATGACGAGACAGCTTGCCTCGGGATTGATGCTAACGTCACCTGTGATGAGGCCAACATTCTCAACTCCGAATTTCGTTCGGAAATCGCGATATTTTTGGTTAGAGAGCGCCTTGATGGGTGACGTATAAATTGTGCGGGTCATATGCTTCTGTGACATCGCAATGGCGTATTCGGCTACAACGGTCTTCCCTGCAGATGTATGTGCAGCGACGAACACGCACTCGTGACGCTCCAAGTGAATGATGCACTCCTTCTGGAATGTATCTAATTCGAAGTCGTACTTCATAGCTGTTTCCGGTACTTTTTCGTGGAAATTACGCACATCAACACTCGCCATACTCGCCCACTTGGACTCGTCACTTGCGGCTGTTGACTTAGCTTTTTGGCGCAGACTAAGCTGAGTTAATCCTTCACCTATCAATACTTCCAGCTCAGCTTCAGGATCATCCGTTCGACTGGTCGTATCAGCACTGTCACCTAGCTTATCATTTTCATCCTGATGTGTAGCTGAGATACCTTCTTCTTTCTGCTCCTCTACTTCTTCAGATTCTTCACTATTCGAGACCGGGTCTTCCACGTAAAATCCCAGCTCATTCAGTTCACCGTCATCTTCAAGATCATGCAGCAACTGGTCAAGTGCCATCGTGCCACTCTCATTTACTTCCCGACTCATAGCATTTGCAGCTTGCTCGTGTGCTACCATACTTCGAACAGCTGCTACATGGTTTTGATCCTCTGCGACCTCGAAATACGGTTTTAAGAGAGAGTCAGGATTCTTCCCGACTGTCTCCAACTCACTAATTGAAATCTCGGTTTCCTCTTCCTTCTCTTTCGCAAACGTTGACATTGATCTGTATGCTCGCAGATCGTCCACGGTGAGACAGCCGTCCAAGCCTGGTGCATTAAACACCAACTGGGCCAGCACCTCGTCATTCTCGAGATCCAAATCGTCACTTAATGCTAGTGCATTGCGAGCTTGTTCTTCCGGTGAATTCAACAGCACCCGCTGATGCTTTATTTCCAACTGCATTGCTGCCTCTACAGACGATTCAATCGCCGCGAGCGAATCCCCTCCGGGTAAAAATGGCTTATTGTTCATCTTCCCACGTGCATATTCGTCCTGTTTCACCAATGCACTCGAGAACCCTGCATCGACACCCGACTTGGACGTATCCACTGGACGATATTCATACGCTGGATGAAGCGGATTTACCACCAAGTGCTCGCGTTTCGGCACGAGCTCCATCCGCGGGGCTGACATGGGCATCTGCGCCAACAATCGACTTAGTGGCGGCAATCTCTCTGGGAAGACAAATAGTCCATCTGTGGTTTTCTCATACGGACTCAGACGCTCTAATGCAAATAGCGGGTGGGTAAATTTCTCCAGCTCCTTCTTTAGGACGTCAGGATCTTTGTATGGCGATCCCAAAGGTGGAAGGGCAATTGCAGGTGGGGATGGATGGAGATTCCGGTTGTTATCCTGCGGTTTGTGGGGGACGATGACGACATCATCGGGTGCTAATGGCGACGGCGAGCAAACAGAGAATTGCTGGAACATCTCAGCTGGCGTCGTTTGCGTGTCCAGCCGCTTTAAATCGTCCAGCAAACGTGCGATCTCCGCGTCCATGCTATGCTGCTGGTGTCAATCCACCAATTGTCGAGTGGATCCACCCTTGATTGTGACGAAGTGAATTTTAATAATCTATATCCTGTTATAGTACATTCATCATTTGAATGTTTGTTATGTTTAAATTACTGTATAAATAAATATTGAACCTATCAGCAGTACCATTTTGCGACTGAACAAGCAAGAAGATGCTAGTGGAAGAGAATGGGAACGACGACCTCGCGCTGCGCTGCTGCGTGTGCGGGACCTCTGCGGAGGACGACAGCAACTACCTCAACACCAAAATGAAGATGCTGATCTCTAAATGTGGCCATCGCTTGTAAGCACACGCTTCTTATGCTTTGTTCAAGAGCGTGTAAGTGGTTATACTGTACAACCTCTGTGCTCTGCTATTGATTTGTAGTTGTGATCATTGTATCAAGCGCGAATTCCAGCATCACCGCGAAATCCCCTGTCCTGTATGCCAGAAATCGGTTAAGAAGTCGCAATTGCAGGACAAGACCATCGAAGAGCTTAATTTCGCCAAAGAAACATCTATGCGAAAGAAAGTCATCAAAGAGTATGAACACATCCAACTATAATTCATACTTCCACTTTTGTCTCTTTCACTCATATTGAATGAGCTTGGGGAAACTTTTATAGTTATAACAAGACAGAAGACGATTTCAATACGCTGGACGAGTACAACGACTACCTCGAGACGTTGGAGAACCTCAGTACGTGAATGCATATTGTACTAATAGTGAGCTATTTATAAAATAATCATTTCGTTCTTGTTTGGCAGTCTTTGACCTCGTCTACGGCGACGAAAATGAGAAAGCAGCTGCACAAAAACAGTGGAAGCAATACCGGCAAGAAAATGCCATCGCGATTGCTACAAATGACGCCAAGAAAGCCGATGAAGAGCGACGGATCGCGCAGTTGATCAATGAACAGCAGCGATTAGCGGAGGAGCGACGATTACTGCAGCAAAAAGAGGATTCACAATTCGAAGCTGATCTCCAGCGACAGAAGGCGCAGTTAATGGAAGTAGCGCTTGGCGAACGAGATGCTAGCGAAGTTACCAAATTACGCGCTACGACCACAGCCATCCCGATTGATCAGGCTGTGACTGCGGAGATGGAGGCGGCGATGATGGGCTTCCAGCCTGGCGTTGTTGGAGGTCCACAGCCAGTCCCTGTGCCTGGAGGAAAAAGAGGGCCGAACTTTGGCGTGAACGAGTCCAAGAAACTGCGTCGGGAGCAGCAGAAAGCTGGCGGCTATGATCCAGACATGCAGTTTAAACGTAACAGAAACGAAGCCTGGTGTGGGATCTATTTCCAACCAAAGGATCGCCAAAGTGAGCGGAATGGTCCTACGCCCATGGATGTTTGTTAGATCCACGACAAGTGTGAACCAATTAATAAAATATAAACTCATGGGATCATGTCCTGGAATAGCACTATCACTCATCGATTTGTTCATCATGATAAAAAGAGCTGATAGATATCATTGTTTCACGAGATTAAAAAATAGCAGTACGATGACTATTTCCTACTTTTGGCTTTACTTTCGCTTTTTCATTGGATTGCATTGCAATCACAGTTTCCATTCCGTTAGTATTTCTTTCTATGGTCATATCTTTTGATTTGGTCTGCATATTAAACCAACTGATCAATGCAATAGACGATTTTGCTGTCTGCATATGGGCTCCAGTCCTATGTCTTGTATTCCACGACTTCTTTCAAGACATTACCAACTTTGTTAAACTGTTTGAGTGCGAAAATCTCATTTCGATAATCTTCGATCTCGTCGAACGCAGCAACAATCTTGGTCAGTGTATGCTTCATCTTTGTGTAATACTCGCTTGTTGTACCCCCTTCTTCATGATAAAGCATCGATTATGGTAACCAACCTTAAACATTTCTTTTCACATTTTAGAATCGATACACTTGTTTTAGTGTTTGATGTGAAGACACTGGGGAAGCAACAGTTCAACCAGACATCTAATCTAGATTGTTTGGTGGGCACAAGTCTAAGCAGCGCGAAATTGAAGAATCATTCAACTGAATGAATTAATCAGCTACCATCCAACTCTCCAGTTGAGCTTGTCCCTATATAAAAATATGTATACTCATGATTACAGCAGTGAATAACTGAGTGTCCAACAATTACAAGGCTTTGTCCTCATCCGAACAAATGCTGCCTCAATTTGGATACTTTTTGCTTGTATAATCTGAAAAAATCTGATGCAATGTTTGTACTTACAGAGGTGCTGGTATCTTTGAAAATGATCTTGATTCTCGTATTGAGAGCCGCTGAAGTCACCGTTAATTCTAAGACATTGAAGACCAAATTTCGATGTGATGTGAGTTTTGCAATTAGTTAAATCACTGACACAAGCTGTTGCAATAGCTGCTTCACACGCAACTTCGATGTCCGTTGCTTCTGTGAAGACATTCTATCGGTTACAGATACACATTTTTGGCGCCAACAGCGCAGCGCTTTCTTTGCTATGTCCAGTAGTAGACTGCGAAAGATTCGGGTAGTCATTGTCATACACCTCGGATTCAGTAGATGAATCACTGGATAGGTGAAGAAGCAGACGAACATGATGACGATGTTGGTGATGACAATGTCTTTTGCTCCTTTTTAGAGTTATTCACACTGTTCGACTCAAGAGAGGATTTGGGTTTCTTTGTTTTTGAATTCGCTTTGGTCCAATGCGCGTGAAAATCCCTGTACAACACCGAACACACCCACAACCACTCAATAAACCTCATAAGAAGACCCCATCATCCTTCCACATTACAAACCTGCTTACCGTCAGCTATCTCTGTCATTGTCATCGATAGATTGATCTATACTATGCTTGTATCGTTCAACAATACCATCAAAGTAACAGACCTCGTGTTGGTCTTGCCTTGTTCCAGCTGCGCAACAATCTGTTGCGCCTCCTGCGGTCGCTGAGCGCTGTGATCACCTCTGTCAGCTACGTCTTCATCTCCTTTAATCCTTAGCGCAATACTTTACTGTGGTACAAGCGCAGTTAACGCGTATCTGCATACGTAAAGATCGCTTCCAGCTCGAACAGTGGCTGCCATGCTGTCTATTGAAGTTGGTGCCCAAGAATTGGAGTGATTGTCAAAATCCATAAATAACATCACTATACTACTGTACGTGTAGCATGTGGATCCAGCATTTACAATATACAAACGTTATTTATGAACATAAAAATTTATGGCTGCCTCCTAGATGGACCTGCCTAGCACTAAAGCGATTGCTTCAATTGCGCTACTAGTGCTTGACGGATTAACCAGTCATTACGATCCCTGATTTTCACTCACTAGTTCATGTAGTGCTGCATGGAGATTGGTGCATAGTTCTTGTGCATCCATGCGCAACAAAATCGCTCGTCAACACCTCCGTCATTCTCATGAATCAAGTGCAACTAATTGATGCTCCAATCTTTCAGTTTGGGCCACATCCGAAAATAATCAAGTGATACTAAATATGGTATATCTACCTATTTCTGCCTTTTCAACCAATAAAAATGCGAGTTATCATGCAAAGTTAGATGGTCGTGGAATTTTTTGTCTGAACTGTGTGTCCATCTTGATTGCCTCCTTCCCACACGCAAAAGAACGAGACAATGATGACCACGGACACGTCCGATGCGTATAATAACGAAGCATTTATGCGCACTGCCGATGGTCTCGTGCGCATATGTGGTGAGTGTTTTCGCCCGTATCGCTCAGGAGACATCATTGACTGGGAAGATGTGCACGACGAAGGTGGATTACGGATTTTTTCCGCAGTCGAAGGTGGCATCCAACTCTATCGGCTGGGATTGTATCAAGTGACGGTCGAGTACGAAGGGCAGGCGCCAGTATTTTCTTACTCGACACACTATAGTGACCCGAAATGGAGCTCCTTTGAACGGCGTGTGTATGAGAAGAATGAAGGCTACTCCACGAAAGGTGCCGTGGGGTCCAAGGTCTGGTGCGACGCCAATGACGTGGTGGTGCGGCTGAAGGTGGAGAACGGGGTGCTCTATCACTGTCGAATCATTATCCAACTACTCACCGAGTGAGCGAGTACAAGAGAGAGAGACAGAGAGAAGCGAGAAAATGCAGGCGGGAAATATCTTGATGTGTACGAAAGAATGTTCCAACACATGCCAGTGAGTCCAAAGAGTGTCGGGTGCGTCGATGTTGCTGCCTGGTATGTGTATTGTTGATGAATAGATGTTTATTAGTCGGCAGTTTATCGAGTTGTGTATGCATTCATCTCTTCGTATACTACGGGTCTGAGCGCAATATCATGGTTGACTTCACGCGAAAACCAGACTGATGACTCGCAGTCTTAGCTATGTAGGCTATGCTCACGTCAGAGAATAATTGGCTTAGCGTAGATACGATCAATCAAGAGACCTGTTTTCGTTGATCAAATTATTTATCATTTGATTCAACTCTCAATGTCATTTCTAAAGTAAGTGAATCCTACCGCTCATATTTAAAGCGTACGTAGTAGCGAAGCTAACGTAAGCCCATCTAGCTGATTTTTTAAAACTGTGAGCCTGGTAATTATATAATAGCAATTCATTCGCTGTCGATCTATTTGCACAAGAAGTGGCCGAGGAGAGAGCCACACTTTGTCACCTTAGTACAGTGTAACTTTATCCAGGATTCTTTACCTATTTGAGGGCCAAATACAGTGCTCAGCTCCGTCGTTGATCTTGCCAATGATTGTACCACCTTTTCCCTAAGAGCAACAGGGCAATGTTTGTCGCTCCTAGATATGCATCAATGTGCAATGGCGTCGGTCTGCTACTTCTGCAAAAATCTACTATGGTGCAATCATTGTTCAGTAGAAAAACCACCGTATGCATTGATGGCAAGCCATTTCTGCCCTTGATATTCACATTCCCATCGTGCTTGATGTACTTTCCAGCCATTTTAAGTCACCTCGAGAAGCAGCCATCATAGGATCTATGGCTTGGATCCAAACGAGAGTTTCTGTTTCAAGACACACCACGCCATATCTTTTTTGTTCGGATATCTTGTTAAAAGAGTAAGAGGAAAATACAGAAGGAGCAAATCCAAACACGCCCATTACAACAAATGGCTAAACCTGTATTCCGGTGTTCCGCTGAATTATGTATCCCTGTAAAAATAATGGAAATTTTTCGATAGATACCTTTCGGAAAAAAGAGAATGGTTAGTTTACCCAGAGATAGTAGAGCATTTAGCAAACATGTAAGCAGGTACGGACAATAAAGTTTCTGGAAGCCATTGCATTTGTGTGTATTGGATACTTCGTCTATCTAGGAGTGATACTCTTCAAAATCATCTTCATAGCATTCATGTTCTAGCGGATCATGATGTCCATCGTCACCACATTCAGCTGATGAACTGATGCGGCGCCGCAGACTTTTGGGATGAGACGGAAGTGGGGCAGGTAGTGTATGTTTTCCTTGGTGTTTACTTCCCACCGGGGTTCGATGAGGCGTATTGCACTCGTCCATCTCTATGATCTCCTGAATATCGTCACTATCAAATTCCGTGGTGTTGTTGTCTGATTTACACTGAGCACGATCCTCCTTTGAGTGGCGCTCTCTGCTTTTTTGTGTGGTTAAGCCATCAGCTGTCACTTTGAAGCCAAAGGATCGGGGACCACTCTTGTAGGATGGCGTTCCAGTGGAAGACAATTCTTTCCCCTCCGCTTGGACTTCTGAACGAGTTACACTAGTCAGTTTCTCTCCGGGAATCTCTTCTTCGATGCCGTCGTCCTCTATTGTCGCTGTCTTGCATTGTTGCTGCTTCCGCTTCCGTTCTTTGAGATCTGCGTCTCTCAGTGGACGTAGAAAAGGATGATTGAGACATCCCACTGCCGACAGACGGTTCTTAGGTTCCAATTGTAACGTGCTTGCCAGGAAGTCAAGCGTTCCATCGGGTAACGAACGATTGCCCAACAAGTCCTGGAGCGATTTTGTCGGTACGACTGCCTGTAATACTCCGCGCGGGAGACGTGATTGTAATCCAGCTGGTAGTGGGCCAAGAAGCCCTTGGATGAGATTCCTGCATGGTGTACACAATTGACAAGTCAATGTTTTGTCAGCAAAGCAAAAATGGGTGAAAGTCATACCAAAATTAGTTGCTTACAGTTGTTCAATTTGCGTGTTACCAGGAAACAAAGGTCGTCCAGTGAGAAGCTCCAACAGCACACAGCCCACACTCCACATATCCGCATCGAAAGAGTAACGATCGATGCTGTGAAGAAAAACAGATCCGATGATGTTAGATTGAACTCTACACAAGATAGGAACAGAGCAAATAGAATACCGAAGTTCTTGTTCTGGAGGCCGATACCAGCGTGTGGCCACATAATCAGTGAGTGGATCACCTTCAAATTGAATTGTCCGAGCAATGCCTGTAAAAATCGACACCAAAACACATTATCATATTCAAAAATTAAAACGAAAGAAATGAACGAAGTTTTGACCATCAGCTTACCAAAGTCACAAAGCTTCATATCGCCTTTCTCATCGATAAGAATATTATCGGGCTTGACATCTAGTATATAGAATTAATCAGCTGAATTGCATATCTCCATGGAATGTCATGGGTATACAGTACCTCGATGGATAATGTGATTTGAGTGGCAACATTGCAACGCTTGGCAGAGTTGGTATGTATATTTTCTTGCATGCTGCGGTGGGATTCCATTTCGATTGCGAGATAGAAGCTAGAGCATTCATGTCAGATTTAGAACAACAGCACTATGGATTTATACTCAGCATCTAATACCTTACCTTTGTCATGCTATCGCACACAAAGTCAAAGACTAAGTGCAGCAATCCTTCATGGCGAAAGCTGTAGCGATACGAGACAATATACGGATGGTTGAGCATCGAGCACGCTTGAATCTCTCGCTTTGACAATTGTTCATCTAGATTTTATCAAAGACATGAGACAAACATCAAACTATACTAGTCGATTGCGTTCTTTACCTGCAACGCTTTTGAATTTTTTTATCGCTACAACTTCCTTTGTTCCCTGTAATATCGTTGTTTCAAGACTTGAAAACGAATAAAACACGTCATGTGCGGATATATCATGAACACACCTTCTCTATTGCTCTGTAGACAACCCCATAAGTACCTTCTCCGATTACTTTCTCTATCACATACTTCTCCATATTCCACCGCAGGTTTATCACTTTCCCGCTCAAATCTCAATCGCAATGGCATCATGGATCAAATCGACAAAAATAAACCATTACTGATTGAGGTAAGCTCATGTTCTAATCCGTTTCACTTGAAGCGTTTCATTGCACAACATTAGATATGTCCGTGGGTTCTACCAGCCAGCAAAATTTCCAAAGCCACCTCCACTCGAACTCTTGGTAGACTTGGTCTTCTTGCCTTCAATAGCCATAGGAATTGCTGGAGTACTATTGCTCTCGTGGGGGCGCTTCTTGCTCGACTTTGATGTCGCTTTCAAATACTTCCCCACATTCTCCTCTTTTGATGTTGTTTTACGTGGTAAATTAGCAATATCACCATCCCCCATATCATCGTATGCTACCCAATCATCGCCAACTTTGACCACTGTTCCCTTCACTTCTGGATTTGCTTCCTTCGCAAGCTTTTCCTTCGCCAACTGCAACACGTTTAACCCCTGATCTTTTGCCTCTTGGTACTCTTGGAATGGATTCACAAACACTTTTACATGATTAATCCGTACGTCCTCTAGAGGACGATCTTCTGCTCCTGTGGCAACACTTTCAATCCGATCGAGCACATCCGTTCCACCAACAACCCTTCCAAAAACTGAATGCTTCTTATCAAGATGTGAGCAGGGCTTGAATGTGATGAAAAATTGCGACCTGTTTGTTCCTGGGCCAGCGTTCGCCATACTTATCACACCGCGAGCATTATGAGACTATGTTCAATAACCACTTTTAGTACTGTACAATAACAGCGCGAAGGATGAAGAGCCAATTCTTACCAATCTACTATCGATTTCGTCACGAAAGGGTTTCTTCCATATCGATTCGCCACCACGTCCTGTCCCAGTGGGATCACCGCCTTGCATCATGAATCCACGAATAATACGATGAAACAATACTCCGTCGTAGTATTTTGCTTCGCACAAACTCATAAAATTATCAGCAGTTTGTGGCACGAAGTCGCAATCAATCTCCAAATTGATGTCGCCATGAGTAGTTTGTAGTGTCACGAGCCCTTTCTTCTTCATTTTGCGCACTGTTTGCCACCGTTCCTCCAGTAGCTCATTTTCTGAAGCAAGAGCTGCAGCATTTTGTGTCACTGGTACCATTGCACTGGATGTAAACGACGTCGAACATTCGCCAGTTGTGAATTTGGAATACTGCAATTTCGAACCGCCGTTCGTAGCAGATTCATCTTCTTTTGCGGATTTGCTATGTGTAAGTGATGCGACAATTTTATCCTTTGCGCTCACACTGTCGTCACCACGCTTGATTTTCTCTTCCAGTTCTCGCTTTTCCGCACGCTTTGCTTCCAGCTATTAACACATGAAAGTGGTCAAATCAACAACTACACTTGCACCAGGATATCGGGTGCTATACAATTAATTCACACATACCTCCTGTAAAATGCGATCAGTGGCTGCATTGGTACGAATATGTTTCACTGTGTTCTCAGGTTGCGCTTTCTACAGCATGAAATATTTGATGCCACAGCCGTTAATCATCTTCTCATCACTACAAATCAATATCACAATAACGAACCTGATCGCGCTCTTTAGCGCGTCTAAAGTGCTCAAAATTCTCAATTTCGCGGTTGGAATAGTCCTGTGGGTCTTGCAGAATGATAATGTCTTTGCGTTTAAATTTATCGCCCGACACGAGGTCCGTCCAGTTCTTGGGTTTGATATTGAGCTCTTCAATAGCGTCATACGAAAACACATTCCCCGTCGTGGCAATGGCGGCAATCTTGGTGTTATCTGTAAAGACTTTGTATGTGACCGGACAGAAATATTCGCCTTGGGAGTTCTTACTAAAGCGCAACTGGATCAGCTCCTTCAGCGCCATCGGTTTGCCTGTCACGGGGTTCTATAATCCATCCACAGTAAAGCCATTAGCATATTGAGTGTCTTTTCTTATGTGAGGAGAGTGAATGAATGAATACTCACAATTTGATGCTCCTTCACATACGGCACAATGGCTTCCAAGTCGAATAAATGACCTTCGCGCGTGCAAACAGGGTTCTAGAGACATACAATAGTATGATAATAATGAGTACAACATCCCAGCAGTATGAAAATCTCTCAAATATTCTGTATGCAATAGTAGCAGTATCTCATGTACCATAAATGGGCTCAATGTGATAGCACAACAATTGAATGGCAGACCTGGGAAGCAGCAATACAACGAAATGTAGTTTGTTTTCTCAGCTTCATCCATACTGTAGTTTCATAAACAATGGCCACGGACAAAACATACGCTTGTAGGCTCGTCGGATTTCCTGTTTCTTGCCGCCATAGAGATACTTGTGCTCCGTTTGTGTGATGAACAAACGATCCTTGCTGTGGCGGTTCTTGCCCATGTTCACGCTGCGCTTATATTCAACTCAAGGGTTACGCAAAGGAGAGTATAGTGAGGTTACGCGCACTTAACCCAATCAAACTTATACTCATGCGAACTTAGACGCTTTTGTGTTTTTGCATCTATCAAGAGATGGATGCGATTCTGCAGTGGTTCGATCCGGAAGAGTTGCGGAGGCATTACCGAGAGGCGTTAGTAGATGAACATGGGCCAGTGAAGGTCCTATTGTATACTGCAATTGAAGGTCTGAATCAATTGGCAGCGGTTGAACAAGTTTCGCTGATGTACAACGCTGTGTCCGTGGGCGACATCGCGATCTAGGACTGATGGGTGAAGCTATCTAATTTCTGGGACGAGATCACAAACGCCATGGAGCTCATGATCGGAGCTCCACATACAATAGAGCTGTAGTGTAGTATTGAATCTGGTAGTGATGTTCGATCGTTGAAGATTCCGGGTGGATGTACTGATCATTCTTGCTGTGTTCGTTCTAAATTGCAGCTATCTGGATCACATTCTCTTGCCAGCACAAGAGCATCATTGAATGACATCTCTTCAACGTTAATCCGAGCAATACATGCCGTATCTTCTATATCAGGTTCAGATGATGATTTTATCACCAGCAATTCTGTTGAGGAGATCGAAGATGAGATTGAGCAAGCAAGCAAGCAGCACTGCTGTCGTCGAAACCAGTCATTCGACAGCCAGTCTAAGACGAAGTCGCCGACTGAAAAACGTGAGATGGGACGTATCCCAGTCGCATACAAGCCGAAAGAGGAGGAGATGATAATAAGTGCACCATCTATTGAAAAATTACGAAATTGCTTAGCCCAAATTCAGAGGAGGTCAGCTATTGATGGGAAATTTTTCGAGTGTGAATAAGTAAATGTGTTAATGTAAGGGTATTCACTTGTAAATATCTCTCCTATATCAAGCTATCTATCTACACATGCCGTTCCTATTCCATTTAAGCGATGGATCATGCTCATCCACAACATGCTCATTGGATCATGGATGAATCGCTAAGTACGTGTCATTCCATGCAGTTGGCTTTAAGTACGCCTACTACCCAATAAATCCATCATCATCACAAGACGAAAAGATAAAGATGCAGCGTCTGGCACAGAACACGCAGAATGGTATCAATAGCGTTTTGCGATCCGCGCTGAAGATGCAACATTCTATTCCAACAAGATCAAGTTTGCGTACAGTCAGTGCACTTTGCACTAGCTTTAATACTGTGAAGCGTCATCCTAGCACGTCAGGTGGCATCGCAAGTGTTCGCATTTATGGACGTGAAATGACGACTGTGATCCCTCCTTCGGACACCCCAACGTCGCAGAATATATTTGATCTGGCCGCCATTTTGAAGGTAGAAGAAATTGACACACTGGATCGCATCGACGCCATCAATTCTATTCAGATTATAGCCGAAACGAAGGCGGAGGAAGCTAGCCAAGTGCTGCAAGTTATCGACAGCAATGTACTGGAGATCCTGCTGGGCTTTCTGCAAGACAATGATACGATTGCAGCATCAGATTTGCTGGTTCCGTCATTTCTAGCGCTGATTCGATTGTCGCCATTGTCACTCATCGCGCAGGAGCTGCTACGACTCAATGCGGTGGAGATCTTGATTCCATTTCTGCGGCAATCCGATCCTCGCCTGCAAGCGGCGGCATCGCTAACTCTAGGAAACTTGGCGTTGGATGTTACGTCGACATCAGTTATCAACACTCCAGAAGTAGTTGACGCTGTTTTCCATGTCCTGTCCAGTCCACACGAGGCCATTCAACGTGCAGCCGTGACTTGTCTTGGTAACATTGCAGGAAATAGTAAAGGCCGTGAGCGTATCTGCGCAACCGAAGGTGGTATTCACGCACTTTGCGAGCGATTATCAGCTGATCACGGTAAGTTTGTTGTATAGATGGTGCTGAACGGATAAACGTGTCTCTTTGTTTACGGATGTTACTGGTTTTGGTAGTGGATCAACTACGCAGTGCTTCAGCGTTTGCGTTAGGGAATGTACTGGCTGGACACCATAGTGACACTCAAGATATGCTTCGAGAGGTGAGTTAGTGTCTCCTGATATTGCCATTACACTATGATTGGAGTCTAGAGCTCTTGTTTGAAACTTGAATGCTGCATTGTATGTTGTTAGTGTGGAGGATTAGCTGAGTTGGTTATGCTCTTGTCACCTGCTTTCCCTGAAGAAGTGATTAGTAGTGCAGCATGGGCGATTCATCACGGCATCTACTCAAATCGTGAAAATCAGACACTGATTGGGGAGGCAGGGGGTCTAGGTTTGTTGACGCAGAGCCTCGCGGCATCCACTGAGACGCTACAAACCAATGCAATCCTAGCGCTGGAAAGTGCAGTCGTGTCGCATGCGAAAAATCGAGAGTGGTGTCAAGAGCATGGTGTTCGAGGTGCTTTACAGAGAATTCAGGCTGACGAAGGTGACGATTTGAATGCGAACGCGAAGATTGCACTCAGTTCGCTATTGGAAGAACTTGAATAAGCTACGTTCGGATCAAAGATATTCAGAAAGGATGATATGGTAGTGCTTGTCGATTCCATGCGATGAAGAGAAATATAAAGGTGCACTATACAGTCGCCCAATGCTTAATGGCGGTCATCATACATATAACTTTTGATGATTTACTTGGTACTCGCTCGCGTTTTCGTTCGGCAATAACGTCGAATACTTATCGAAACACTGTCATTCGACAGCATCACAAACAAAAATCCAGCAATAGCGACCATGAAAACCCACAGGGATCCGCTTGAAGATCCAGACAACTGCTCTGTCATTTCTTGACGAAATTTTGGATTGATGATGGGTTCACCGCCGCCCGCGCCAGTATTAGCTTCTGCTTGAGCCTTGTGGATCTGCTCATGCATCTCTTCATTGGTTTCAACATCATCAATGACTATTGGCTGGTGATGAGCAGGTTTGATTCCGGTTGGCTCTGGTGCTTTCATCCTCTCAAACTTCCACCCACCTCCAACTATTTTCTCAACATCGGTCGCATCAGTGTATGGTACCCAATGTAATTGTTCGCATGAGTCGGTATCATTGACACCAGGCGTGAAATTGACTCCAGAAAACTTGAGGTATTGCTGGAAGGTGCGCACATTGCCAAACGCGTATTTATCCATCTCCAGTGCATCCACTTTCCCTTCGAATGGGATTCCAACAATCAAGCGGAAGCGGTTTACACCCATTTCCACTTCTTCCGCTTTCTTTACCTGGTCCACCTTCACGTCTTCGAACCTGAATGAGGCAAACAAAATCAACGCACAGTAACATGAATATACATTCTCAGTCAAAGCAGCCCAGATCAGCTTACCGAGCAGGAACGCTAGTGTAGTTGTGATACACTACAGAGCCCAGTTCACTGGGAGAGTACATATCGTATCCATGGGTCCACAAGTGCGAAGAACGCAGAAACTCTTCGCCATCAAACATCCAAAGCGTATGAGGATCGACCAGTACACGCCGCTCGGCATGACACTTACTAAAGGAGAGACCGGCACCCCACAGCGCCGAGAGCTGAGGAAATTTTGAGTCACTGATCATGCTTGCGCCAACATTACGAACCATATTGTGGATTCCTCGCATCGTTGTACACAAATGTGGGAGTGAATTTGGAACAGTGTTATCTCCGTTGGGCTTAATAAAATCGTGCATGTGATGGATATAAGTCGTCAGCACGGCCATTTCATTGTCGATACGCTTCCATTCTGCCACCATATACTCATCCCAGAGGTTTGTGAACAAACTATGTCCGTCCAATTGCAGACAAAATTCTTCGTCCTTTAATAGTTTCTGCTGGTAATGCCGCGCGAGTGTTGGCCCTCTCGAATCATCTGCCATGTGTTCGTCGATGCGAATGTGATCTCGATAGCGACATGGTCCGTGCTCAGGCCATTCTGCGTCAGCCATAGCACAATAAGCGTCAATGCACTTCAAGTCCCCTGGGTTCACCTGATCCACCACACCAAAATACAATCGATCTGGGTTCTTCGCGCGCTTTAAACCAGTAAATATCGTTTTCCCGCAGCGATGACCATCACGAAACACGGATAGTCCAACAAAGATGTCGTACACGGGTGGCACACGTGCAGGTGGTGGCCTCAAATGCGCCAACGCTGGATCCAGTGGAATATGTTGCACACTCGGATCCAAATTCACCGTTCGATGCGAGTCAACAATGCCCATGACGGACTCCATCCCACTCTTGCCATGGACTATGGTGAATGCAATCGCCACCATAAGCAGCGATAAAACGAATAACACTTTGGGAAGCATATCTTCTCGCTCTCACTCGTCTATGCGTGTGTGTAGTCACTTTCGACCTTTTGGATGCGTCGTCGTCTGTAGCCAAGACCACCTCCAAAGCTGTGATAAGACACATTATTACCGTAAATAATGTAAGTTTACTTAACCTTTTTTCCCCAAGTGTACTAGTGGAAGTAGAGTTGTACTATATGAAGTACATCCTCTTTTACAGTGTAAGTTAGTTTCTACTGGATTTAGCAATGAGCACTCCACTTGGCATAAAAGAGTAGATTCTGAGGATTCTTTCGCTATTTCATTTTCTGCAGGACGACAAATAATTCTGACGATATGCTAAGCATTCCTTCTACCAACTTAACTTGATGGTCCAGAGGTCTCTATCGTTTTTTGAACCGTTAATAGTGTTCTGACCAAATCTGCGCTTCTGGAACTTACCTTCTCGCACTATGCTTGCAACTCTCGTTCGTGACAGTGACTATTTTGAAAAGCACCAAGGCAAGATAATCAAGAGTGTTGTTTCACTGCTGGTCCGTGCAAGCACCCAAACTCAGGATAGCTTATCCAACCTGATCCCCGCGTACTCCAGGTTCAAGAAGTATCCCATCCCTACTGAGGAGATTGTTTGGATGCAAGAATTATCGGATAGAGTGAGAAACGAGATCGGACCGCTGCCACTCGACTTGAGCAAATCACCGGAACGTCACATGCCCTTTCTCCGCACAATGCTGATAGACATACAAGCTCACGTGGATGATGGAATGAAGGGTTGCCGAGTCTGGTCTCTGCTTCCACAGAAGCACTTCAAACCCATTTTCATCAAGATCAGCACCACCGTCCTGAAGCATCTTGCTAAGACTTTGAGTGATCCTGTTGAACTTTACACCGACAAAGCTGAGTTATGGCGCACGTACTTCAATATAGATCTTGTGACCAAAGTCTAGCGAAAGGAGTTTGAGCGCTTCATCTTGACTGACGATATGTCAGTTGGTGTGACAATCTCCCGTCCAAAGCTTCTCACGAGAGAGAAAAAGACATTTTCTCTTGAAGACCGGATCATCAGTTTAGACCCAGGAAGAAAGAAGATCTTCACTGCTGTTGTCTACAAAGAGGAAAACATGGCTACGCTGCAAAAACCGAAAGGAGAGAACGTGAAACATGAAGTCATCCACTGGTCTAAGGGTCGTTTCTACAGAGAGTGCGGCTACCATAGACGAACAAAGCTGGGCAAAGAGTGGATTAATGCTGAGCCTGACATCAAAACCTTCAATGAAAACGTTTCTTCGGCAAAAATTGCAAACCTTGTCTCCTATTTGAAAGGATGAGATTTTGTCTCGTGTATTTGGATCGTCTTCTTGACGTGTATTCATCAAAGAAGATGAAGAGGCTACGATGGTCGACCTACATTTGTCGACAACAGACGTGCGAGAAGGTAGTCAAGAACCTTACAGATGGTAATAAACGAACCGTTATCGCGTATGAAGATGCAAGTTTCACAAGCTCAGCTAAAGGCAACATTGCTGTTCCCACAACGACCCTAGAGAAGAAAATTGGTTTCAGGTGTCGTGTTGCCGATGTGGACGAGTACAAGACGAGCAAGCTGTGTTGTGCTTGTCACAAGAAGATGAAGGGGTTTGTCCTTGACGAAAAAATTGTCAGTGACGGTCTTTATGGTGTGCGACACTGCAAAAATAGTGAATGCCATCACACATTGTGGGACCATGACATCAATGCCGCAATCAAGATTTTGAGACTATTCATCGACCAAGTGAAGGAGAAGAGGAGACTCGAGGCGTTCACGAGGAAAAAGAATGAATTGGTACTCGAAATCAAAAACTGAGGTGATAAAAGTCCGCACTGCTATGATTCCGGAAACGGATGAGTGTAACCTTTATTTCCCACGCGTGGTAGAGAACACGTGGGGAATAAAGGTTACTCAACGCGTGGCAAGGGGCAATAGACTTGGGAGGTTTTCCTCATGTAGTAAATGCTAAACATCTCGATCGTCCTGTAACGACATGTATTCGAGGTCGATCTTTCGAGATAATCATAATCAAAATCTGGTTTTTGTGTCTGTTTTCAGCAGTCTGATTGTTGATGTGTGTAAGTGGCGAACTCCACTCGGGAATGGTTGTGTTGAGAACAATCAGAGTGATGGTCTTCTTCCTGTCATTTTTTCCCTCACTGCTTTAGATCGTGCACACATTTGGAAACACGAGTTGAAGAGCAAAAGTCCGATGACGATGGGCGAAGGAGACGAACTTCATCAATACTACGAGCTACTGCCATCCTACATCACACCAGAGAGCATTTCTAACGAGAAGCAAGACTTTCTCCGCCAAATTCACGTACGTAAATACCACCATGAATATAATAGAAGTCGTAAAACCTAACTTATCCATATGTATCTTGCGTTGACAGGAAACACTGAAGCGTCTGCGCGATCTATTTGTACGTGGAGAACGTCATGATGGAGAGCAATGGAGTATTGATGCGTGTGGAGATGTTGCAAAGCGTCATTTTCGTGTGGTGGATACGTTTTTTCAATTGAAATATGCCTTGCCTGAAGATCTCCATGCAGATTTGATTCGTGTGTTGATTGATTTACTGTGGAAACGAGAAGGAAAGGATTTTGCGGACGTGGAGACAGAGGTACTTGCGCTACGAACATTAGAATTGCTGACAAGGAAATGGGCCAAGATGAGGAAGAACAAGACACGTGAGAACAAGAAAACAGAAATTGCGATTGATTGGCATATTGCGAAAAACGCCATTGAGCGCGTGTGCTTTGTCTCGAAGGGTTACACACGTTTGGCATATCAAGATTTTCTACAGCAACGCGCAACAAATACGATTAAATGCGTGGAGCATCTTCGATATTTTCTCACTTCTACTGATGCAACTGTTCCAGTGATTACCGAACTATGGAAGGAGTTCGGGGAGACTATCGAAGACGTCAAATCGACCGATTGCTTCAAGGCGCTGGCATACTTTTCGCTATTTTTCGTACTTCCATATTCGTCGCCGGGTGGCACTGAAGATGTGGCGTGGTCCGAGGTGCAACGGCTATTACCAAGATGGTTCTCGGCCTGGTCGCTGATCTCGCGCTGCTCTGAATGGGATAATCACTGGATGAAGATTATGTCTCGTATTGCCAAACAATATCCGTCTACAACTGAATGGGATCCATTTCTGGCATTTGTGTTCGCCAAGGTTCAAGATATACTGGAGCTTCCATCTGATCTTGGAGCTCCCTTTAAGCGCAACATGTGGCCGTTTGCTTACAATACTCTTAATGGTACCAAGCGTTTGGAACGATATCCGATGCGTCTTTGTGTCTACTTACTTCGCAATGTAGACGAAGGTGGGGTCCAGCCACCAGCAAACCAGTACGTTCTTGATATCTTTAGCATGGTTACGGCATTTTTCCATCCGTCCAACGTCGCCAACTCAGCCAACTCCATCGGAGGATCCATTTACTATTTCAGCAGCTTTCTACTAAAGCGATTGGGGGAGGAGAAGGGCAGCGTCGCGATAGATTCGACAACTAAACTGACGCTACCATCATGCCGTGCAATTCTGGATGCGTTACTCGAGATTTCTTTCTTGGGGATATATTCCAAGAACCGCAATGTTGCATACAAGTGTATGTACTTGATCAAGAACGCCATTTGTATCGATCCCGGGCATTGTGCTTCCCCTGTTCTGCAAGAAATGATGAAAGCATTGGATCCCATGGCCATGAGCCATTCGCACTTGGCTTCCACTGCCATTTCAACAATGTCTGTGTTTCTGTATCATTTGATGTGTGGACGCCATCCAGCAAGCACAGGGCTATTCTTTTCGACTTACTTGACGCCATTATTGAAGTTGACTCTTCCAGGGATTGATGCAAACGATGAAAAGAAAACGATGTCCACCATTACGCTCTATTTCCACTTGCTCTCTTGGCTACCTCTCGTAAATGATACAGGCAAATCCGATTTTCAACGTACCAAAAATCGTGGAGTGTTATCTAAACACCTCTTTGACGAAATGGAACCCAATTTATTTGCCGAGATGAAAGATATGGATGATGAAATAGACCTGAAAATGTGGGAGCTGGGTATTTTCTTGGAAGAATGGTCACTGGCCCTATTGGATCGCTGCTTTGGTTTTATCAAATCGCGCTCAATCACAACAGATGGCGGGGGTCACTCGTCAGGATCTGCCAGAAATGGAGGACGTGGTGGTCAGGGAGCACATTCAAAGAAAGACGCTCATGAAGATCCGATTGTGATGGAGGTGTTAAATTTGCTGGGGTTACTTTTTCCTCAAATGTCACCAGAAATCTATACTTACGCCCTTCGAAAGACAATTGCGTTCGTGTCTGATGTGTTCTTTACTTCTGCTTTTGGAGGCAAAATCATCTCAAATTTGATCTTGAACTGTTTACATGGCAACCCGTGTGAAGCGTATCCTCAATTTATGGCACTGGTTTTGCGGAAACTACATGTGAGCAATGACACGATCAATGTTGCAAACTTGGCGAAGAACGAGAAAATATGGTACTTGCATCTATTGGATGGGGTAGTGCGTTTGAATGGACATAATAACCGATTCTTACTCAGTCATCATGCCGAGCTACGATTAATCTTACATCACTTTCTTCAAATTGAGGATGAGGTAGAAGTTTACGAAGCTGCAGCGTCTATTTTGGATCATTTATTGTGGGCGTTGCTGGGTGTTTACCCGACTGAATTTAGGTCGCTGCCTCCTGCTGAGTGGAGTGATGCTGTATCAAAAGAAAGCGGAGCCTTTCAATATTTTGGCGTGAGCATTTCTTGGAAAAATGTAGCCATATCGTGGCATGAACCGAACGAAGAGGAGCTTCTATTTGGATTTGAGCTCCTTCACGATCATGTTATCATGTCATTGGATGCCCTTGAGACCATGCAGGCAAAGCAAGATTTGTCGGTTCGGGCTTGGATGCCTCGTTTGCAACAAATTTTTCACGGAGTTCGTGGTGCCAAAAACGTTTTGGTTGATTCTGGAATGCCAAGTAATAGTGCCATTTTGAGCGGAGCGATGCCTGTCTTGAAAAAGGCGCTTTCTGGGAATGAGGAGCTACTCAACAAGTACATTAACTTGAAGCCATCATTGATGAAACGCGTTCATTGTATTGTCCAATTTTGGCGAGTGAATGGTACTGGTAGTACTATGGAGATTCAGATTTGGGGTACATTAATGGATACTATTAGCGAATTGCTGATTTGGCGTGGTGACCATCGCGATGCGTACACCAACAAAAAGAAGCAGAATGGATACATCAAAACGACGACGTTGGACCTCGCTTCTCATTCCATGAGAAAAGCTCGAAAGCATGAACAATATGTGCCGGCTCGTGAACAGGTGCTGCTGGTATCGCGAAACGAACTGATTGAGAGGGTTGTGTTTTTTTACAATACTCGAAAATTTTTGCAGCATTTTGAATTGGCTCAACACGTTTTTAATCTGGAGGAAGATCATTGCACTCAAGAT
Organism: Pilasporangium apinafurcum; assembly: GCA_001600495.1. Lineage (NCBI taxonomy): Eukaryota > Oomycota > Peronosporomycetes > Pythiales > Pythiaceae > Pilasporangium > Pilasporangium apinafurcum. The sequence continues at coordinate 532,624 of BCKE01000016.1, read as the reverse complement.
TTATACAAATCTTTGTTGACAGATGTGGAAATGCTCATGAAAAATCAGTACGAAGACGTTAGAACGCAAGCCAAATCTGTGATGAACGAAGCTTCAATCATGTATCCAAAATGGATATATTCAAGATTGCCCGGTTTGATAAGTGAACTTGAAGGTAAAACTGCTGATGGATCCGTTGAAATTAAAGAAGAGACTGTGTTTGGGGTTTTAAATATCCTGTCCAAGTCATTTGTACTCACACACTTTTGGAAAAATCGTGATCACCTGTTGAGCAGGTTGATTTTGGTGTTGTTAAAGAGCAATGGTGCCATTTTGGAAAAAGTTGATGGTGAAGTGAGCAAAGCGAAGGTTGGAGTAAAAATTCAAGGTTTTTTCTTGGCATTGCTAGCTAAGTGGAGATACGTTCGCACAAAGGACGTATCTAAATCTCTCTTGCAGCAATTGCTGGCAGCAGAGCCAGCATCACGCGAGCATTGGAAGTTTCAATTGATGCATTTAGTGGCACTGTACCCTTTTCTACAATCCGAAGAAATGCCTATTTCCATGGATCTGTGGAAGTTAGTCATCAAACAAATGCGTAATGAAGTGTTCCCTGTTCGCCAAGGAGCTATTGAGCTCTTTTTGCAGCTCATCAGGCTGTACATGGGCGCGAAGAAAGAAAACAAAGTGGAATCGGATAGTATCGAGAATCTTTTGTACTCTAGCGAAACCACAAAAGTTCTGGTTGATGCTTTTGTGGACAATCACAAGAGCACAAATCGCTTTGCAGCCTCTGCGGATGGTCAGCATGCTGCTTCAGCTCCAAGCAATTGGTCATTTGGGGTTAACGAGGTTATTCGTTATCTGACAAACAACGCAAATTCCTTTCCCAAGTCTGGACCGCTATCATCAGTTCGTCTGTTGAATCAATCAAGTCACATTCATACCAGCACAAAGATCATTCAAAAACTAGTGGAGATGAACCCAGTCGGGTTTTTTGAAAGTGGCATTATGGATGTCATAAATGACCTTGTAACACAGAAGATTGATGGCAAAACACCTGATGAAGATCGACAGGCAGCTTTATCAACATTGAGCGAGTGTATTGGTGGGATGCTCCGTAGCTTGCTCAAAATCCAATCTCTCAGTGAGCAAGATGTTTTGGGTCATATTGTTGCTGTCGTCGACCTAATGAAGAAAATTTTGCCTCAATTGAGCATTGTCTTGATCGATCGTTGGGCTAGAATGCTGTACGTGATTTCTAGACCCTCGCGACAGAATAATCTGCAGTTGTACCGTCTCGATGCGCTGACGAAGTTTTTATTACGAGAACTTGAAGATTCCTTCGCCCGAGCGACCGCTGAGGATTATGCTCGACAAGTCAAATGGCTTACACTTATTGAGTCATTGGCAATTCATGTCCTAGCCGCTAGTTCGGATACTTCGTCTAAAACCGATCCAATTTGTAGCATGGCGTCTGAAATAACAGATCGAGTGCTGCGAGTAATATGTGAACACGCATTGACTCATCAATACAAGATTATCAGAGATAGCGTTGGCAAAATGTTGTTCCTTCTCGGCTCGTATTCTTCGAGTTCATCGACAAGTTTGGTGTCCATCCCAATGCAACAACTGCTTGACAAAGCCCTTCTCACCGAGTCCAACGTAACTGAAAATTCTTCTGAAGGCGGAGAGGAGAAACCAACTTCCGTCTATGCGAAGGAAACTGCAATGCAGTGGTTGGCAAACAGCGAAAAGTATGGCGACGCTCGTGGCGTTTTGGCTGTGCTTAAGGAGCTCTTGCCTGTTGCGCTGCTTACCCAAAATCACTCTAAGGCTGAAATCGCGCTGTTAGCGAAAAACACAACGGACGCGATATCATCATCATTTCGTATCTACTTTGTTCCTAATGATTCCGTTACTTTCGCGGACTTGGAAAGCGTATTTGTCCTTCTGGAAAAGCTTGGTGCACATCGTTTCTGGAAGACTCGTGGCGCCGTGCTTCGGTTCCTTATGACTTTTACTTTTTATCATTGGATTTTCATACCGACAGAAATGAAGCAAAGAGTGCATTACACGGTGAGCTCATTCTTGGCCGATGAACAGCGCGAAGTGCAAGCCATGGCTAAATACGCTTTGAGAGGTCTCATCCATAATGAGCGCTCAGATGTTGTCAAAGCTATGAGCATTCGCCTTATTGATGAAGCACAGCAATCACGAACCAAATATGCAAGGTATAAACGACGCTACCAGAATCTTAAATCCGAAAATGCTACTGCTGAAGAGCTAGAAAAATCCAGCAAACGAATCAAATCCTGTGAAGATCAGATGACAAGAAGTGTGCTCGGTGTGAGTGCCATCATTCTGGCGTATCCGTACAGTGTTCCTGATTATGTACCACCAATTTTTGAAGAACTGGGCAAGTTATTGTATCTAAAGCCTGCCTCAAGCACGGTATCATACTTGGTGAAAACAGTAAAAGAAACGATTTTGGAATTCAAAAGAACTCATCAAGACAACTGGCTTGAAACGAAATTGAAGTTCACCTCCGCCCAACTTGACGTCATTGAAGATGTCTCGATTTCGCCCAATTATTACAGCTAGAGCTGGTTTTGCAGTGTCATGTATACGTCTTTGCTTAACGATTAATAATGGCAGCATGTATGCTCATGAAAAACGATGAAGATTTTGTCCAAATGTGAATGTTTATAAAAACACCAATTAATCAAGTCATCGCCCACTTGTTGTGCAAAAAGAGAGAGAAATCCTATTCGTGTATGAAAAATGGCATGGCGCAACGAAGTAATTTTCCATTCATATGAGCTCTCAACCATCTCATAAATTAACCATCGAAGGTGAGCTATATCAGTACTTTATGATGTTCTGTGTGCCATTCATGGAGGTAAACAAACATCGATGGGATAAGGAGAAGATGTGCCAGCAACATTGAAGCTTCGCATGGATTTAGTCGCAAATACACAATGACAAGTACAGAAAACACTGAAATGCACAATGAAACAAATTTTTGGGCAAAATGGGATTCTCTGAGACATTCTGATACTCGGGTAAAGATGCACATGTAATACTCATGAGAATTATCGCTTTCCTTCACGCAAGACATGAAATGTGTAACTGGAGTTTACTCACACTTGGATTTCGTCGGAAGGAGGAAAGAAACCGCTTCCATCTGGCGGAGGAAAGAAGCCACTTCCATCTGGAGGAGGACCAGGTGGGCCACCACCACCGCCACCACCGCCGCCAGAGTTGATGATACCTCCGTCTGCAGTGTAGGTACCGGCAGCCCGAACAGTTTCAGCACGAGTCATGTCAACCCCAATTGAGATCCAGGAGAAGATACCATCCTCGACCGAGTCACCAAGAAGAACGTAATTGACTACGGGATCGAAGCCAGTCGCAGCTTCCTGTACAAAGATTCCGTCCTTGGCGGTCAGCGTCAGTGGTTGCGTGTTCGCAGCGTATACAGGAGTCGATTCAACCTCAGTGATGAGGTCCTGGTCAAAGAAGATCTGACCGACATGTGAAGCGACCGACCCGACGTACGTATTGTTTTCCAGCACGGTGCCGTTGTATGACCCGAGGACGTGGATGTGGTGCGCACGTCCTGTATAATGGCCAGGGAAAACTGTAAGGAATTGCACCAGACCATCCTCGTCAGTTGGAGCGAGGCCACGAGAGAAGGTCTTGTTGACGTTGGTTAGATCCGAAGAATCGCCGTTGCCACCAGCGATCATACCTGAATAGACCCCTGTCGCATTACAATGCCAGAAATCCACATAGAGATCCGGCACTGGGAGGCAAGTATTCACATCGATGATCTGAAGTTCCGTGTATAGATCCACACCTGGTTGGTTCTCGCGAATGTCGTTGCGAATCAATTCACCAGTGACGTAGTACGGCCCCTGGGTGGCTTCTGGCTCCAGCACACAGGCGACTTCCGAGCCAAAATACACGGCAGGGTCAGTGTCAGGAGTGATGCAAGTGAGGTTGGACTTGTGGCTCGTGGCGATTACATCAGCAGCGCTCAAACGGCGTTGTCGACGAATTTGATTCAGCGCCGCAGTTCGACGCGCGATCGTGCGTTCTTTGAGCTTGAGACTAGCCTCCGAATTGGCGCAGGCCACAAGCGAACGTCGACTTTGAATCTTGAAGAGGTGACTCTCGACAAGTTCGGCATCAGTCGGGGTGTGCGAGTGCTGGCCTGGGTGAGCAGACGCTTCGTGGGTGAGCGCGGTGGCAGCTATACCAGCAACAACGAAGATGCTGGCGAGTCGAACCATCGTTTGGGAACTCGCTTGAAAGGCTGAACTAGTCGATGGCAAATTCGAAAGTGAGTGAACTTTGCTGGTGAACTTTTAAACGCTAATCCAGCTCGCCAGGCCATGCATGCCGAAAGATATATGGTAAAGACCTGCTGCTCCTATGGCTTTGCTAGTAACACATACGCAAGATGAATGTTGGATGGCGTGGTTGACCATTGCTCATAGCAGAAAAGATCGTGTGATCTGATAACAACATTAGCGTGTACGGAGATCCCGTTCCACGGTCTAATCTACCAAAATTCAATGAATAGGCGCTGTTTGTAGAGTATCTAGTGTAAGTACTGTAGAGGAAGCGAATCACATACAGTGTCCGTCGCACCTTCCTACTGCTCGAACTGAAGTGTACCGATCTGCAGGAAACCAGATTATCTCCGTCATGCCTGTCCCAATCCTCGTCTACTACAGTTGTGCACTTGTTTAAAATTAAAAGCGCTGCACCTGAGAACGGCTCCCAACCTATCCTGTTGTCAGCGTACAACCGCCAGATTCCGATGAGCTGTTCGATATAGATATTGATCAGTGTCTGATAACTCTATATCATGAGTCGACGGATGATGAGAGCAACACCAATAGTGGGATTACTGATCTCCAGACGAGGATGGAACCCATCAGATGAGCATGGCGGTAGTATTACCATTAGTCCAATCCAACGTTGGTTTCACAGGAGCTTTGGAACACAAGGCAAAGCTGTCTGCAACTTCATTCATAATATCCGGTGAAATGTGCAACCAGTTGTTACGTCTGATTCCAAACGGTGCCCAACAGATCATTGCTACTAATAAGTTATTTACGTCACATGACTCGTTTAACAAGTTGATCTTTAATTGTACCAGCTCATCAGAAGAGTGCCAAGACCTCTCATGCACCTACAGATTAAGATTAAAATTTGCTCTAGCAGGAAGATAGAAGGTTCGAGTATTAGTCAATTTTCAGAATATTTTATCAGTCGTTCATCAGTACAGATGGGTACACGTAAATAAAGTTTACAAATTACCAAAAGAAGAAGAATGCAGTGAAGGCAAATAGAGATTAGCTTGTGGTTAAAAGCTACTACGCCTACTTGTCTCCATGCCTACCAAGTACGTCCAAAGATCAAAAGCATTTGCAAAGCAAAAAAACGGAATCCAACGCAATTCACAACTTTTTAGTTCCGTGCACCAGTGTATTTCCCTGCGGGCGTGATCTTCTGCGCGCGAGTCTTGTCAATCCCAATAGAAATCCACGAGAAGATACCATCCGAGACTGAATTGCCCAGTAGCACGTAGTTCACAATGGGGTCAAAGCTACCGGCCGCTTCCTGCGCGAGAATCGAGTCCTGCGCGTTAGTCGTGAGCGTTTGCTTGTTAGTACTGTACGGCGTCGTAGCCTCGACTTGGGTGATGAGAGACTGGTCGAAGAAGATTTGCCCCACATGCGAGGCATACCCACCAGCATACGTGTTGTTAGACAGTAGCGTCCCATCATGCGTGCCCAGAACGTGGATATGAGGTGCTCGGCCCGTGTAATGACCAGGGAACTTGGTCTGGAACTGTACGAGACCATCTTCATCGGTGGGGGCAAGGCCTCTCGCAAAGGTCTTCTTGGTGTTGGTCTTGTCATTATAGTTGCCATTGCCCTGAGCGATGATGCCTGAGTACACACCGGTGGAGTTGCAATGCCAGAAGTCGATGTAAAGATTCTCCACCGGTAGACACGTATTCACATCGATGATCTGCAGTTCTGTGTACAGATCCACACCGGCTTGCGTTTCGCGGATGTCGTTGCGGATATATTCACCACTGACATAGTATGGACCTTGCGTGACCTCTGGCTCGAGAATACAGGCCGTCGTTGAGCCAAAGTACGTCGACGGATCCGAGTTATTGGTCAACCCTGTCAGACTGGACTTGTGGCTTTTGGCGATCACTGTCGCAGCACTCAACTCACGTTGTGCCTGCAACTTCCGCTCCTGGCGCAACGCTTCCACTTTAGCAGCGCGACGGGCAGAAAGACGTGATTGAAGTTGCTTGTTGGCTTCGGAGTTGGAACAAGCAGCAAGTGCGCGGCTGCTGGCCATCAGGAACTGCTGGTGATCAGCTAGCTCTGCAGCCGAGCGGACATGAGGTGCTTGACCAGGATGCCCAGCAACAGTTGCAGCCAAAACGGCAGTAGCGGCGAAGAAAGAGGCAAAAAGAACCATCGTTGGCAAAAGATATTCGTTGAATTGGTTGCGTACACTTGGGAAGAAGGAAAATTCAAAAGTGAGGTTGTGCCGGGATAGCACAGATAGCGCAAATCTCCAGGGGCACATGATTGATGAAAGCGCGCAAGGAAAGCTTTATCGATCCATGCTTGATTTCATCAATGGACTTCAACATACGTACATATGCATCACACAACACAGTGGCAAAGTAAGAATGCCCAAGCGTTTGCCCCAACTTGATTTTGACAGTGGCTTCAATATACGCTCACCTTCACCCTTCAATGTTTTTCGAAATTGCAGTCTTGCTTGTGTGTGCGTTTTTTTTTAAGTGATTGGATAGTGCATTTAGATGCAATTTATGGGATGGAATGCATGGGTGTATGGGTGGCATTGCATCATTTCATCATCACACCCCCAGATTCCGACGGGCTGAGCATTTTTACTAATTGAAGATAATCCTGAAATTGGATTTACTGGATTCTATGACAGTTACTGCTACTGTTTTCGTATCTAGTGGCGTAGGGAGGAGATGATCGGTCGGAATCCCATGTGACAGTGGAGCGTACCACGATGATGGGGACGTGGGACGGACGCAACGAACAACAAAGCTCCATCGCTGAGTACCAGCTTCAATGTTCGCACATCATACAAGACTGTAGATATTTCGGGCTTCCTGATGGGTGCACAAACTCTTTAGATGAGCAATACCACGTCAGCAGTGATGATGTTGTCTAGTTTTTTCTTGCTGCCGTACGTCACACTTTCTGCTGCGTTCTGTAGCAGCATGCGTTGATTACTAGGATATGTCCTGCACCTGGTTTGAATACGTTGCCTTCCACCATCCGATGTATCTGATAATATAGTGTTTATCATCTAGGCTGATGGACTGATTAACGTTCCTCCAACATGTAAAAGCAAACTGAGAGGGGCAGCAGATGATCACGGAGGTTTATACATACCTTTTGCCATCGCTGGTGCATTTCATATCGTGCGATGCCACTGCATGGTAAAGTAGACTCGTCAAAATGAATCCAGCAATGACGTAATGATCTGGTTCTCTGTCCAACATTTATCTTCCACGCGCATAAATTCTACAATCTGATCGGTCAAAATCCAGAATCTGAATGTTGATAGAAATGTATCCATTTCATAGCTATAGGTCCATTATTACATTTGTATACAGTACTTCTTTTTAATTTTAAGTCTACTATTGAAGTAAGATACAATACTTATGTATGTTACTATAAAGAGAGATTCTTATGTAACGATCTTATAGAGGGATTTTCGAGTGTAACCACCCACTTCCATTCGAAAGAACCTCCAGAAAGGAAGAAAAGGGAGCCGCGTAACCACAATTAACAAGTGAAGAGCTACTGGCAAGAAGCGTAACCGTACCCCCTCTTCACCCCGAGCAAGTATACCCTCATTCCCACGACCAAGTTGCCTTTCAAGGATAACCACATCACCTAAATAGCAATACCAACGAGCCGATGGCAGGCAACAAACACAAGAACGGCATCATCTGCACATTTCCTGGGTGCGATAAGACCATGCGCACACAGAAATTCAAACTCCACTTCGTCAAGACCCATTTGAAGCAGGGCGAGGTGTACACGGTCGAGCACCGGCGACGGTTTGAAGTGGCGCGGGACGACGGCAACAACAGCGATACGGCTAGCGGTGACGGCGGACTCGATCAGCATAATCATATGCTTGTATCTTCTATACATCACGATGTGCGGCCGCATCCTCATCATGTGATGCTAGCTGCAGCTGCAGCACGACCACACACGATGACGACAATGGTAGGGAATGAAACAGCACCGGATGAACATGACGAAGATGGCGGTGATGCGGCTACGCTTGCAGCGGGAAGCGGACAAGAGCAATCAACGAATCTACAGCAGGCAGCTACGATTTCGCCTCAATCAACCGTCACATCACCATCAAAAATGACAGTCACTGACGAACAACGGTTGATGGCAAATGAAGAGCTCAATCGTAACAATAAACGGCCAGCTGCGGCAATAGATACATCGACATCAGTAGAAACAGATGGACCTGCCGATACCGATAGAGGCTATGATCCTTCCGGCGCGATCTTAGTCGAGTTTGTGGAGCTAATGGATCGTCGATTTAAGGAATTGATGGGCAAAATGGGCGAAATGATTGAAGTGCACAAGGAACTGATCAACGTGCTGAAAGGCTCGAATCTGAACCAACCATCGTCAATGGCACTCGCGTCGGCAGCAGAGATCGTCATGAAAAAGCGCAAGAAGACAAACACAGGCAACAGCGATTCGATTGTTGTATAACCAAAGTACTGTAGTCGTAGATATTGTAGTTCTTCTATTTTATACGATCTCTTGATTAAGTATACAATGCAACAGCATCTCTGACGCGTCCAACCAAATTTGTCTTTAAGGAAATCAGAATTGCACGATGAGCGATCAAGCAGTGGACGCGTTTGTGAGTGTGGAGCAGACGCTCACGGCTGTGGAAGAGCATCTCAAGATCTTCAAACAAAACTCCGTAGAGGAACTCATAGCGGAGCTCAATCCACTAGAGCGAGCCAAAGTCCAAGTCTCCTTGGGTATGGTCACATATTTCCATTGTCACAGCACGAGATTCATGTGGTGATGGTGCATGTGTTTTTTACTCTGCTGACTGTCTTGCTATGTCGATACTACGTTACAGCGTACACTGTGAATGCGCTGTTGTATGTATTTCTGAAGACGCAGGGCGTGTCGGCAAAGGACATTAGGCAGACACACGTGAAGCAAGAATTGGTATTTAGCCTTCATCGCTTTGAGCAACTGCATTTTCCAGGGTGATTGCTAACTACTTAGTTGGCCAATCGCGATTGTTTATCTATGCTTAGGATCGTGTAAAGGCATTCATTAAGAAGATTAAAGATACAGAAGAATTGGCAAAGGGACCACGTCTGACCCTGGATAAAGAGGCTTCGAAACGGTTCGTACACAATGCGCTCAGCTCTGATCAGGTCTACGTTGATGCTCTCGAAGCGAAAAAACTTAAGGAAGCCGAAGCAGTAAACGATAAAACCACTGTGAAAACGGAGGAAAGTAAGAACAATGCTGGTAGTGAAAAGAAACAACTACCAACCAAAAAAGCACGCGGTCAAGCTGGCAAGTCTTCGGCTCAACCCAGCAGAAAACGACGAAAGCAATAAAGTCACAATAGTCTTTACAAAAAACATTATATTTTCACTATTGCTTATCCACCTTGTCCTGCTTAGACGTAATTATAGATGCACTTGATCTGTTGTGGATGCGCCTCTTGTCGACACAATGGACATTCTGCTTTGTTCTTCTGGCACCATCCGACGATGCATTCCCAGCAAAAGACGTGACCGCATGGCGTCGCTGCTGGGGCGATTCGTTCACCGAGACATAGTGCACACTTACGTCTTGATCGACGTGATTGTCTTGATACGCTATCTCCATTTACTGATGGCGTGGATTGCGCTACAGATATTGACGTTGGCACACGATCTGACTGGCCATAGAGAGGGTCATTTTGATTTGCTTCTACTAGTGCTGCCTGCTTTTGCTTTTTCGCCAGCTTGTGGTGGCTATAAAGGCGCTTCATCTCCGCAAACGTTGTTACAAAGAGACGAAGGAACATCATATACCCCTAGAGAGTGATCATGTTTAAAATCGCGGTGAGCCGATTATCAATGCAAACGCCAATCATACCCAGTGAAAGTACTTACCAGTAGAGACAAATTGATTCCTGGTGTGAGATCCTTCCGTACAAACACATACTGGATGTTACTCAATCGCTTCGAGAGATGGAAGAACTTGGCAAATACGTAAAAACCCGCGAGGTGAAATTGCTGGAACCAATGATGAAAGCACGTGAATGAGAACTCATACGATGCAGGAAATACATCCGACTCGACCCATGCAGCCAGTGTCTTGAGTCGTGTGACTAGACGATCAGCCAGCTTTAAGGCGTTCTTTGGTTTTAATGATGCCAACTTGTTTTGATTTTCATGCTGTGAAACAGTATTATTTGCCGCAGCATTCGCCTGTCGATTTCTTAACTGCTGTTCCATACGTTCACGTGGAGTACGTGTCAATTGGCATAAATTGAACCATCCGCTTTGCGATCTCGCTGCCACATACGCTGGTAGCACAGCACATGCGATCCAGAAAAGATGCCGTCGCAGACTGACAGACGTAATCTTGTCAGCTACAGCTGCATCAAAATGTTGATTTTTGTCGGTAGTTACACGCATAATATCGCAGAATTCCTCTCCAAGCGTTTGCTGCGGCTGTTTCCGTCCCAACACCAACAAATAGTACAGCATGGACGAGATGGTCGTCAACTCCGGCAGCAGTTGCGACAGTAGGTGTGCACCACAGGTGCGTTCTAGCACTTCTCGCAGCAGATTCTTCAGTTCACTGATGTATACATTATCCTTGTTCTCTGCGAGGATCAGTTCGGCGCAGGAACCTGCCGCTGGAAACGTCTCTTCCGTCGTCATGTTTGTCCCTCAACACGAGTTTTCGTTTTGTGGGCTTTTACGTCACCTTGAACTTTGCCGGACATGTAACCTATAAACGTAACCATATAACCATGTAACCATTGTGATATATAGTACTATAAAAGACGAAATAATATGAATTTGTACGTTGTTACACGAATGTTGTCTGAAGTGGCGGGTGGGGTGGCAACCAACAAGCGCAAGGCGGCAAGAAGCTACAGGAAAGCGGATCCAAAAAGCAGGAAAATCTGTGACTTTAACGGCCTCTTGATCGCTAATTAGCACGCTTCAACACACAAGCGACATAGATATATTATCAACACAGTCGTATCTTCCCCGTTTGCGCGCGTTTTCTCGTCTTTTGTGACGATTTTTTGAGGCAAAATGGTAAGAAGCTCTTGCCATTGCTGCAAATTTAATTGATGCGTTGCGAACTGTCGTGTTTCTTTGCTGTACTTGATGTCAAGGTGATGAACAAGAGCAGTAAGATGTTAAATTATATCAACTATCGCATGAAGGTGACGCTGCAGGACTCACGCGTGCTGATCGGCTACTTCATGGCGTTTGACAAACACATGAACTTGGTTCTGGGCGATTGTGAAGAGTTTCGCACCTTGAAATCCAAAGTCAAGACCAACGTCTCGGAAGAGCGTGTGGAGAAACGACATCTAGGATTAGTGTTACTTCGTGGTGAAAACGTCGTCTCCTTAACGATTGAAGGGCCGCCACTCGCACAAGAGAACGAAACTGTGGGGCCAAATGGTCCAGGAATTGCGCGTGCGGCGGGGCGAGGCATCCCTGCAGCCCCACTTGGTGCGCCTCCTATGGGTCTGATGGCACCAATGCGTGGAATTGGTGGTCTCGCTCCAGGTATGATGCAACCGGGACAAGGTAAGAAGCACTGTAAACCTACACACTTTTCATGTTGGTTTGGGTCGTTGGCAAGAATTGGTGGTGGAGGCTGGCGTTTGTTGCTCTTCCAGATGATCATTCGAACAGATAAGTGATTGGGCGAACGGTTATTTCCGAACCCGCTGAGCACTATTTTATTGTATAAATTCGAATTACTACATCGATCTTAGTATGATGGAAGCAGCAACACAACAAACGCCAACCACACTGTTCTACCAAGCCAAATCGATGTGTCTGTGTAATCTTCTTCACCTTTCTCATTGCATATGTGTTTGGTGCTTGTATATAGTTGCTGCGCATGCCCCAGCTCAACCGTACGGCCGAGGACGCGGCATGCCACCAGGTCCGCCTGGTGGTATGATGCCGCCGCCGCGTCCGATGCCTGGAATGGTGCCTCCACCTGGCATGGGTCCTCCCCCTGGCATGAGCATGCCTCCTCCAGGAATGATGCCTCCACCCGGCATGCGTGGTCCACCAGGACCTCCGCCAATGATGCGTCCTCCAGGCCAGTAAATCCACATCACTTATAGCTTCATGCAGGAGTTTCAAAGAACGTAGCTGAGCAGCCTAGAACATCAACAGCAACGAATGATTACTTGAGTTGACCAATGGGCTTATAGTATTGGAAAATAAACGTGCGTTATGGTGGAAAATCTCGTAATGTATGACGCCACTCATATGCTTTCTGCTTTATACGACTTCACGATAGCTATGAATACACGAACAAAATCATCACATGCAAAGGACGCAAACTCCACAATGAAGGATTATCACAATCGCTTCCAAGCCTTTTCTTCGGATTCGTCCTGCACGAGTGCCTGTTCCATAATGTATTTGCCTTCTTTGTACTTTTGCGTAGATTCCATCGCCTTGATCTGCAATAGGAAATCCACACACAAATGTTTACATTCTTTCATGGTATCAGAGACACAGTGACTATTCATACGTATTTCCATCCGAGAACGAGATCACAGATACTGCAACACACGTCTGCGATTGTATGCATGCCTGTCAACAGATAGCGGTTCCGAGGATGTCCAGTCGTCACATTGAACCTAATCAGTAACACAAAACGACATTTTTTTTCTTTTCATCCAGAGGTTCACTTTACTGGAGATATAGGAAGAGAAATACACTTACATATTGTTCATGAGGAAAGACTTGCCTGTTCGACCAAAAAATGTTTTCGAAACCAAATCATCACGATCTGCGACCACATTTCCACAATCCGAGCAACGGAAGGCATGCAATCCAGGCAAATCACGCAATGCATTGCTATAAATGCCCATTTTTTCTTCTTGTTCATCTTCTTCATCCTCACTGTCGTCTTCAACATGGAAGCGAGCGCCTTCGTCAGCATCATCACTTGCGCTTTCCTCATTGTCGCTGTTGGCACTGTGGTAGTCACCATCACTATTGCGGATGTTCAGTCGCTTCTGTGGGTGGTATCGTCCCTTGATGCATGTAGTTCTATATTCGATGTGGCTGCTGCCACTGCGTATGATCACCAATGGTGCCATCACTTCTCACTCAACCAGTTTACGTTTATGCTTCCTTTCGCTTCTCTTCTTGCTCTTGGTGAAGAGATGCTTCAAAAAGCCTTTTATTAACTACGCGTCCTTAGCTCGGGACGTGCCATTAGCATTAGATTACACTAACTACCTGAAAAAGTAACTATTGGAGTTACGAACTTTGATCTGACACAAGTCGCAGCTCAAATACTGTGCTCCAATCGTCCTCGTCAATGGGCAATGATCGTCCTAATGCTCCCACGGCGGTTGTCACAGATTTCTGTGAAGCCAGTTGTACAGATGGATGTTTGGTCACATGGAAACCAGCTGCACGCGCTTCGTGGACGAAATGTGAGGCCGTGCATTTGTGGATATCGCAGTTGGCTTCACAGGATCCAGTGCATGGGTCCATCGAGAGCAGCGCCACGGATGAAGCAGATGGACGTAATACTGAACGCACTGTTTCTAGTAGCACAGAGTGAAGGTCACGGCCCAATTGTGTGATTTCACTGCCAAGCATCAAGTCGAATTTGTTGGCAAATGGTGCAATGGATGCAGCTTCTCCCCATTCTAATGCTGCGCTGGTTGCAATCGCACGACTACATGGTTGGTCACGTTCTTTGTAAAGATGCTGATTTTTCTCGATATTCAATGCCAGTAAATCCGGATATTCATCGGTAAGCACAGTTGTCTGTGCACCAAGCGCGGCAGCCACCACACCACACAGCCCACATCCAGCTCCAAGCTCAATAACATCCTTCTTCACCACCAGTTCAGGATGTTGCTCCAGGAATTCACACAAAACATATGCACCCGCCCATACTTCGCCTCCTAAGCCATCCACTTTCGTTGTATCCTGTCGCACGGATACACACCGTCCATCTTGGAGGTAAAACTTGGCTTCATGACCCTGCTGCCCTTTGCTTGTCATTTCTTAATCTCTTCGACTCGGGTTATGCAAACATAACGGCACAATAGCGTAACCCAGTTCAATGTAACTACCGTCCACTATTGAAGTGATTTTTCTTGTTCCCAAAACGGTTGGTTCGCACCTATGAAAGGGTTGATGACCAAACGACACGCATTTGATTGAGTGAAGTGCGCGCTCTCTGCCTATTTCTTCACTCACACACGTTCTTTGTGTCTCTATTGATCGATATTCAAAGGCATTAAGCATGGCGGCAGTGACTGCGTCTCGTCCCGATGTGATTGGCAAGCTGCCGCAGCTACAGAATATGGTCAAACGTGACCCGGAGGGCTACAAGACCGAATTCCTTATGCAATTTCGGCATTTTGAGAGCGAATATCAACTCTTTTTATTACAGCCAGCCAAGGAATCGGCGCATTTTGGTGCATTGATCTCGTTCCTCAGCCATGTCGCCAAGTGTTACCCCGTAGAAATGGCGGAGTTTCCGACACAGATCATAAAGTTATTGCAGGAGAATTATTTGGTGCTGGAGCAGAATCTGCGCAAAACACTCGTGCAGAGTCTGATGCTCATGCGTAATCGCAACCTGATCGATGCTATTACTTTGCTCAAACTCTTCTTTGAGTTGTTCCGATGTCCAGACAAACGACTGCGCGAACTGCTTTATAACCACATCGTGTCGGACATTCGCCAACTTAATGCGACAACTAAGAACATCAAAGTCAACAAGGCATTGCAGAATTTCCTGTTCGAGATGTTGCAAGATGAAAACGAACATGCAGCGCTCAAGTCATTGCAGGTATTGGTCGATTTGTTTAAACGAAAAGTGTGGCACGATCAACGCACAGTCAACGTTATCACGACTGCCTGCACTAGCAAAAACACAAAGCTGTTGGTCATGGCCATCAATTTCTTTTTGGGTATTGATGAAGACATCTTAGAGGAAGAAGAGAAAACCAAGCAAGAGAAGAAAACGCTTGTCGAAGTGGATTATCATGCACACTCGAAGAAGACCAAGAAGCGTCACCGTGATACCAAGAAAGCTCTGCAGAAAAACAAACGCGCACGCAAACGTGAAGTTGAATTCCAGGCCACATTCCCGGCGATCGAGCTGCTGAATGATCCGCAGGGTGTCGTGGAAAAACAATTAAAGGTGCTCAAGAGCTGCACCGAGCGGTTTGAAGTGAAACTGCTGATGATGAACTTTATTGGCCGTGTTGTTGGGTTCCACAAGCTCGTGTTGCTGCCACTCTACCCACTTTTTCAGCGGTACTTGCAGTCCCATCAACAGAACGTGACGCAGATTTTGGCATATTTGGTGCAGTCTTGTCACGATGAGATTCCACCAGAGGAGTTGATGCCAGTAGTCAGGAGTATCGCCAATAACTTCATCACAGAGCGCTGCTCTTCTGAAGTGATTGCGGTTGGTATAAACGCAGCTCGTGAGATTTTCCGTCGTGTTCCGCTCGTGTTGGAATGTGAGGGAATGGACGCGTTGATTGCTGATTTAATCATGTACAACCGCTCACGTGACAAGACAGTCATCATGGCCGCACGTGGGGTGCTGAATTTGATTCGAGAAATTCACCCAACACTGCTGAAGCGCAAAGAACGTGGGAAATTTCATGTTGAAAGCGCAAAACCCAAGCGGTTCGGTGAATTGGTGGCTGCTGAGGGTGTAGATGGTGCCGATTTATTGGCAGAGGCAGAAGCGAGTGGTCGTTTTGATGGTGAAGACAATCAAGACGGATGGGAAGTTGCATCGTCCGAGTCGGAAGATGGATCTGATGATGAATGGGTCGATATGGAATCCGATGGTGATGATGATGGTGATGATAATGGAGTGCCAGGTAATGATGATGAAGATGATGATGAAGAAGATGATGAATCAAAGGAAGAGGAAGTCACGGAGGTTCCAACGAAACAGAACGAGCGGATCGATGCGCGTCGTATTTTAACTCCTCGTGACTTTGAACGTATTGAAATGCTTAAGAAAGAACGTGACGCGGCGCTGAAAGACCCCAAGAGCCGTAGCAAACGAAAAATAGAGCAGCTGATGGCCAAGGTCGATGGCTTGAATAACAAAGTGGAACCAACGGAACTGGAAGGATACTCGAAAAAGAAGCGCATGACCCAAGAAGAGCGATTACGTAGCGTGTTGGAAGGTCGTGAAGATTTCAAACACAAGCAATCTGGTGGTGGTACAACTAACAAGGAAAAGCGACGACTGAAGCATTTCATGATGATCAAGAAAAGTAGGACCGTGCAGTCAAAGGTATTGGTTTCGGCTCGTGAGGTGCAACGGAAGAAGACTCGAGCAGTCAAAACGATTCTCAAACACGAGAAGAAGAAGCGAAGAAAACTGTAGAGGTTTTTTATCTAGCAGTATGTTGAAACAAATCAATATTAGAGAGCTATACACAAAATCGATTACTGTATATTTGTCATCAACGCTTTGAAATCCTCCATGCGTAGACAAACGCTCTTGTCTTGTGATTGCGCACCTCCAGTGTGTTTATGGATTTTTTTGGCGCATACTTGAGTAGCGTGATAAAAGAAACTTTGATCTATCAGGAATACGCCAAGCCAAAGCGAAGGAAGATTGTGTTGTTGTCAGCATTGAGTCAATATGATGCATGCAAGTGGATCGTAGCGTAATCAGCACTGAAGATTTACCAATCAACGCATCATACTGGCAACTGCAGCCTCAATTACTAAACCCGCAAACTAGAAGTATATGGGTAATGAGGGTTTAGTAAAAAAATGCGGACTTAGTAAAAATGATAGCATAGCCACGGCCACAAAGATCATGAGATGGTAGCGGCGGGAAGGACTTGTGGAGCAACTCTGATTAATACACAGAGATTCACTACGTGCGCGTTAGTTAGGAACACGCTATCGTAAAGCCATGCTACGCCTTCGTTTACCACCTTCCAGTGTGGCAATGCGTATTTATGTGCAGCAATATATACTATTGCTCAGATGTACGCACAAGAACAAATGAAATCTGAATAAAAGAATGTATAGAACCGAATTCCATCTTAGACAGAACTATCACCCACACCTTCACAACATGTGTTCGCCTATCAACAAGCTACCGCACACACAGCACCAGTGCTGGACCCTACAGTTCATTTCAGACCAGGAAGCGACAGGAAGGAGATAAAGGTCAAGTGTGAGTCTTCACTGAAAGCACTTGAGCACAACATTCACGCGGGGCAATACAACCGCAAGTTCCAGTGGAATCATTGTTTCCATGCATTATTGATACCATGACAAAAGATTGTGAGTGATCTGGAGATTCTTCTGGCCTGCGAAGAGCTCCATTTCCGTTCACCCGTACTGCAAGTCGACGATTTTGCACTAGCGATATATTTTTCTGTCTCGATCAGCGAATGCACTTTGAAGACGCGGATCGACTCAGTATGATGATGAACGAACGGTTCAATATCAAACCTGGGGATGGCATGGATATTATTCGTAGCAAACTCTCGATGTGGCTATTTATGTCGAGTTATGAACGGCGGTCGACAACGCAGAAATTAGGCCAGATATAAGACCAACTAAAAGTGTAAGATGAGCATTCTATAAAATTTGTATACTTTAGAGTTGTATGTCATTCCTGTTGCAGTAGAATAACGTGATGATATGCACAAAGAAGATGGTGACGAAGATGTGTGTGATTCAAGTTTTATTTTCTCTCATTGAGTTTTCATGCTTTTTGCTAAACCCGTTTATGTATCGTGATGTATAGAAATGGAAAAATGGTCGGTGATTTCAAAGAAGTAAAGAAGCTCATGCAGCTTAGGAAGCTGTAAGAACCCTTATATCTCAGAGCACTATGTTGAGAATATTCGTTTTCCTCTTGGATCTTTCGTCAGGCAGCGACTGAATATTCTAATAAACTGCTCGTATTTCGAAAAAATCCTTCCTTGCAGTTGAAGCACACTTGCATTAGATGAAAGAACGAAGAGCATCTTCGTTTAAGTGAGATTCCATGAAAATTTCAACAAAAAAAGAACTACACCGCATTCTTCAGTGTTATTAATGTTTTCGTGGTAAGTTCAAGAGTTGATTGTGGTAGTTTCGCATTCGCACGCTTCTCGCATCTCTGCTTCGTGTTTCTCACGCGCCACGTAAACATAAGCTGCGTGATTTCTCACTCGCTTCATGTCATTCACTCGCTTCGCAAGCAAACATCGTCATCACGTCGTGTTTTTTTGTCTCAAGAGATTACTCACTCAATCCATTTAAGTCCGCAGCAAAGCTGTACTCTATACAATTACAATGATATTTTACTGCGGGTTTAAAAAAATGATGATGTAGCCATGTTTAGTGATTGCGAAATGTTTGCGAGATGAGTTCTGAGTTCTCGTTTACACAACGGTTTTCAGCAAAGGGACTCACTCGTCTTTCTTATCACTACCAATAATTCCACCTGCCAGATCAATAGGCATCATTCGCCAAAATTCTCAAAGTAACACAAATGACAGACGTCTCGACATTGCTCACTCTCTCTGTCGACCCGCTACGCGACCAACGGCAAGACAGTGTGGGATATACTTCTTCCCACTGGAAGAAGTGCAATCCGCAAATGGACAATTATAACACCAACACGTACAGCGTTAATGCAGTATGGCCCCTTCCATCCAAACGACAAATTCCTAGTCCTCCCACTCAGTCTCGAAAGCGGCCGCGTCTAGACCAGGTCCCATTACAGGACGTTCACACACAGAATATACAAGCACGACAATACAATCGCAGGCTATATGAACTCAACCACCTCGATGCGCCGTTGATACAACTACAGAAATCAGTATCGGGACTTGGAATCCCACTTGTATGTGGAAAGCTCGATCCCGATTTACCTGCGCTTGATGTAGGAGATTTTGTACCGCCGACATACTTCCCAGCGACGATTAGTGCCGTTCGAAGAATGAAGTTTCAAGACATAAATTGCCTGAGTATGCTCGTAAACGATTCGTTTGGCATTTACGCTGGTGAAAGTATTGATGTTATGCGGCATAAAGTCTTGTCATGGCTGATATTCACAAGCGTAACCTCGACAGAATAGCTAGAATAAATGATAGAGTATAAAATTTGCAGCATAGAACTTTCAAGATGAATTAATGAATGAATTAATTAATCAAGTTCATTTCCACACTCAACATTCGAATACAATGACGATGATATAAAAAAATGTAGAGCAATGAACACATTTCAGTGACACCTTGTTGCGTTAGATGCGCCCCACATTAACTAAGACGGGTCCTTTTACTGGCAAGAGACTGGCAATGCCGTAGGTGTAGCTTTCAGGCCTCTCCACCGTCTTAAACTCGTACTTGCTAAGCAGAAACGCCATCACCGTCTTCATCTCGTATATCGCGAAGCGCATCCCTAAACAAATACGAGGCCCCGCGTGGAATGACACAAACTTATATTGCGAAATTGATCGAATCTGCAATTGATCTGTTTCTTTGTTGATCTCCAACCACCGATCCGGATTGTATTCTGCTGCGTCTGGACCCCACACACTTACCAATCGAGCTAGTGCGTAGGAAGGAATGTATACACGCGTACCTTTCTTCAGGAACGTACCGTCGACGAGTGTTGTGTCTCGATTCGCCTCTTTCGCGTTACAGGGGACCGCTGGATGCAACCGCAGACTTTCACGTAATGCCGCTTCCATAAATACCAGATGAACCACATCGTCCATGGAAGGGATAAAATTGGGGTCTGTAAACAGCTGTGGAAGTTTTTCCTTCAATTCTTCACGGATTTTTACAAGTACATCTGGATGACGGTTGAGTTCAATGAGAAACCATGTCATGGAGATGGACGTCGTGTCTTTTCCGGCAGCGAGGAATAGAAATGCGATGTCACGTAAGAATTTTGGATTCGTTTGTACTTTCTTTAATTCACTGATATCCACACCGTCATCCACGCGATCGTTGTCACTCTTAGTGTCGTCGAGTTGGTTCAGAAATAGCGATATCACATCTTGCGTAACACGTTTTTCAGTTTTGTACTTGGGATCATTCTTTCGACGTAAATTTTCGTACATGATGCCATAGATAGTATTATTGATGATCTTCACACTGTCAGCCAGGACACGTTCTTGGCCAACATTGAGGAACCGCTTCAGTTTCCAAAGCCAATCCGGCTGGTGGAATCGCAATTCGATCGCATATGCCGCGCGGTCCATTGCCTCCATGAACTCGCTTTGTTCGCCTTTCTCCAGTGTATTCGTCTGCAATCCGAAGCCAAATTCTGCAAACGTATCAAATGTAAACCGCTGACATATGTCTCCAAAGTTTAATGGTACATTTGGATTATTCGCAGCTTGCTCCATTTTTGTGTGCATCACACGGAGGTATTTGCTGACACTGGTTGAAAGCACCGCGCGGACCGAACGCATCGTAAATAACTTCAACATTGTATGTCGTTGCTGTAGCCATCTCTTACCATCAACGGCAACAATTCCTTCACCTACAAAGTCACGAAAAATGCTGTTCATGCGTTCCCCTTTGTCAAATACCTCGAATTGGGTCTTCAGTACATCTTCAAAACATTCTACAGAGTTCACCACCACCAATGGCGGTGCACCGAGCGCAGCCAATCGCCAAGTTTTCCCTCCATGAAGTATCGTCTGTTCCAGCAACCAGTCATGGAGACGCTCAAGTTGCTTCGATAAATCTAGTGTATTACCCAGAAAAGGGAGGGTTGACGGTGGGCATGGGAGGTTCTTGATAGCACGATGACGTGCATCAGGCGCGAATAACCATGTAATAAGCACACTCACGGTCACTACAGGGACAATAAAAGACCAACTCATAATTTCCATCGGCGCTTGTTGCTTTTTGGAAATGAGGAGCTACTTTTGCATGGGTTGCTACTACAACATGCTGATCATTAAACGAATTTAATTGGATAAAATTATGTTTGTAAATTAGAAACAATTGATCTGCAGCATATTATTAACCAATCAAATGAATTGATTTAGGAGCAAATGTATCCGCTGACCATAACATGGCTATGGTACACTGTACCATATTTAAAAACACTGCGACCCACTGTGTATGCGACAAATCACCCAAAGAACAGACCGCCAAAACGAGAATGTTGGTAGATTTTATGCTTTATTCGTAATTTATCTTTCTTTTGATACATTTATCAAATAGGTGACATATAAAATATAGCATTATGGTAAATATTTTTTGCTTGTTTTTGCTATTATAATAAAAATTAATACTATTTTAGTTGAATTAGTTATTGTAAAAGTATATTTTGGTAATTTTATAGGTATCCTAGGCGGCTCAAGGCTTCTCTCTCACGTTCACTTCACAACGTTGAAGTGAATTTTTGAAGAGAAAGTGACAAAGCAAAACAAGAGATGGCGACAGCACCACCACCATGTCAGAAGCTATCGGGAACGCTCCTATTTCTTCTTCTTCTTCTTGCCACCATCGCCATCAACGCACGACTACTGCTCATTCGTCCATTATCCGTCATGACCCACGACATTCAAACCGACAATCCCCAAGATACGCACGAGTACATTCGTCCCAGTGGATCAGACGTCTCTGGATGGCCCAATAACACCGCCAAGAACCACCGTAGCCCATGTCCGGCCTTAAATACATTGGCTAACCACGGTTACCTGCCTCGTGATGGCAAGAACCTTACGCCGGAAATAATCAAACAAGCCATCATGAAAGTGTACAACATCGACAAATCACTGGCCGAGACACTAACGAACCCATTGCCAGAGACTTTGACGTTATCGGATTTGAGTGTACATGGTTTTATTGAACATGATGCCTCATTGGTTCACGATGATGCGTACTTTAAGACGGATCCATCGGCGGTGAATGAAACGTTGGGAAATGATCTTTTTTCCCGTGCAAATAGCGAAAATCTGATTACTCCCAAGATCATCGCCAAGTTCCGTCGCCACCGTGAAAACCAGTCGATAAAAGATGATCCAGAGTATTCATTGTCATTAAAGGCGCAAGCAACGGCGTACTCGGAAGCCGCGATTCTGCTGTTGGGTTTGGGTGACTATAACAGTGAGACAATCAGCGTGAACCACGCGCACTCCTTTTTGGTGGAAGAAAAGATCCCAGCTGACTATAAGAAAGCCGAGAAACCCATCACGACGAGCACTTCTCTGTATCTGGCGGCCAAAATCAGGTTTCTGGCTTCTTTTTCCTCGTCGGATTCAGAAATTGCGTGAAGCGTTGCAATGGTGCTTGGTTGGATGCAATACGAGTAGTAACTGAAGCTCGTTTGATCAATCGCTGTGGTTAATTGTAGGGCTGTAATGAGTTCACAGTGAATATACATGTCTATAATCTGTTTTGGAATTGGCTGATGATCAACCAAAATCAGCGCTAACGCATTGTGAAGCAAAGTGATTGATTTTCGTGTATTCACGTTCATTGAACAGTACAAACTGATCACTATATAGTGTTTGTATAGAGCCATCTATCGAGCTGTATTTTGCAGCCACTGTATCGCTCTGATATTCTGTTTTTTGTTTTTTTATTCTTTCTTTGAAGTGTCTTCGAATCAAAACAAGAACTTACGCTCCTTTGCCATCGTTTTGATAGTCATTTAGAACCGTAAATGGGTACAGGCAGGAAAGCATAATAGAACAATTATAATTAGAGGAAACAGCACTTCAATCATGGCCATTATTTGCTGTTTACCCACGGTCACAACATATGTGTCTCTTCTTTACAAAGTATGACCAAAACAAGTTCCGCGATGGATTGCTACTCATAACTAATAGCATACGTGTGCTTGTAAACAAATGTGGGCTGGAGTAAGTTGAGAAAGCATTCCTTCTTTGTATTTGGAGTGAAGACTCAATTGGTGTCAATCATATCTTATGTCCAGTGTACCTATGTTTATACTTCGAAATTGATTGTAGACGAATCAATGAAACTAATAGACAGGAAAAAAAGATCAGAACGACAAGATCATGAAGATGATACCAAATATTTTTTATACATGCTTCGACTCGTATCTTATCAAGTCCCCAAGATCGAGAGGCAATATCTAAAGCAGTTTCATCATCAAATTTGCCACATCCTAATGTTCTCTACCCCAGAGGATGTGTTCGTCCAGCTGACCCTCTAACATCCTCGTCTTCCAATCGAAAGGCACAGATCTACCACGAAGCTCAATTAACGATTGAGAAGAACCTCTTACAACTTCTCACATTCCTCATTTTGCGAAGTAGCGCTCAAGTGAAGAAAGATTCAAGTTCATACCATGACGAACAATAATCCTTTGTTAACAATCACAACGGACAATAATTCTTTGTCAACACTCAAGCCGCATCCAATGACTCCAGCCAAAGTTCTCAAGCCAGTGACTCCAGTCAAAGCTCTCAAGCCAGTGACACCAGTCAAAGCTCCTAAGCCAACAAGTGACGTAATCCAGCTCTGCCCATTCGACAAGATCGCCGCGCTGTTCGGATTCGAGGTGCTTTATCTCTTTCCACCTCTCACAGAATCGTCCAACTCTGAGCCCGAACAAGATGATGTATCCTATAATCTTAAGCGGCTAAAGTGCACGTTCCTGGAAGTTTTGAGTGACCACTACACCTACCTACTGGGCGGCAAACTATACATTGACAGTGAAAAGGACCTCTTCACGATTCAGCCACGTGCTAACAATGAAGACGACGCTTCTCCTGCATTAATCATCATCGACAGCCAAGTGGCAAAGATGGACATATCCGAAGCTCTGAAGACCACACCGTTTGCATTGATTCCACCGCGAGCCCCAACGGATTTGATCGCCGTGAAATGCACGTTGCTTCACGATGGTGCATTGGCCATCGGTGTTAACATGAACCACGGTGTCATGGATGGTGAGGCATGTTTCACGCTGATGAAGACGTGGGGCAATTACTACCGCGGCGAGAAGAATGAAGAATTGGTTATCAACCACGACCGTACACTGCTGTTCAGCAAGGGGACTGGTGTGCAACTGGAGCATGCGGAGTACAAAATTGTCTCTCGTCCGCTACAGGAGCCGCCTGTTGAAATGCCGACGTTTCCCAAATCCGGCCAGCAGACGTTCCACCTCTCTCCCGAAGATTTGCGCCAGTTAAAGGCGTTTGTGGCCCAACCCACCGACACTTTCAGCACATTAGACGTCGTGACTGCGCTGATGGCGACGCTAATCACCCAGGCACGTGGTCACAACCAAGACGTAAACGTGACAACTGCCATCAACATGCGCAACCGGACAACCCCACCGTTACCACCCAACTTCACAGCCAATGCCGTCATGGGTGCGCTCTCGGCCCACTCTGCGATGAATTTTACGAGTTTCAACGCCTTAACAAGCGCAACACTGCAAGGTATGGCGCAACGGATCCGTGCAGCCGTCCGTAAAATCGACGGTGCATACATCGCCGACACGCTCGAATTGCTTGACGCCGCTCCGCCAGGTAGCGTACAGCTAGCCACGAACGCCTTCTTTGGACCGGATGTGTTCTTCTCGTCCTGGGTGGGGCTCGGTGCCTATGATGTGGACTTTGGTGCTCACCCGCTATATGCTGCGCCGCCGACGTTGCCATTGCACGATGGATTCGTGTTTATCCTCGAAGGAATGGCGCAATCTACTGGGATCGACTTGCTGGTCTTCTTGGAGGCTAAGGCGCTGGAGAGATTGCGAGATTTGTGGGCGGAGTACATCCCTGCGTGCTGGCGTGCCGAGAATTAGAATGTAGACTGGGTAAATGGGTGTGTGATTAAGTTGTTATTAAGAGTTTGTGTGTTCAGTGCTTTCGTTGAAAACTAATTCAATAGATCAGTAAATGTGCTTTCGATTATTTTATCAAAAAGTTGATCAGAACTCGCAGAATTTGGTGTGTCTACTACCGCAATGTGAAGGATAAAGCATTGCCCATCAACCTGCACCAACACCCGTAAAAGATCCAAGAATAATATGGGATTATGAAATGAAGATCCATTTACCATCGAATGCAAGGAAGAAGCATGAATACGACTATCTAGTAGTGCAAGATGTAAAAGCAGCTATTAACACTGGAGGAAGCAATCCGTTTGCTGTTCACCATTTTTCATTTTGACCTTAACTTCACATCATCAATGAGCACACCACCATGACCAAATATCAAGAAACGCACGAGTTCATTTTCCTCATGGATATTGTTGCTTCTGGTTGATTAGAGCAATACCAAATATCACCACAGCCCCAGTCCAGAGCTCAATACACTCACCAATTATAGATATCTGGTTCGTGATGACAAGAGTCTCGCTCCCAATGATACCTCAACATTGATCGAGCAGTAGCGGAGAAGCTGATGTGCTCTTATCTCCAATGTTCGTGCTTGCCGATCCGGGTGAGTATAGGTTGATTGAACATGATACCTCACTAATTTACAACAATGCGTTCAATCGGATGGACCTATCCTAAGTGAATGAGACTTTGCTAGACGATCGTTTAGTGCGAACGAATAGTGACAACATGATCATAGCCATGACATTGGTGTATTTTCGTTTTAATCGAGAAGTGTAGTGCGCAAAGCAGAATCCAGAGCATTCGTTGTCAATAAAGACTCAGATGATGGCGTACATGGAAGCAGCGATTATGGCCATGGGTTTGAGTGATCTCAAGACCGAGATCATCACTGCGGACCACGCGCGGTCGTTCCTGGTAGAAGAAAAGATTCCAGACAGTTATGTGAAGCGTAAAACGCTTATCACGACTTTCACACTCCTTTATGAAACAGTAAAGCTAAAGCTCCTTTTGCGTCTCTTGTCCAAGGATTCATGAAAACTGAAATGAATGGCATAAGGAATAATAAGTGGCCCTACGAAAATAGATGTCTGCACAATGAAATGATTTTGATAGACATGTATTACCAGACGTTATTTGAGTATTCCCCCTATATCCTGATTGATTGATGTGGTGTGACTACTTACTTCGCATGCGTTACACCTCTATCATTTTAATCTTTATTCCTCACATCATTTGTACAACGCGTTGTACAAGTGGGGAATAAAGGTTAAAACTAAGATTGCCTTGAGAGTAGACTTTAGAATTCATTGGATGGAGAGGCTCCTTGGTGGCTCTTGCTGCGTGTGCAATCATCTTGAAAGACCATGTTGACGATCAATCGCGTTTCCAGAAAAAATTAAATTATACACCAGCGAAAGGAGTTTGAACACTTCATCTCGACCGACGGTATGTCAGTTAGTGTGACAATCTCCCGTCCAAAGCTTCCCGCGAGAGAGAAAAAGACATTTTCTCTTGAAGACCGGATCATCGGTTTAGACCCAGGAAGAAAGAAGATCTTTACTGCTGTTGTCTACAAAGAGGAAAGCATGGCTACGCTGCAAAAACCGAAAGGAGAGGATGTGAAACATGAAGTCATCCACTGGTCGAAGGGTCGTTTCTACAGAAAGTGCGGCTACCATAGACGAACAAAGTTGACGAAAGAGTGGATTGATGCTGAGTCTGACATCAAAACCTTCAACGAAAACGTTTCTTCGGCAAAAATTGCGAACTTTGCCTCCTATTTGGAACGGGTGAGATTTTGTCTCGTGTATTTGGATCGTCTTCTTGACGTGTATTCATCAAAGAAGATGAAGAGGCTACGATGGTCGACCTACATTTGTCGACAACAGACGTGCGAGAAGGTAGTCAAGAACCTTACAGATGGTAATAAACGAACCGTTATCGCGTATGAAGATGCAAGTTTCACAAGCTCAGCTAAAGGCAACATTGCTGTTCCCACAACGACCCTAGAGAAGAAAATTGGTTTCAGGTGTCGTGTTGCCGATGTGGACGAGTACAAGACGAGCAAGCTGTGTTGTGCTTGTCACAAGAAGATGAAGGGGTTTGTCCTTGACGAAAAAATTGTCAGTGACGGTCTTTATGGTGTGCGACACTGCAAAAATAGTGAATGCCATCACACATTGTGGGACCATGACATCAATGCCGCAATCAAGATTTTGAGACTATTCATCGACCAAGTGAAGGAGAAGAGGAGACTCGAGTCGTTCACGAGGAAAGAGAACGAGTTGGTACTCGAAATCAAAAACTGAGGTGATAAAAGTCCGCACTGCTATGATTCCGGAATAAAGGTTAAGCATACACACGGCTTATTGATATGATAATGTCGATGGATTCCAGTGATCATGGTGGGTAGTCATTCCTTCTACGAAAAAAGACCCAAACAGCGTCTTGTTTCACAATCGTGACGATTCCTCCCATTATTATAACTACCAGAACAATTTGCTTATTTAGCAACTGTTGTCAGCCATTATGAGATGCCTCAAATAGCAGGGCGAGTCACAATGATGTGATGTCACAGCGACTTTTGGTCCGCCTTGGGTCACTGAGCGCCTACCTCACTTCCAATCTCACCACCTCGCAGTCACATTCAGATTCATCTTATCTCCCAATATCGTCATGAACCAGCCCGAAACTCATGAATACTTCCGCCCAAGTGGCCCCGAAGTCTCCGGCTGGCCCAGAAACAATGCTCCCAACCATCGCAGCCCTTGTCCTGCCTTGAACACACTCGCCAACCATGGGTACCTCCCACGTGACGGAAAGAATATTACGCCAGAAATGGTGCAGCAAGCCGTCATTCAAGTCTTCAACATCGACAAATCTCTGGCGGAAAAGTTGACCAAGTCTTTGCCTGCGCGCTTCACACTCGCAGACCTCGGTGTACACGATTTCATCGAACACGATGCCTCCTTGGTGCATGACGATGCGTTCTTCGATCACGATCGCGCCAAAGTCGATCAAGTGCTAGCTCAAGATCTACTGTCGAGCGACGACAATAATCGTATCACAGCCAAAACGCTCGCACATTTCCGTCGCCACCGAGAAAAACAAAGCGCCAAGGACAATCCAGAATTCGCGATGCCATTTAAGACCAAGGCAGCCGCTTACTCGGAAGCAGCTGCACTGCTCCTGGCGTTTGGTGATTATAATACCGAAACCATTCCCACCGATCATGCCCATTCGTTTTTGGTGAAAGAGAAAATTCCAGATGATTTCCAGCGAGCACAAACACCCATTACGACCAGCAAATCGCTTTATTTGGCAGCTAAAATCAAGGCCATGAGCAAATTCAGCTGAGTACATGCAGCTTATAATTGTTAAACCTCTTATTTTCCGTCGAGAAGCTAGCTCTTTATCTTTTGTATAGATACTTGGAGAAATGTTGCACATCGTTCCTTTCATAAATCTATACTTTCGAAGTTGATTTTATATGCTACTTTCCACTGAGTTTCTAAAAGAGATGTTTCCAACCCGCTCGCTTGCATTAGGATTCTAATATCAAACCAAACAAATAAAAAGCGCAAATTTGCAGTATCAAAGGAAGGCATAGGAGGCGTACAGATCCAGCCGTCTAGACGGTTGTTTCGAAACTCTTCGCTGGCGGGCTCGCCTCGCAACTTATTCCGGCCCTATCAGCAGACCAAGTAACCTCTTTCCCTTCGCCTCGTTCTCTGTTTAGTGCTATCAGTTTTGATAAAGAGAGGAAGTGATCTTCGGAGAGTTTGTCGTGAATGGTGAGTAGGTGGATGAAATCCCGCACGACGCAGCCATCGAACATGTGAAGGTCTTCATTATCGTCGATTTGGACTATTTTTCATAGCAGAAATTTCATGAGAATGGCTCAAGTCGGCGATGATCGCACGCCGAGAAGCACTTTGATTCCATTGTGATTTGAGTTAGTTGTCTTTCGCCTCAGGAAGCATGCGTCTAACTCAAGACCATGAGCAAACTTTCATCCAGAAAGCCGGTGTAGCACATTGAAACTTCACAAAACAATAACACTTCAGTGTTTGGTTTCCAACCGAGTTCATGAGCCTGTGCATGGCGATGCTATTCCCACTTGAACCTCGTTAAATCGCTCGCAACAATCGATAGCCATTACAAATAGACGTGGCAGCAATGGAAAACGTAAACCGGGATTGCTTTTGATTCAAAAACCGATACGCTGCAATCTCTGCCACAGTAACACCTCCAATATAATACACCAGCACGTTGATCCGACTAGATTCCGGAGCATCCGTAGCTGCACGAGCTGAAGCAACGGAGTCGGATTGTGACGAACCAGCAGAGGGTCGTTGTCGGCTGCTCGGTGAAGAGGAGGTTCCCGTTGCCGAAGGACTTGGTGAGTCATTCGAGAAGATGCTCATCAAGTTGGATGACTTGAATTTCATACCTAGCGTGCCTTGAACCAAACGAACGCTCATTGGCGCATATCCCGTATATGGGAACATGAAGTGAATATCTTTGGGCGATTGCGTTTCTTCATCGTCAAGCACACCACGCATTAGTGCCAATGACTTCCGAATGTTTGGAAAATCAAATTTGTTTTGTGAAGACAGTAAGTCCAGTTTCTCGAGCTGCACCAACAACGGCAGCATCTGATACCCATACGTATGACACAGTTGTCGACGGTACCATGCCAATTTCTCTGGCTTCAGCCCACCGCGCGCAAGCGAACAGAGACAAAGTAGCTTCACGACGTCGTAAAACTGAAGTGGTGGGTCTCGCAAGATAGATTCTTCAAGGAATCGATCGATGTCTTTCGCCAACGAAGATGAAGAGCTTTTTCCTGCACTCATGATCAACATCTCTGTCTCTACACACCCACGCAGTGCGTGCTGATTACTCAGTAGTCGAATTTGTTGAACGAGTTCCAAGTGATGTGCCAGTGAGCGTTTCTTCTTGACAAGGTTTGGTACTTTCTTGAGTAGTGCCTGGACTTGTGCAAACGTT
The DNA here is from genome assembly GCA_001600495.1 of Pilasporangium apinafurcum. Taxonomy (NCBI): domain Eukaryota; phylum Oomycota; class Peronosporomycetes; order Pythiales; family Pythiaceae; genus Pilasporangium; species Pilasporangium apinafurcum. The sequence goes on along the minus strand of BCKE01000016.1, from coordinate 502,464 downwards.
GCTGCTTGTGGATTAGATGTAGACCCCATACCAGTTGAATCATAACCAGCGGGCCCCCCTCGCACTTCCGACACTAGATCCTGAGCAATGTTCACGAGCATTCTTGAGATTAAAATATTAAAATTTGCGTCACGAATTTCAGTATAGAGCTCGTCTGTGTGATTCAGTATGATCTTTTGAGACGCCAATGACGATGAGGGGACTTCATCTTGTTCTGCCGGTGTACTTGAAGCGGATGATCGCTCCATATCCTCTTTCGCGTACGTAACAACTCCATGATTCATACCAACCAATGCATCCAGCAGTCCTTCATACGTCATGGGCGTTAGAAGCATGGAAAGTGGGTCCTGCATGCGATCGACTACAATCAGTTTCTGAATCGGAGTCCCAACGGTCTGGTCACGACCACTAGGTGGTTTCTTCTGCACGCGATGGCTCATCTCCAGCAGTTTTTTTACACGTAAAGCAAACTCACCATGGCAACTCACATCGTAGATTCTTCTCCCAGTATGTCTCTCAATCGCTAAGATGCTGTGCACCACTTCGGTGAGTGCACGTTGATCTCCGCGCACATACAATTCACCAAACACGCTGTCTCGACAGAGCGCCATTACACGTGAATCAACTGGAATTAACCCAAGTGGTAGATTCTGCTGTCTAACAAACCCCGCAACGCCCTGCCGCTCCATCTCTAACGTACACTCAGTGGTTGCTGGTGGGAACCACAGCACAGCACAACTGCGCACATTCTCCAGCGGTCGAACGACATCAGCAATCAATTTCACCACAGTTGGTTGCGGTGGTAACACAAATACCACAGGTGTACGACTATTAGCGCCAATACTTTGCTGGATAGCGGAAGCGTTCATACTCATTATCTGAATTGCCACCAACTGCGCCACATGCAACCCTGCGTAAAAGTCTTTTCCGCCAGCGCCAGCCGCCAGTACCTCAAGTATCACCTGCAGTGAAGTATCAACCGCTAATAGACACTGATTTTTCTCATCTGCTCCCACTGCTACGGCTTGGATAGCGACGCCAAATGCCGTCAGCGCCTCTTCCTTCAACACATCTTCCAGTGTCTTCGTCATTCTTTTGGTTCCTGTCTTCTTTCTACTCTTTTGGCTCTTTTCGGTGCGGTTCTGAAGTAACATTAAATCTTTTATTTGATTGGATATAATAATGATATATAGCAGTATTTATTAGGATTTTATTGCATTAAAAATTCACCCAGTTTTGAAAATGTACTGACAGTTGAGTGTGTCCATTTTAGTTTTCACCCTCAATGCTGTCGACCGCTATGAAATACAACCACACCGGTACTTGATTGATCTCCATTTTATTTCGCTCAGCTTTTCCACCAGAATGTCGAAGTCTCACACGACTATCACAATAAAGGAAAGGAAGGGTGTGCTCATGATGTGGAGACCGTATGGTGATATGAACGCTGGGGTGTCCAGGTCTCATGGGAAATAACAATGACATACAACACAAGCAGCGCTATATGCATAACTCCTGCGTACACGTCCAGTAACGCAATGATAACCAAAAATTATCTAACAAGAGTCGCAACCGCTTTTCCCGCGGCCGTGGAAGAATTAGCATGAAAAGTCTATGCACTGCACAGAGAAGTTGTTTTTACACCAACAATGTGTGCCCTAGATCTAAAAAAGTAACAAAAGCAACCCCTGCCCAGCAAAAGTACCTATGACCAAGCCAACTGTAGTGCGAGACAGCAAATGTGCTAAGTGCATCAAGGTCATATCGCATTGCGCCTGTCTCAACGAGCTGTTCGAGGCCAAGCCAACGTTCACGTTTTCTTCTTCCCCGTCCAACGCACCCGTGCGTTCGACGCTGTACTAGTGATATTATAGTATTTAACTGCGACATTGGCCAGATGCACTCGCATGTACTGGTGCATCTGCATGTAAAAGTTACCGTAAATTTTTTACATTTGAATAACAAGGTGATTATACCAGTAAGACCGCGAAAATTTGGGCATGCTTGTTTGGGGCTGGGTAGGCGGGGACTTCGGTAAGCTAGCTTCCGAGAAGTTTGTATCATTCATGGCGAAAAGTCAAAAGTCTTATTTGGAGCACGGCTATAGATTTCTGACTTTACTGTCACCTAAACAATATTAAAGCGATCGGTAAATGCGCAGTTCCGCAGTGAGGCATAAAGTTTTACAGGGGGACGACACTGACGGGAAAACATGTGCACTTTATTACTGATAGTCAAGCGAATCTCACTTAGCAACTTTCCGGGCCTCTTTCTGTGCATCAGAGCGTGCGCATCGGTCTGTGATGGTCTGGGCCATCCAGTCACCGGCGTCCGTACCAAGGCGCTGAAATCCTTCGATAATACCGGCACGGTCACCAGGAGAACTCTCCTGGCTCATCTTCCACTTGCCACCGAGGCGCGTGATGTGAATCTCAATCCCGACAATGGCCTTGACCATAGCACGGATGTAGTCTGCTGGGGCGTCTTCAACCTTCCAAGGGCGATCGAACTTCATGATGTCGGTCTCGGCGAATTGCGATAAATCCGCGATCTGTTTGCTCAGGAACGCGCTGGACGCATCGGACTTGGTGTCGAAGTAGACCGTTGCTGTCCCGTACGCCTGCACAGCAGCATAGTTCCAAGTTGGAACGACTTTACCCGTCGCGGGCTTGGTCTCAGTCAAGAACTTGGCTGTCACGTAGTGATGGACCGGAGCATTGAACAACACAAGTACTTCCTTCTCCAAACGTACCGGTTGCCCGGATAACACTGAATTCGCTTCTGTTGCTCGTGCTTTGGCGTTTTCAATAAGCGCACGGGCTTGTGGATTGGCACGCGCCATGTGTCCCCGAAGAGTACCTAGCTCTGTCTCGCTAGTGTTGTCTTCAACGTCCAGCACCCATGGTATATGACTGCACTGTAGCAATGGGAATCCGGATGATTCAATAGCGGTCATAAGGATCCCAAGCGGATTAGCCCGGATGAAAGCCCGGAGCGCTGGGATCGATTGTTCGGCATGGTCAGCACGAAGGTACATTTGGGTACGCCGTGACTCAGAGCTGTGCGACTGACGATGTTGGCGTCGTCACAGGTATGTTGACGAATGACTAATGCCCACCTTCCACCTCATTACGTTACCGGTATATGTACCGGCGATGTTAGTGCCTTGAAGGACGGATTTGATCATCCTATCATGGGATAGGATGATGGTCATCCTATCATGAAATGATGGAATAGGATGAGTTGATGACATGGGTGAATGGTTGTCCGTGAGTGATGGTTTCATTTGACAAATATGGTAGCTTTCGATTGGGGCTTTGCAAATTGTGGATCGTACGATTAGACTTATTAGGGAGAGTCAAAGTTGTCGATAAAGTGGGTTATTTTCTAGCCATACCCCACGTGATTTTTTCTACCATTAGGTGCCCATCATAAATATATTGGACACGAAATAAACGTTATTTTTTGGAATAACGTTTTTGAATTCTAAAATTTAGAGGCTGAAAATTGGGATATACATAATATAAAATACGTGCATACTGGTGACAAAATTTAAAACACTAACTGTGGCGGAGCTACACGTAACACCTCGCACAGAGGAATCACAACCGTTAGCAGCGACTTCTTTGGAGTAATTCTCAGGCTGAATATATTTTGATTAGTTTCTGTGCCTAGTTATCAATTGAATGGCTATCACTGTAAACAGTGACTACCATAAATAACAATAGTTCCCAATTGTGTCTTTTTAACCTTTATTCCCCCATTTCTCCCACTAGTGGGATATACTTTGACGTATTTTTTCCTCTCTATCGATAGAAGCAAAAACCTGTTTCCAATTCTCCGCAATGAGCGCCATTCTTCTTTTCAAGAACGGATTTGAAGCGATGACAGTGCATACCCGAGGAGATCGAGTACGTGGAGAATCAAAGTGACTGCCCAGAAAATGTGGCATGGTAGTATCGGTGTGAAAGGAAAGCAAGCATCACACATACGACTGTAAGGAACACTTTACAACAAAGATCTATTCTCACTGTAGGAGAATCAACCACAAGATGAAGCATCAAAAAGTCTTTTAGTGCTCTCATTGCAAGCTTGTTTTTGATAGAGATGTCAGCGCTGCCAGAAACATCTTTCTTAAGAATGAACACTTACTTGTCTGGACTCGATGAGCCCAGGTATCGGAGCTGCTTACTCCCCGATTGTCTAGTCTTGATTAATCAAGTCAAAACCAAACAGCATAACAGAGGATCTTCCCTGAGCTACTTTAGTATCTCATATGATCCCTGGGGTGATTATTGATCTTCAACATCCAAATGTGCCAACATCGTCTTGATCTCTTTTGGGTATGCCAAGTCTTTCATCAATCGCATATCTTTGCATATATCTGCATTTGGTGTCATCACTACCAATGCTTGGTTACGATAATGTCTCTGCATAAATCTTTTTCTTTCGTGACAAAATTTACGCAAACTGCCACCACTGTAGAAATACTGTTCATAAACAAATTGCTCAACATCATTTGGTGATTTTGACTCTCGATCCTCTGCCAATTCTACCGCGACTGCATACGATGCCAACTCTTCCAGTCGCGACGCAGGAAGAACATATAATTTAGCAGTAACGTCGTCACTTTTTTTTCTATAGTGACATGATGGCGCGAAAAAGTTGAACGGTTTTAGTGCTGCTGGTGGTGGTGGTCCTGATCCATTCACATCAATATCTGTAAATCCATCCATCACTGTGAAGATATCGCGAAGTGTCGAGTTGTTATTGGCAAGAAATTGTTCACGTGTGTATGGTGCCTCATCAATATCCTCCCCTTCCACTGCAATGCCATCCGATGTAAGAACGGTGTACACAACTGGTCTATATCAACTATATAGTTTTCGCATGAGAAAGACTGGATACTTATAGTGCTTCGCGATATAAAGCACCAGCAACATCAAAAACGTGAATTCCCCAATACCAGGAGATCCCACAATCACAAACGAATTCATTTTACTTTTACCACACATCTCCAAATCGAGTCGAGTCTTGATCGTTTCCCACAGCATGATCTCTTCAAGACGAACAAAATACTGCGTTGGAAATTCACCAGCATCATTAAAGAATGCGTGCATCGTCGGTATATTGACAATGGTGTTATCTTGTCACTTGCTGAGATCATACTCTTTTGAATCAATCTTCAACAATTTAAACGCAAGGTCAAACATTCGCTTTACGCCAATTGTTGAGACAGCATTTTGTGTCGGCAGTTCCACTAACACATGAATCTCTCTTTCACCAGGCACAAAGTTTGCTCTAAAATATGCATCGTTATTCAGTAGTATCATAGAATTCATCTCCGTAAACTGACTGCCAATGGCACCGCTTTGCGACTGAAGAAACTTTTTTAAATTTCCATCACCTTTTATCCACGTGCCATCGTCGCGCTTTGCAACATATAGATTTAGTTGAGCAGTACCACAAGTAATTATCTTTGTTTTATTGATTGAATTGCTTCCTTCAAATTGTGCACGTGTTTTGTTGTCTCAATTTCCACGGAGAAAACGCTTAGTTCTCCAAGCATCGCACACCACAGCTTCACCACGTTTCTTCATGACACCAAATTGAAAAATAAAAGCATACACTTTTCTTTTGGTTGATGTGAATTGAAATTTTATTTTACAAGAAAGCATTAACAGTTTGATCTTGACCTGTTCAGGTAAAACACGGATTCTACAGATAGAATAAGTGGCATTATGAACATTGTGATATCACCAATTAATTTGTCGATGATTGATAGCATCTATTTCCAGGAGCTTCTCTTCGACTTTAACGCAATGGGCGACATATTTCTTCCACTTCCTTTCATCAAAAATGTTTATAGCATGGTGAGCAAACGCCTCCACCTCTGCGAGAAAAACATTACTGTTTTGTTTCGCTATGCAATACTTGACGTAGAAGCAAACCATCTCAATAGGCTTTAATTTTGGGTGACCTATTGGGAAGAGCAGAACTTTAGAGTTTCATTTCTTGGTCAAAATCTGCGCTTGACACATAGGATTGAGTTTGTTATTCTTACAAGTCAGTGCGAGCTCCACTCTAGTCAGTTTCATCAAGTCTTCCACAGATTTCCTTCCATCGACTTCAACTTGGTGGTTTAATGTCAAAGTAGTCCACCGTTCGGAGGAGAAGCTGGGAAACTTTGTGTCGACTTCCATTTCTCGCTTCCCACTTCAAATACGACCTACGATCCTTAATTACAATCGCCATATCGTGCGAGATATTCTCAAATCTATACTTTTTCTTCGAGGTCTTGCTTCCCGTGTTGCGCTTATCCATGCTTCCGAGGAGATTTTAGATCTCTGGAAGAGATCTAAAATTTGGCTCAAACGATAGGTTTTTTCAATTTATTTTAGCCAATCAGCATCGATTTCAATGAAATGTCAAAAGTGGGTGAGTTTTAAAATACCCGCTTTTGACAAAAGTTATTTCGCTTGCTTTCTTAAGTTATGTGTAACAATTCCCAGTTACATATAAAGTATCATCAGTTTTTGTATTTTATGTGGACACATCAAAATTCAGTTTTTCTTGTAGTAATCTACTTTTGACTATTTCGCTTTGAGACAGACTATGATCTTTACAGTTTTTACAGAAGTTTGTTGCATCCGGTCTTGTAATGATATAATAACTGTATTGTAAAAAAAAACTCTTGCAAAACATCGTGGTAACGTGCCGAGACAAAGTGAAGCCATTTTTATCACCATCATTCTGTGAGACATCCATTCATGGTATTCTCAGTCACTATTGGCAAAAAATACTATCATTCATTTTTATGTATGATTATTGGTCATAAATTGTTATTTTCAGTATGATAAACTAAAACAATTGGCTAAAAATATACCCATTACGATTTTACGAGACAATGGGTTACTCACGCTCACGCTGGGAGCATAGAGGGCTGTTTCCTGTGTCTGTAGAAGAATCCGTGGGCAGAAGGATCCCAAAACTAGCCGCAACAATAGCGACAGTCTCTTTCGCACAGCCCATAGCGTTCGATCGTGAGATATGTCAGAGTCGATCTTGAAGAATAAATAGCACTCAGAAAGCCAGAAAGCCCCAACATTTTCCCTTTCACTGACCAAGTCCCAAGAGCTACCTCGCTTATCATATACATTCAAACAACTAGCATGAGTAAGACACACTATTTCACGGCCGAATACCCGGACAAGGACTACCTAGTCACAACCAACTCTACGCAAGCACAAAGCAAACTTTGGCCATCCTACTTGCCTGTTTGTGACGATCGCCTCTTCATCTTTGAACGTAGCAAGAACGCACAGTTGGTTGTCTACACTGCCAACTACATCGACCGTGAGAAACGGCTGTTGGACCCGAAATGGCCACTGGACATCAACTGGCAGAGTTATGGCTGGACGGACCACCCAACGAGCAATCCGACCGGGATGGTCGAACGGAAAATGGCATGGGGGTACTCACATAAAGCCATGGACGCTCATGCGCTCAGTCTCGTGAGCAGCTCCTACGGCTCACAGTATCGACTGACACTCAACGCGCTCTCAAGCCGAGCCGCATACTTATATTTCGATGGCAAAGGCCGGTTGATTCTGCAGACCGAGATCAACGGCGCGCAATCGAGACTTTGGAAGGTCTACGTGTGTACCAGCAACTCCAAAGCATTTATCCCCAAGGTGATTTATGTCGAATTATACGGCACTGACATCGAGACAGGCGCTGATACTTATGAACGCATTACCGTCTCCTGATCCACATATAGATAACATTTTTTTTATCTTTCATTAAAGAAAAGATATCGATATATATTTTGTTTTTGGAGGCGTTCTCTCACTGAAAAGAACCTTTGCTTTTTCTTCCACGATCATCCAGAAGAAAACTATCATGCTACTTTTTCACGCTCTCTTTTCATTCTTTCATTTCTTCTCATAGTTTCTTTGCGTCGTAATTCCAGTTCGTAGACGCCTGTCTATCATTTGAGCCGGTGAGTCCATACGCCTCGGCAACTTCGTTCAGGAAACTCGTCGAATTGTGGATGAACGTGCCACCGAGTAATACGCGTTGTCCCGAGGCGGCGATTTTTTGGTTCAGTTCCGCGACTTTCGTAGCTTCTTCGAACGTGACACCGCCGCAGATAAACACAATCACATCGCGCACTTTCTTCACGCCAGGAGTGGCATTGCCGTTTACAATGCCAAACTCTGTATCCAGCAGCTGACCTTTCAAGATCGACTCTAAGTATTTAATCAAAGGCGGCACATGTTGTGCATATACGTTGGGCACACCTTGGACGCCTTGTGTCACTGCGCGCATGAACTTTTTCAAGCCACGGTCACCATACAAATCGCCCGTGCGCACACTTTGGCCTCCGTATTTGATAAATGCATCCAGTAGCATAACACGATCACTGGACAACCCTGAGGCAAACAACAAATCCTTGACGGTCTTGATCTGCACCGAGCTGTTGGTCTCATACCGCAATGCATATAAAATCGCTAGTCGCAATTTGTTCAGGGGATTGATTTGTGCATTCTTCAACTTCCCCACTAAGTCACGGAAATGTGCATTATGGTCATCCCCACACGCGAGTTCCTGCTCCAATTGGCTCACATCCATGAGATTCTCCACCTCCACAAGTCGCGCAAGTTCGCCCATCAATGTCACATGCTTAGACACTGCAACGGATTGCGATCGAAACGCCGGGTAGTTGTCCAAGAATCGCTGCATGTCATCAATCGACTGAATGTTTTCATGTGTCTGTGTCTTGGACTGGTACTCGTCTACCAATTTCTTCACTGCCATGCCGAGATCGCCAAAATTCGAGTGTAAATGCTTCTCAAAGAAACTGTCCGAGGTTGTGGAGAGCACTAATTCCATCATGTCCTTGCGCACACCAGGGGCGTTCCTCAAATCTACGCGGTTTTCATGGAGCGTTAATAACTCATGTACCATCGCCTGGTAGGACCACTGGCTCAATAATGGTGTCACTGGATCATCTTTGCGGTCTAGCACATACAATAGTGGCATGATTTCTGGTCGTCGAAAGTCAAAGAGCCCGTCTTGTTCCAATTGCATCCGCGCCGACACTTCTCTGGCAAGTTTCTCGGCAATTTCAGAGCCTTTCTGGTACCGAATCGCTGGACGTTTTTTCAGTGACAACAGCAGTGACAGTAAGCCTTCCACACTACGATTGAACAAGTGCGTGTTCTTCGAAGTAAGCGTAGAGGAAACACCCGCAGTGGTTGGACTAGGGGCACTACTCACACCTTTCGCACTCATCGCCACCGATCCTCTTAAATTGAAATGGAAAAGCGAATCGTTCACAGCCAAATAATCCGCATAATACTCTTGAATCTGCATGACAACTTCTTGTTCGTCTGCTTCCGCAATTCTTTCCAGGAACTCGACGGGTAAAATGTTGGAGAAGAAGATATGATATTGCCCATACTTCGGTTGTTTAAGCTCTTTCTTCAGCAATTCAATGTTGGCAGCAGTTGGTCGCACAAAGATTGCGGCTTTTAAGTGCGGCATCTTCTCATGAGTCGCGTCTAGTTGCTCCACAAGAAACACTTCACGTTGTAAAATGTGGGATTGTGACATCACCATCGACGTGATAGTGGTCGTATCTGGGTCCAGCAGCAGTGCCTTCATGCCTTCCAGCTGTGGATCATTAATGATCTTCTCTAGGTAGTGTTTCACTCCAACGATCACGTCCATCCTTCCTTTTGACAGTTCAAGACGATAGGGTGCCTTGCTTCCTTCCCTTTTTGTCTTGGGTTTGAGTCTCTTCTTTCCGTTTCCAAGCGCCGAAAACACGCTCCCATTCCATCAGCAGAATGAATCGAAATAGACAGGATATTCTATTAGATAGTTTTCTACTGTTAAATAGCTCAATTTTAATGACGATCCATGCATTCTGATTGGTTGAAAAGAAGTTAAATAAAATGAACCCAAGTGTATCCATCCTGGAAAGAGGATCATTACCAAGCACAACGAAAATGTCACCCTAGGTAATAATACTGGAGACTCCAATGGAGTCCAGCTATCAACTAGCAACCTATGGCACTAAAGCGACACTTGTCGTAAACTATCGCTTGGTTCTCATTACTAAACAATCAACATCTGAGCTTTTTCGTATCGTGCCTCCGTATTACTACCAAAGACATCGAGAATGTCACAGTAGGATTTATGTCCTGGCAGTAGGGTGACATTCTTGGTGCTCTTTGTAATAGTTGAGAATGATCTCATAATGCTGAGATATGCTTGCTGCATTATCCATCTTTTGGGTATGTCTTCACATCTATTAGACGTGCCAATTTAAATTCCTTGTGAGTATAAGTATAAAGTAATGATCCTGAAAATAGGTGTTAGTCAGTAAACTAGACGACGATAGTGAGACTGCAGACCATTGTGACAACCGCGATAATCAGCACCAGAATATTCGCCAATTTATCCAAGCAGCCAGCTTCTTCGTCACAGATCTTCCAGTAAAACACTGGTGGCAAAATCAGCGAGATCATTGTGGATGGCACCAGCATGTATCCAAAGATATTGAGCGTATTCGGCATCAGCACATAGCTCCAGAAGAGTGTCACAAGGATCACAGTCGTTCGACAAAACACTTTGACGGTAGCTTCAACGTGATGCGCAGACGAAGAACTCAAACCTCTTCCAAGTGAGAATGATTGCACACGTGGCAATGTTCCTCCACTTGGTGCACCCAACAGACAGCTCTCAAATGCTCGTTGCAGTGGATAGATCGCGATGGTATACGAGAACAGCAGATGAATGCTAAAGAGAATGATTGCCATGTTTCGCACGAGTGCATTGCGCATATTGAAGAACACCGGTGCTTCCAATGTATCGCCATAGACCGCATAAGTGATGCTGCAAATTGGTAAATAGAGCATGGTCATGGCCGCGAATTGGCTTTTCCCAACAACTGAAGTGCACATACGATGGTTCTCCATGGCGTTATACATCGTTGGGATAATCGAGTGACAAAAAAAACCACTTGCGAGCAGCGAGAAGCTGTAGCAAAGCTTGACAAACATAGATGACTCTGATAGATCCGGTCGAGTAAATACAAAAGCCGAATCTTCCAGTGCGATCTGCTTCAGTGGGTACATGGCGTCGCCAAAGATGATTGATTCAATCCAGAATGTCAGTCCCACGTTCAATGCTGAGACGATCGCTAATTGCGTGAGTGAATTGATGAAAACCTGAAACCAGACGCCGATAACAACGATCACCAGCACTGTGCCGATCTTCAAGCCCGTAACACCAGCAATACATGACGATGCCAATGACAGATAGCCTGCACTTACAATGCAATTACAGCGTAAGTAGACTGATTTGAAAGCAATTACTCAGCATAATTTTACCTGTGGAGGTGATGAGGAAGCAGGAATGCACCATCACTTGCGTAAACACCTTGCCAACGCGACCAAAACATTCGTAACCCAAGTCACTATACTCCACATTGGTACCACGCGACCACCGTACGACATCCAGGCATTCCACCAACAGCTTCGTCGTATACACTGAAATACTGGCTGCCACGATCAATAACAATACGCCATACCAATCAATCTCCACCAAAGCCAGCGGCAGACAAAGCATACCCGATCCCGCAAGAAACGATAGTAAATGATAGCACGTCTGCCAATTCGTCAGCTTCTTTACTGTGTTTGTCTTGGCACTGGAACTACCAAAGCTATTCGTATGCGCTCGTCGCTGTTTATTATTGTTGTTGCTATTGATGGCTCCATATCCACCGTATCCACTACGGTAGGGACTCTGGTTAGGAAACGAATGGAGCTGCTGGCCGTAACTACTGGTCGCGAGATCCGCTAGCCGTTGCTGCGCTTCTTGTGCTCGTGGCATTCTCTATTTTACTTACTGGGTTGTAGGTGAATCTAGAGACTAAGGTTTTCTATAGAAACGCGCGTGGCTGGGAAGGAGATGGATGATGAGAATAGTTGCGTAGATTTTATTCGTATGCGAGTGAACGCTGAATAAAGGCTGCCGATCCGATTCTTTGTGTTTTGGTCCATCTCCCCATCAATCGAAAGGTGACTGGAGCACCTTCGTGTAACCTCACGATGAGGGGAAATAGTACCGTCTTTGCTGCCTAAACTGATATGTTACGTTGATCTGGATGCCACTCAATCATTCAACAAGCGCTCTACACACTTGAATTTCGGATGGCTCGTATGCTTTAATGATGATGGCTGTATGGAGGAAATTCTTTATTCATTCAGCTTCTACACATTGTTCGTGCAAATGGCCATAGTTTAAGAAAGCAAAAGTGCATTTTAATTATTTGTACGAGTGTCATTAGCAGTGAAGGATGGTGATACATCGGCCACCACTCATCACCCTTTCATAGCGAACGCACAAGCAACAGATACCTCAGCTGATACGCCACCTAGAAGGTGGCATCCTGAGATGTATGAACTGCTCCGTCTCTTTTTATTATTGTTATTGTTGTTGTCTCTTACCAACCAAACATAATAAAATGGTAAAAAACGAATGGTGATCCATGCATTGGTCACAGCTTCAAGTACGACACACTTCACGTCAACAATTTTTCAGTACCTCGCTCTATACCCTAAGAATGATCACTCTCCACGCAGGTAGTGCACGAGACGAAGCAGTAGGTGCGTGGCAAAGCCAACAAGGAAGCCACCACCCGTGTTGATACCCAAACAGCCACCAGCCGTTAACAAGAGTAACAACGCATCCTCTGGATTCCCGGTATCAATCTTGAGCCCCACCGCTGCAAAATTTACGCCACTGAATATCAGCATCACGCCCAGCACCGATTGTGGAAAGATTCCTTTCTGCAAGAGCGTTACACAGGATGAGCCCAATAGCAATGCCACACCGATTTTGCACATGCCCAGAATCGCCATAGCGAGGCTGCTTCTTGCACCAAACGCATACTGTGAGGCTAATCCCCCCGCACCGTGGCAAACTGGAAGCATACCGAACCACGGCAAGATCAGATTCCCGCCAGCAATACTATAAGCGACACGCCGTACACTGGCGGGTGCATCATGCTTGGGGAACAAATCCACCGCCAATTGTTCCAAGGCGATGACACTATTGAGTAGTGTGAGTGGCAACTGCGGCAAGACGAGGCGTGTGAACGCCTGCTGGAAATCGCTGAGTGATGGCACGACTGGACGTATAAAGTCTGGACCAAACTGGATTGAAGGCAAATGGTATTTGTCCTTGAGTGTATAGTATTGATAGAGTGCGACTAGCAGGCCATAGACAAAGAGTAACAGCGCCATTGGCACTTTGGGATTTCGAAGGAAGGCCACACACAATCCACCGAGTATTAATGACACTGAGATGCTGTCAAGTCCAACCCATACCAGTTCCGTCTGTGATTGAACAGTAAACTGCGAGATCTTTGTGGCTGGTGTGAGCGTCAGTTCTTTTACATACGCATCCAGGAATCCACTCTTCACGACGTTCAAGCCCACACCCAATTGAATTCCACGTATAACGGCTACAGGTACAACCTTCGCTACTTGCGTGATGAAATTGGTCACTGCCAATACGAGCATCAGCACTCCCATTGAAATCCCTGCCGCTAGAATCTCTGCGTTTGCAATTTTCTCTGCGATCGCTACGGCCGCAATGGTCTTCATGGGCTGTACAGGGATGGGGATGTTGAAGTGCAACGACAGACTCGCCGTAAAGACGCCCGTAAAGAAGAGCGCAGGACCAAACTCAATCTGCGGGGATCCATCCACTCGACCGACTGCCAATGCTGTCAGTAGTGGTAGAAACAGTCCCAGATCTCCAAATGCACCTGAAATTTCCTGCATCGTTGCGAATTGCTTGATGTAGGCGTACCAACCCGGGCGAAATATCACAAACGCACGCTGGTACCATGGAAGGCCATCGGTGGGCCCAATGACTGAAGCTTCGGTGTTGATAATGGGGTCAATAGGCAGCAACAACGTGCGCATTTCATTATCGTTGCCATGTGGAGTGAATGCTGCCATTTTCTCGGCTTTTACTGAATGAGCCATCGCCTTCGTCTCGCTAATGATGATGAAAAACGGGAAGAAAGTGAGCAAGCGATCGGATGAGCACTGCTGCTGGGTGGAGATGCGATTGCAGCATCACTGAACATACAAATGGGAGGAGCTACAATCATTCCACGCGCAAGAAATTGGGCTCAATAAGAAATAACGCATTATTATTGGATAAAAATATAGAATTAAATTATTTTTGACCAATAAAAATGGATATAAGAGTGATGACAATATTTCTGGGTGGTATTGATTGTATCATCAATGTACTTTCAATGCACAGACCACCCCTGAATGAGAAGCCATCATCTCCATGCTTATTGCTTTTTATTTTCGCTTAACGATGGGATAATGCATCTCTGTGTTTACGTTTCTCGCTTGCTTTATTGTTGAGGAGGTTCCCATTCAAACGGCTCAGGTGGATCCGCTTCATCCTCCGCACCGGCAGCAGTGGGGGCCTTGACGGTGTCCACATCTTCCGCTTCTTCAGGGGTCGTATCACGGAGCATGATCACACCGGCGGGACGCTGAGCTGGGTACATGATCGGCACGTATCGCTGCTTCGAGTCGACCGTCACAAACGCCTCCTGCGTCAACGTCACACGTGCAGGGGTGGTGAATGTGAATGACGTCGGCTCCTTTGTCGCCGTCTTCTTTGACGGCGCGGCAACACTGGTAGAGGTTTTCTCTCCTGCAGCTCCCTCCGCGTCTACCTCCATTGCTTCTCCCCCTTGCTTGGATTCCGAAGCAGTAGGTGCATCTTCCTTCGCGTCGGCTGGTTTTTTGTCTTCTGCTTTCTTGTCTTTTGCTTCGTGCTTGGCGAGACGCGCTTTTGCCTTGGCCGTGGTGGAGAGCACAGCGGTGGCAACCAGTTCTTTCTTCTCTTCCTTCTTTTCTTCCATCCGTTTGGGTGTCGCAAACGCCGATTTCTTCGCATTGCACGTGAGTGTAAATCCCTTGGGGAGCTTCAGATCTTTGTTCAAGCCAATGCAGAGTGTGGTTTGGAAGGAAAGCTCTAAAAAGTTGAACAGAGGGTACCAGAACCAATGCTGTGCCCAGACGGCGAGACCAACAATCGATGCCATCTTCGTGAAACTAATCAAATAAGTACATCGTAAATGTTAACGACACATAACGGGAACGCAATAATATAGCCAACCAATACTCACCCTGTGTGTGATTGCAATGAAATGACCACGTTACGGCCGCCTGCATCCAAAATACCCTGCGCGAGGATCGCTCCCATCTGCATCAACCATCACATAGATAAAGTTTACATGCCATTATGTACTTGCCAAATCACCAACTCATTGCATACCTTTGTCATTGTCGTCACATGCTTGTCCGTGATCAGCTTCATAATCTTTTCACGGATCGCTGCAATCTTCGGGTTGCGCCCTTCCGATTCCTGCATGATCACCATCGCCAAAGCCATTAATGCACCTTGACGCACATAGTCCACGGCATCATCCAACAGCGGCTCCAACAGCTGAATGGCTTCGTTCTTTGCCGTCCCTGCGCATGCAATCCCCACGGCAATACAGGCGCCATATCGTACATGTGGATTGAAACTTTCCGCAAGCAACGATACCAATTTTGGAACTTGTACAGGCGTGCGGAACAAAATAAAGCCAAGACACGTCACAGCAGCACGACGCACATCATCCGAAACATCGCTGACTGCTACATGTAACAGTCGACGGATCGCATTGTTGTTAGCAGTGCCCGCATAGGCCATGGCGATCGCATACATTCCACCATAACGAATGAGTGGATCTTTGTCACGCGTCAGCTGTTCGATCAATGGATCAGCTTGTTCTTCCCGTTCATACATCATGAGCGCAATTCCCATCACACATCCACGGATAATCTTCTCGTGCTTGGTATCGTGCGCATAGGCAAGCAAGTCTTTCAGAATCTCACCATTTCGGAACTCACAACCAGCACCAAGCAGCGTCAACCCAATCGCAATACCGGCACCTTCACCCGCTACCGCCGAATCGGTAAACATAATGTTCTTCAGTTCTTCGTAGATCTCATAGTCATGCGACGCGAGTCCACACAAGCCAATGCCCAAACACGCTCCATGTTGCACCGTCTCATCTGATCCGGAATTTTTTAATGCGTTGCGCAAGTACTCCACCGTCGCCTTGCTTCCAGCAACCGCAAATCCCTTATTAGCATGAATGAGCCCCATGGCATATAACGCTCCACCTTCCGAGTATGGAGACGCCGATCGGCCGCCTTGTGGAAGATATGGTGCCAACAAGTTCATGCTCTCGCGCACATGGCCCTTATGGACGACACCAAGACTTGCGGTGGCAGTGAACTTGGCCCAATTGGTAGCCTTACCCAGCCATTCCAAGTTCTCGCGCAAAAACGTATCGTAGGTGGTGCCACAATTCATGTACGCGTGCGCAATGACAGCCGAGTGATGCAGCACTGAATTACGATTCTCCACGGCCGTCTTGATTGTCTTCATGATCAATGGATCAGAATCGCTGTGACGGTGCAGGAAATCCAAGTTTAAGTCCACAATAAATTCCCCCGACAGAATCAATTTCAGCTTTTCCAGTCGTTCCCAATAGTCTGGAGATGCCCCCGACGGCACTGGTGGAGGTGTAGTGGTTGCTGCAGAGGTTGAGCTCGTTGGAGCAGCAGCAGTGCCCTCGGGTGCATCTGTTTTCGATTCTTCCGCAGTCGATGGCTCCTCCGGCTTGGGTGGTGATGGCAGCGAATGATAGATGTTCAACAAAAACTTTTGGTTTTCGTTCTCAGCCAAATCGAACGCGACTTGATAAGCAATCAAGCAATCGTTCTCGCTCGATCGCACAAGTTGGTCCAGAATCTTCGTAACTTCCAAATGATTGTCCAACATTTGCAGGCAGTGGCAGATACCCGAATAATCTTGTGTGGGCAACAATCGATACATGGCGACCATCACTTCAAAAACTTTCAACCGGAAATGGCGATTCGACACGACGGTTTTGCAAATCTCGAAGCAGTACGCCAGTGCTGCCGCTTTATCAGGCGACCGTTTGATACATTCAGTGACTTGATCCAGACGACGAGCTTCCAGGGCGATACCAAGTGCCTGTTTAAACTCTCCTGACGCGTAGCAACGCTCAAACATGCGCTCAACAACTGCAGTGAGCCGTGGGTCAAGATTCTTCTCGGCTTCTTCGTCTTCTTTGGCGCGAACCGCGATATACTCATCAATACAAGTAGCTGCATGGCAACATAAGAGTACATGTCAGAGGGAGATACTGACATGACAAGGATGGTTGCAGTGACTTACCAATAATGGTATCAGTGTATTGCGACTTGGAATTAATATCAAAATAGTTGCCTGCGCCTAACGCCAAGCGGAGCGCATCTTCATACTCTTCCAGATGGAAGAAACACTGCGTAGAAAATTCCGTGTCATTGTTAGAATCAGCCCATCGTCATACACTGCAAACAATGAGGGAGCATTACCTTCGAGGCAACATATGCCGCGAGGTCCCTATGAGGGAACTTGTCATCATCAGACAAACTTTCAATTAGCGGGATTGCATCCGCAATTTCCGCCCAATAATGATCTACGACCTGGTGAAGCTGTTGCAATGCATGTGCCTACAAAAACAATATGATCAAACGTTCAATTTCCCCCGTTGATTCATGGAAGTTTCAGGATGTGAATAGGATTCACACACACCTTGAGGGCGTTATCATCTTCTTCCAAAAGCGCCAAGACACCAACGGCTACATCCACCCGGATATCCATATCCAGGTAAAACATACATACCAAAGAACAACCAAGCCATTAACAAGTGCACAACATTGAAGAGAACAAAGTAAAGACGCTTTTGCAGTCTGCTGATATGACAAACAGTGCTTACCTGAGTTACTCACAGCGACAGCCGCCATAATGCTCTCTTATCTTCTTCTCCTTCGCTCGCTATCTTCCTCTTCTAGACTTTGCATGAGCAAAGATCCACCCTCGTACTTAGTAGAAATACTAACAGTACTTTTACCCCATTTTGCCCAAAAGATTGCAATGAAAGCACATATATTTTATTAAATTACTTAAATGGACTTGTGTGTAATCATTATTTTCACATGAGCACACTACTTTGACCATTCCTTGGCTTCAATATGGCAACTTCGTAGAATTCTTTTACTTTCTTGTTATGTCGTGGTGGAGAGCCCAGTTGTATCACTTCGATTCTTCAGAAACGAGACCACAGCATCAGTAATGCGGCCACTGATTCGCTCTGCCGTTCCTTGTAGCTCTGGATCTTCAACTAAGAGCAGTTCACTAAAAATGTTGGATGTTAGCCGTATAGTTTCAAACGAGTCTCTGTTTTCCTTGAGATCTTCATAAATCAACTCAGCAAGCTGCTGCCATCGAGATCTACAAGAAAATCAGCCGCAATGTCACCGTTGGCGCTCAAGCCAATAATAATAATAAACAACCATACCGAAACTCATTCATGACTCCCGTCGCAATCTCCCCGCTTTCATCAGTTCCAATCAAGCATACTTCTAGCAAAATCTTGAACAGAGCTACCAACTTGTTCGTTCGACTCTCATTCATCGTATATGTTTGTTGATACTGGAGTAATACTTTTTCCTGATGCAAACAAAACGTGTAATGTACGGTTTTAGAGTAGAAACGAAAGAAATAGATAGAATGTTCGTACCATGGTCCTTTCCACTTGGTCTGCAGCCACCTTGCACCACGTTTCCTTCTGCAACAATAGATCGTCATGACTGAAAGTTAACATCATTGTAAAATGTACTAATTCGTAGGCATACTCACATGCTCACTGGGCGAGGACGTTGGTATCAGAGACCGCAGTTGACGGGAAAGAGACTGATACGCGCTTTTCCAATAGTCCAATGGTACATCTGGATTTTCTCGCCCAGCTGAAACGAAGTCACGCATAGTCTGCACAAGCACCGATCTTTAATCGCTAGGTTAGTATATGAATTATCGATTTTAGTGTCTTACCTCTGCGACCAAATTTGATAGCGGACTACCAATGGTTCCTTCAGTTTGCGTTCCTAGCGTGCTTGGGACAATGAGATGATCTCTGTCGGGAAATTGTGCTGTAGGCTGTGTGGCAGTCTCTGCAGATGATGCTAAAATTGGATTCGCAACATTCGTGTTCGATGGTGTTGTGGAGGTAGAAGTATCAGCTCCACTTGTGGAGACTCCAGGCGACGTGAGAGCTGATATCATGTTGAGAAAGTCAATAAATCCTCCGCCCGGCCCGCTCCGGTTGGTTTGTTGTGTGGAGGTTTCTGTACTACTCATTGGATTAGCTGTGGAAGTTGTACTGGGTGGAGTCGGTATACTTGCTTGCTCAGATCCAATACCACTTACTGCTTGGATGATGCTAGCAATAGAATTACCAATGTCGGAAATGCCAGTATTAGGTTGATTACCTGCTCCCAGAACTGCGGCCAAAGGAGCCGCAACTGGATATGATACAACAGGGATTGCTGGAACCGTACTCGGTGGGATGTGTGCATTTCCTGCCGTTTCATTCACGGTATTTCGATTTGCATCAGTCTCCTGATGCCTTGGTCCATAAGAAGATCCGGCAAGATTCCTCGACACCGCAGTGGCCAAAGAGCTAATCTGCTCCAAAACAGGCACCAACTGGTGGACACGAGCGCGCAATCTCGTACGTTCTAAATCGGTAAGATGGTTTTCATGTAGAAAACGAGCAGAGACAAACTGAAGCTGTCGATGTATCGCAAGAAAGGTGTCGCTTGCCTCTCTGAGTGCATTCCCCATCGTGTACATGTCCACCGAGAGATCATCAGGTCTTGATAGTGGTACCAACTCCAATGCAGGAATCATCCGTCGAACTGCAGCAGCCTGGTTCAAGAGACTTGTGGTGTTGGATGTTGGTACTGTAGAACCCATTGTCATTGCAGGACTTGGAGCCGTGGTAAATGAAGTCGAGCCAAAAGTAGTATTAATGTTTGCCGTTGTTGTCGTCTGCGTCGAACTCGAATCACTGCTATTTGTTGGTGCAGTCAGCGATGCACTTGGCCCCGTAGAAGGACGGTCATCACCGAAAATACTGATTCTGGTTGGTGCGCCACCAGGAATCCCACCTGTGATACCAGAGATCATGGACGAAATCAGTCCACCGATGTCAGGCATAGGTGATGTTGGATCGGATACAACATTGATCTGGCCCATCATGTAGCCATTGCCCATATCACGCATGGGGGTAGACGTAACAGTGCTAGCGGTACCCGAAATGGATGAAGATGACGTCGTTGTAGCTGCTGCTGCTGAAGTAGCTAATCCTGTGGTCACTGTCGAACTTTCTGAAACCGTGATCGTTTGTGGGCGATCAAAGACTGCGTGAATGGTATCCTTATGTTGAAAGTGATACGAATTCAGTGTTTGGGCATCCTTCAGCACTTTTCCTTTGTAAATCAATCGCAATGGCGGATTCTGGTTGCCATTAGACGCAACATTTGACGAATTATTATCCTTCTCAGCTGATGCATGTGCTTCCAACGCCATACGTTTGAGATTCGATATTAGTATCTCCGCCGAGCATCGAATCGTCACGTTGCCGCGATTGAGAAACTTGACATTGACCACGACTAACTTTTCTTCGTCTTCGTCAGTTTGAGTATCTTCTTCGTTTTCATCTGTTGCTACTGTTGCTGTTGCAGGCGGTGGAGGAACTGTTTCGTTACTTTCATCTCCACTGTGAGCAGTGGATGAAATCGTCGTCATTTCCACGGATTGATGCTCATTTGAATCACTCTCGTCCATCTTCCGCCCTTCTTGCTTTGCCCGTTGGTTGAATTTGCTGCCCACGCGAACCTTCAAATCAAAGTATCGCAGCAGTACATACCTTGTTTTGGTTTTGTCTACGTTCTATTAATTGGAATGTACACTGTACTCGATTTTTTTACGGAGATTGATCTCTATGGCGGTACCACCACTTGGTGTCCTCAATTGACAACTCGGTTTCGTGATGAGCCCCATTTTTGCTCATGCATGCGTTCATTGCTCTCTCTCTGTCGTGCTCCACTTTTTTATGCTTTATTACTGTCGCACACGCCATATCCATTTTTGGTGATCTCTACAATTCGCTGCCAACGTTGCTGTTGGCTTCGGTTCAGTTTGCTCGAATTGAGCGAAATATTATTACCATGAAAAGGACTACGCGTACGCTCGTCATCGCGTTGAATTAGTCATGAGTGTTTAATGAACCTCCATATGTAATTGTAGCATGTCGCCGCAAATATCTGCACATGCTGTGATTCTTTGTCGACTGATGCACGCTTGTGCTCGATACGCGGCTGCTTCACAGAAACGATTCTTATTCCATTCAGTCAGTTGGGGGGGGGGGGGGTAGAAGTGTTTAAAACATAACATACGTAATCTCATATATATTATCGTATATTAAACGAGATTACGTGAGTTTAATATAAACTGTACGAAAATGAATTTAGCATTTCTAAATAACTACAATTTTCTATTTATTTGTTTTTTATTATATTTGTTTAAAACATGTCCACCGTCTGACTTGACATGAAAGTCATAGAAACGCTCGATTCTGATGTAAAGACCCGCGCTGTATTTGGATGGGGCAGTTCTTCTTCCATTAACTTAGAATTTGTAAGTGGATCCACTCAGAAGCGGACGGTCCGCTCAGTATGGCTTGACTGGGTGACAAGTGATCCATGCGTGTGTGTCACTGTCACTCCTGCATTTGAGCAGCTGCAGACTAACAGGAAGACGTACTGTCGAAGCATCAAGGGGGAAAGGAAAACTGAAAACCTAAAGAGATGAAGGTCATTGTGGTTGGATCCGGCATTGGCGGCACATCCGCTGCTTATCACCTTGTGAAGGACGGCCATGAGGTGCTCTTGCTCGAGAAAAACGCGACACTCGGTGGTCATACGTACGAAATGGAGATCGATAACGAAATGGTCGACATTGGCTTTATGATGTTTGGTGATTCCAACCCCAACATCAAAGATTGGTTCAAGTCCTTTGGTATCACGGAAGCCGATGGTACGACCAAGAAGCGCATTCCAATGAGTCTCACGGTCACGTCCGAGATTGAAGGCGACTTGCAATTCTCTTCTCGTCGTCCGTTTAATGGATTTCTCGGGTTGTTTGATCGCCGAACGTGGCGCGTACTCATCGATATCTATCGCTTCACGATGGAATTGATGACTATGCCTGTGAAAGACCAAGTTACGACCCGCGAATGGGCAAATCAAGGTCGTTACTCGACAGAATTCTTCCGCCACTATTTCTTGGCGTTTGTGTCGATCTTGTGGACGGTGCCGAAACATGATGTGCTTGATTTGCCGGCCACGCAGTTCTTGCGCTGTCTCAAGACCCATGCCAACTCGCTCTACATCCCACTGTGGCAGGTGATCATGGGGGCGTTGGGCCGTCGCACTGATCGCCCCAAGCACCTTTGGTGGTACTTGGGCTCAGCTTACATCCAGCCGTTCCTCAAGTTTTTCACGGAAGAAAACAATGGCAAGGTGCGCTACAACGCCGCCGTAAAAAAAGTTGAGAAAGGAGGTAAAGCTGTGATCCTTGAAAATGGTGAACGCATTGAGTGTGACCACGTCGTGCTGGCCACACACGCCGATGAAAGTGCTGCGATGATCGCGGACTGGAGTGAGGCAGGCTACAAGTCGCTCATGCGATTCCACTACCACAAGAGCATGATGTACGTGCATCGCGACCCACAATTCCTGCCCCCAGACAACAAAGTCTGGAGCAGCTGGAACGTGCTCATCACCAAGAGCGACGAATACATTTTGACCTACTGGATGAACCGCATCCAGCGGCTCAAGAGCAAGAAGGATGTCTTTGTGACCATCACACCGCACGACTTTAAAGGTCAGAAACCTGTCGATGAGCACCTCATTTCCGCCTTCCGCTGGGATCATCCGCGCCTATTGGCAGATTGCATCCCTCAAGATGAGATTCTTCAGGAAGACGGTATTACTCTATCAGGCGCCTGGCTCGGTCGGGGTTTCCATGAAGATGGCTTCGTGGCGGGCCGTCGTGCGGCTGCTATTGTCCGCGACCGGAAATACACCAAGACCCCGCTGTACGAAGATCCAGGCAACATCCCTGTGCCAGCAGTACCCAAGTTTGGCGTGCCCTTGAGCTTCAAGATCGTGAGTGCGTCTATTGTCGCATTGGCTGGATACGGTGTCGCCAAGTTGGTCGCCGAGAAGCTCTAAACAGCGGAGTTATGAATAGAAACCCTCCTATCATTTTTGGAACATGTATTGATTTTCTCCTTTGTTTCTTCATTGATTTGCATTCATATCTGTTATTCGAAAAAAATGATTTTGGAAAAGGCAACTGTCCCTCGTCAGTTATCATCAAAACTAGGAATGCATTGCTCTCAGAGAAAACTCAGCCACAAGTGAGAGATGATCGCTCGAAAGCTGAGCCGTTGGCAATTCTTTCTGTGCAAACAGCAAAGGCGCAGGCACCATTTCCACCACACCATGGCAATGCATCGAGTCCTGTGTAAACCAAATGTAGTCAACAGTACTTTTCGAGCTGCTATGGAAAGTTGTAAATTTGGGTTCGCCTGTGCACTTTGTATCAGGAGATTGAGCATATGCGCTGGCCAGATTAAACTAATGTAGAGACACGGCCTTTGGTTAGAATGTAGACCAATGATCCTGAAACTATTGTATGCATTGCACGTACATCGTGGGAGAAAATAGTGTTCTTCTTAAACGTGGAAAAGTCTCGTCGCCAAGCGTTCTGTGGGTCGAATCGTCCCTGGGCAGTGCCATAACCGTAATGCCGCGAGCTGTCTTTTTCGTTCGTGTAAATCGCTCGCTGGATTGGAAGAACGCAGGTAAAACAACAATAATCAGAAGGCAATGATAAGTAGTAATCATTGTCACGTGTTCATTACCTGGAGCCACTTGTTGTGGTCGATTCTTTGTCCCGAAAGGTAATACCGAGACAACCCCGACGCATCTAACGATCCAGACGAGAGGTAATGATACAGCGCACTCTGTGGCGCTAGGTTAAAGTCTCCACAAAACAGCACTGGCAGTTGAAGATTTTCATCTTGACGCAGTTCCTTGACAGAGTTGAGCAGCATCTCCAACTGGGCCAACTTGATTTCTCCACGCTGTGTATGTAACGAACGCAAATTAGCGTCAATTTCATGAAATCATCAACATATCTAAATGTAGATGTCGATCGTACATTTGGATTGAAGAGTATATGTGTGTTGGTCACTATGAAGCGATGCTGTTCGAGACCGTCCCATTCCAAGACAACGGCTAGTGCAATGTTATCTTTGTTTAGGACCTTGTGACCGGGAACGTGATATTCAATGGGATGGGTCGATACGATCTTGAACATGCTTTTCTTCACAAAAATGGCACAGCCATCGTGCGTTGTTTCGCCCGTTCTATAGTTATAGTCATCGTAAATTAGACATCATTTTCGTACAAATAAAGCAAGTTGTTGTAGGCTGTTTACCGTCGCTTGTATACGCCGACAAATCCAAACTATCCCACCATTCAGTATTAGCGAGCAGTTATCAGTTTGGCAAATAAGAAAAATTAAAGACTGTACCTTTTTCAGTTCTGGCTCGAAGAAGTCGTCAAAATGGTCCACTTCTTGCAGGCAAATGATGTGTGGAAACCACGCCAAGATTTCCTTCACCAGACGACTGCTACGATACGTCCACCTGCCACAGATAGCGTAATAAGCACAAATATTAGCAAGTGTACACTGCATCCGCTGCCAACAACAATAAAAAACTCATACTCGTATTTCCACGCCTTCTCAGTCTCCAGAATCCCATCCTTCACCACCAGGTAATCTGATTATCAATTACACCACCATGGTTATTTGCGTGCATTGCCAGATAAAAAAAATTAAGCCAGCATTGAACGATATGCGTACCAGCCAAAACATTGAAAGAGACCATGCGGAACGTCGGTGGCATTACGGGCGTTGTTCCATCCACCGTTGGTGGTGGGTACATCATCCATTTCCGTCCATTTGTCTTTGCAGTGTCCGCCCGAGGTTTCTTCTCCACACGACTCC
Organism: Pilasporangium apinafurcum; assembly: GCA_001600495.1. Lineage (NCBI taxonomy): Eukaryota > Oomycota > Peronosporomycetes > Pythiales > Pythiaceae > Pilasporangium > Pilasporangium apinafurcum. Next base: position 477,303 of record BCKE01000016.1, on the reverse strand, counting down.
CATAGCGATGACTACTGTTTTTTCTCCTATCATTAACACTCTCTGAATTACCGGCTGCGGCAGTGGCGCTGCTGCTGGTGCGTTGATTTTTCTTGATGCGTCGGCCATTGTCAACGTTCCTGGTCGTTGCATCTGCCATGATGTCGAAAGGCTGCACTGTTGTCATTCAAAAAAGAGTCCAAATATAAATTTAGAGATTCAGTAACCGTGTACTGTGTCAACTTGAATAGAGGACTCATCCTTCGTTTTGCTTTTGATTGAAAGAGAGAGGAAGGTCTGGGTGAGAAGAAGAGATGAACGCGCCGAACCGCAGCGACTCGTACTTGCTCCCCGAGGGCGCGCAGAAGGTGGTGTACGAGAAAGACACCAAGATATCCAACGCCGGAAAGTTTACCATCCTCCGCGAAGATCACACCATCGGCAACCTCATTCGCATGTAAGAAAGACTTTGCATTCCATTAAATCCATTGATACGCACAACTGATGTATCAAAAATGGTTTCTTTGATTTGGTTGGCTTATAGGCAGCTGCTGCGTGATTCAAATGTGACATTCGGTGGATATCGCCACCCGCACCCATTGATTCACGACATCGTCGTGCGTGTGCAGACGAACGACGCATCCTCGCCCGTCGAAGCACTCGCCAATTGTCTGGATGATTTGTCAACCGAATTCGACGAGCTCGCGCAAAAGTTCCGCCGTCAGACTGGCAACACCAAAGATCCTAGCGGCTTTAGCTAATTAATTAAATTTATCACGCCTGCAATGAGGAATCCAATGAGGCATTGAGGTCTTTTCTTTTTTATTATTATGTATTTGATTACCATAACTTAATGCTAAGCTGCGGCTGAGCTGGAAGTAGTGGTTACAACTTTTTGTCGTTTGCTAGATGCTGACGGTGTACATAAAGTATTTGAACGAGCCAAAGAGATGGAGGAAGAAGCTGACCAGGCTTGAAACAACCCCCACGATGAACCTTCCATCGAATCTGCTATGTCTTTAAATATCGTTGCGATGTCCTTGTCCATGAGTGCTGGATTGCCACCAATACAAAGCTCTTTTACGTGAGGGCAATGACCAATTACAATTTCGATTGCGAGTGACGTTACACAGTCTTTCGTGAGGAAGTTGCGATCGAGACCGAGGAAGACAAGCTGCCGCATGCTGCCATTGCGAAAACACGGGAGAAGTTCTTGAAATGCCGCGGGGGTAAGCAGATTACTGCCCAGACAGAGCTGCTTCAACTGCGAAGTGTGACCAAGACTCGATATCGCTCTTGACAGATACTGCATCCCGTTCTGGCCGATGAAATTTGAGCGCATATCTAGAAAAGACAGATTTGGACACACTCGCATCTGGATAACCTGAGCAATGCGCATGGTTCCATAGTCACCTAAAGCATTTCCACCCAGCCAGAGATACTCCAATTGCGGACAACATCCGCTCATCAACGCTTCTGTCAAATAAAAGATCCCGTTCTGAGAAGTACTGTTGACAAATGTGGAGCACAGGCAAAGCCTTTGTAATGCCGGACAATGGCGTTGACTCAGATAACGAGATAATGTAACAATACTTGCTTCTCCAGATGATCTGGTAGTAAACACTTGGGGCTGACATGATGTAGCTACGACTGTATGTGGCACAGCTGAATTCGACGACGTGGCTTCTATTGCAGATGGCCGCTTGCGTTTCCGGTCGATCGAAGAGGACATTTGGAAAGGTGGACTGGGCAGCGATGAATCAAAGACGCATAAGTGTTGAAGATTGGGAAGAAGAGTAGGTATTGACGCAGTTTCATGGCTTCTTTCGATAGTGCTTAAGAACGATATCAATGCATTTGTTCCGATTCGAAGTTCCGTGATTGCTCGAGAAAGGATCGAATAGCTGTATTTGTTCAAGGTAAAATGACGAATAACGCTCTTGCCATCCAGGTATGAGAATATTAGCACCAAAATAGAAGCGTAGCGTCCTTGGAAAAGCCCTGCAAATGGTGATACTTCTTGGGTATAAAGTTCTGTTGATTTGCTTTTCACATTTGTCAAAGACATTTGCAAAACTGACTGGATAATAGGAGAAGATCTTCTGTAACGATTATTCTTTCGGGCCCTAGCCAGTGCCATCATGGAGCGATAACATTTCTCGTTGGCATTGATGAGTACGCCTTGCTTGGAAGATGTGTTGACTGGTTTCTGGTATGTTAACTTGCCACTTTTTCTCCACCGCGAAGGTGTGAAAAGCCACAAACGCTTCTTTCGTTCCTCCAAATCATCAATTCCCGTCCTACTTCTGTCTGAACTAACAGTATTCGTTACTTGATGCTTCATCACGATCTTGAGCTGCCACTGCGGAGTGTTATTCATGACAATAGCAAAATGCTGGACCCGACGTAAGAGTGTTGCCGAGTTGCAGTATTCTTCTTTGGAGAATGCCGAGCGATACAACAAAAGCTCTAAGTGTTTGGCAACATGTAACAAGAATGTGGAACCTGAACACTCTCGAAGTGCCTCTCGAGGACGAAGTACAGTAGTAAGTGGTCCAAAAGATTTCGTCTTGGTTACAGATGTAGATGTGAGATAAACTCGGAAGCGTTTTGCTAGTAGCTGATGGACTTGTTGAATGATGAGACCACGTTCCATTCGGCGTCGATGAACCAGCGACTTCGCAGCTGGATCGGTTCCAATTGCTTTCCAAGATGATGCACCCGAATCAGTGCAAAAGTTACCGCATGCTTTACGATCGACACATTGTGCTGGTGCGATATGAATGTCTCGTCGACATGACACAGCATAGGAACGAGTTGGATCGTTAACCAGTCCAGATCTTGGAGCTTTCAATTCCATTTTCAATGAAATATGTGAAGAATACAGTCGCCGTGTTGTGGAAATTGAGAAGTGGTGCTTCAAATGGCGGTTAATGGGTCTGCTTCCATATTTCCGCCTCTTCTCCTGCTCTCGCTCGTTGCATTTTTCCAGAGCGTTGAGTCGTTAGTCCTGGTTTTAAAAGATTATTTTCAACAGACGTCCCAGTCAGTGATGCAAAGGGATCATAGCGGAACCGTTCTGAATGTACCTATCATAACTTCTTTCTCCATCGCTAGAAGAACGGTAAGCAGTCGACGAACAATCACGGTCGGTTTTTGAGTTTTCCCTCCATTTTTATCTCGAAAGGCAGAAAGAAACTGATGGCAGTTGGCAATCGCGTTGAACCATTTCGTATTGCTCAAGTACGTAACAACTGAGCCAGTGCTCGATATCGCGCCAAAAATTAAAAAAAATCGAACGCGAAAAGCCATCAGCTTCTCCTCTACATCGCCAGTACAATCACCCTAAGGAGTAAATGGGACACATCTGAGATGATAAAACGACCAAGAAGCAGCGAAATCAGCCAACCGGCGTAGATTCGAATATCGCGAGGTGCGAATTTAGCACGTCGAATCGATCTACAGAAGCAAGCTCATGTATGCGATCAAGGGCGCTCTCAGTCAACGAGAAACGGACATAGGGCCGGTGCGCTGAGGTAGATCTTGGACTATTGCTATATCGCTTTAGGTTAGGAACGTCCGAAGTGTGCAAGAGCCGATTTAAAACGCACGCAGCTAGTCGTCGAACGAAGTCGGATGCGTAGTGCATATCAATCGTTTCGGATCCCTACGATTAGAGGGTTCCATCACGTCGTGTGGCACTCATGTTCCCCTTCAATGTGTGCCAATCGCAAATCCGGACTCAAACAGCAACATACATTTTCTCAAAGCCCTAGGCACCATTGACGTTTTGCGCTAGACACTCGTTGTCACGGTACTAATACTTGCGACGACGCAAATATCTTCACCAAATAGTTTCACAACCCACACGGCGTTAGGTAAAACGACCGAGGAGTCGTTTGAAGGTTGCTCTTGTACCAATTTTTCTCCATCCACTAGTTTCATTTTCCAATAGCTTCTGAGACTGGACACGTCTACTCCATCCATCATCATCTTGGGTTTTCCGCTACTTGGGGCATGATCAAGGAAATAGTCGTGTAGTGGGTAACACGGCTTAACGTCAAGTATTGCAGCGTCATTATTGTTTTCGATCATCATCAGGCATGACCATAGCGATAATCGATCGTCGGCCAAGTGTTGACCATATCGCGCGCTTTTTCCTGAAACAAGACTCTCTAGATGGGGTACTGTGTAGTTTTCATTGCAACCTGACACATCATTTCGACGAACTTGATTTCAAAAAATGTAGCGCGAATCATAGAGCATAGCAGCGCTAGTCAACACAGCACATTTCTGCCTTTTAGCGATTCCTCTCTCTCTTTTTTTCCCGCTAGACGAATGCAGTACTCTCTTTTTTCTTCGTAAGCCCAGACACCACTGCGCACGCATCTTCATTCTCACCTCTTCACTTTCTTGGCTCCATGTCTGCTTCCCGTCATGACCAACATTCTCATCATATCTTTCACGAATTGCACTCGTTAAGTCACCGACCACAATTTGACAGTAGCTACTGGTGGCAGTAGTTGATAGTTGCTAAGAACTTCAACCTGTGATACATCCATCGAAGTTGATCCACGAGGCACATCGATGGAATGCATTAACATAAGCGTATCCAATCAGAAGTAGCACTGATCTCACTTTACACCGGTTTGACTTGGCTCACGTGCTAACGAGTGCTGACCTTGATGCACATTTACGCGCCTTGTAGGGAAGCGTACACCGCGGCTTCAGTTTGTGGAAACATAATGCCGTATAATTGGTATCGCTACTCTATTCTTCATCTGTTGAATCTATATGATACCATTGCGGGCTTATGGAAGTCATTTGCAATGAAAAATAATCCTTATATGCCCATCAACAATCTAAGTAGTAACTTCAATACAGGATTGTTATCCAGTTCCGGGATATGCGACAGCGCTTGCAGTCTTACAGGGATCGCTCCAAATCTTTCGTTGGTATGCAATGGGGTATCCAATCTCTGTTGACGTTGGGCGTGTGCATAAGGAGGAGTAATACATAGAAACGCAATGAACTCGATTTTGTTAATCCCCATCTCTCGTGTCTCTTTATCCTCCTTGCATGCGTGTATGTATGTAAGTTAGTTGTTGATACCATTGATAAACGGAATGGGAAGAGCAGCTGACGCACCGAATTTCAATATACTCTCTCTTTGATCATGCTAAAGAATAAACAAACAGACAAAAGAAACGCAAGAAATGATCATCGTACCCATTCTGCGGCAAAAACACGCGTTTCGAACCAAATCCCTAAGCACCAAATGGACCTGAGACGGAGTTCAACTCGCCCATCATCCAGTTGCACTGCATTTCAATGTCGCGTCAGTACTCAGCCATGGCCTAACACACCAACGGCAATGCTCACACAGCAGATCTTAAGTAGTCTGGACAAAAATACGCCAGCAAGACTCGCTTACTTGAAACTTGCGCTGCAGGCACACGCTGAAAATTCGATTAGTTATAAGGATTTGCTGTTTGCATCACTGATAACATATTTTCAACTGTAGCATCTCTGTGTGAGTCTTTTCAATTGCAGCCATCACATTTTTCAATTTTCCAAGGTCACGACCAACCACTTCCAAAACGACATTATCAACTCAGCAAAAATGAGCGACTCACTTGTCAAGTCCCAGTCATCCTATGACATCCCCAAGACTCAAACCGCTGTGGTCTTTGAGAAGAACAATGCACCATTGCAAGTGCGTACAGACTGGCCTGTGCGTCAACCATCCGAACTGAAGCCTGGTGAGGTGCTTGTGCGCTTGGCGTACAGCGGTGTCTGCCACACCGACCTGCACGTATGGAAAGGTGATTGGCCACTGGACAACAAGTTGCCTTTGATCGGCGGACATGAAGGTGCGGGATATGTTGCAGCCATTGGCGCCAATACGCAGACACACTTGAAAGTCGGCGATCGCGTTGGTGTGAAGTGGCTCGCAAACTCGTGTTTGGGGTGCGAAGACTGTCGCAAAGGACACGAATCGACATGTGTTTCGAATGATTTGCATGGCTTCACCGTGGACGGTTCGTTCCAGCAGTGGTGTGTATCGTACGCGAACCATCTGACACCCATTCCAGAAGGCATTGAAATGCACGCAGCTGCACCAATCTTGTGTGCAGGTGTGACTGTCTACAAGGCATTGAAGGAAATCTGTGGCGTCTGTGGCGAATACATCGTGATCCCTGGTGCTGGTGGCGGTTTGGGTCATTTGGCGTGTCAATATGCTAAAGCCATGGGTTACCACGTAATCCCGATCGATTCGGGTGAAGACAAGAAGAAGCTGGTGGCGTCGTATGGAATCAAGGACTTCATCGACTACAAAGAAGATAACGTTGTGGAGAAGGTGATGGATCTGACAGAAGGTCGCGGTGCTCATGCTGCTGTAGTGGTGGCGTCTGGTGGAGATGCATATTCGCAAGCTTTGTCCATGTTGCGTCCTCATGGTTGTGTGGTCTGTGTTGGATTACCGAAAGACACTCATATCCACGCTGACGTGTTTGGTACAGTGCTTAACTCCCATCGTATCATCGGTTCGTATGTTGGTAATCGACAGGACTCGATTGAGGCACTGAAGGTGGCTGCATCGGGTGATGTGAAGACGACGTATGATATCGAGCCACTCTCAAATCTCCCCAGTGTCTTTGAACGTATGGCTGATCACAAACTTCCAGGTCGAATCGTCTTGGATTGTGCGTAAGTAATAAAGGCACTATGTGAGAGAGTAAGTGAATGGAGTGAGTGTGTCAACGCTGAGTCGTTTGTATTTTCCATGTTATAGCTGTTGTTTTCATATCATGTAAGCAATCTAGCAATCAAATCAAATCCAACTTGTATCCAATATTCTTCTTCTTTTAATGTCACATAGCATTGCTGCTTAGTATTGGCGATGCAGAATTTGCCCAAGCACCATTACGTAAAATCTTGTCTGGTGTATTGTGTGTTTCTACGGCTATCGCAGAACAGCTTCCTCTACGAAAGAATTAACATCTTAAAATATATCACCATGTTATGCGGTATGTTTAGTGCATCATCAAACTATAGTTGAATGCAAATGTAGACCTGCTTATGACGTGCTACGTGAGAATTGACTATGGTTTACTGAAACGGGCAGCCACAGAAGATTCTTTTTCTAAACTTCAATGGGATTACTAACTAGCTTCCAATCATCCACTACACGACGGTACGTTGGCATGAGAACACACTCGACAACGACGGATGCTTTTTGAATTCATTCAAGGTTGTGCTTTCTGCGAATACGCCAATTGAAGGGTAATGAGCACTACTTAGTTCAAAAACAGACATATCCACTTAACATCATCGGATGTAATTTTTTGTAGTGTTTATTCGAAATTGACCAACTCGTTACAACTTGCTAGAAACTGATGCCCTACACTAAGATAGCTCACATACTCGTTTATCACTATCTCTCTCTGTTTCCTTGTCATTTACGCGCAATCCAAGACGATTCGACCTGGAAGTTTGTGATCAGCCATACGTTCAAAGACACTGGGGAGATTTGAGAGTGGCTCGATATCATACGTCGTCTTCACATCACCCGATGCAGCCACCTTCAGTGCCTCAATCGAGTCCTGTCGATTACCAACATACGAACCGATGATACGATGGGAGTTAAGCACTGTACCAAACACGTCAGCGTGGATATGAGTGTCTTTCGGTAATCCAACACAGACCACACAACCATGAGGACGCAACATGGACAAAGCTTGCGAATATGCATCTCCACCAGACGCCACCACTACAGCAGCATGAGCACCGCGACCTTCTGTCAGATCCATCACCTTCTCCACAACGTTATCTTCTTTGTAGTCGATGAAGTCCTTGATTCCATACGACGCCACCAGCTTCTTCTTGTCTTCACCCGAATCGATCGGGATTACGTGGTAACCCATGGCTTTAGCATATTGACACGCCAAATGACCCAAACCGCCACCAGCACCAGGGATCACGATGTATTCGCCACAGACGCCACAGATTTCCTTCAATGCCTTGTAGACAGTCACACCTGCACACAAGATTGGTGCAGCTGCGTGCATTTCAATGCCTTCTGGAATGGGTGTCAGATGGTTCGCGTACGATACACACCACTGCTGGAACGAACCGTCCACGGTGAAGCCATGCAAATCATTCGAAACACATGTCGATTCGTGTCCTTTGCGACAGTCTTCGCACCCCAAACACGAGTTTGCGAGCCACTTCACACCAACGCGATCGCCGACTTTCAAGTGTGTCTGCGTATTGGCGCCAATGGCTGCAACATATCCCGCACCTTCATGTCCGCCGATCAAAGGCAACTTGTTGTCCAGTGGCCAATCACCTTTCCATACGTGCAGGTCGGTGTGGCAGACACCGCTGTACGCCAAGCGCACAAGCACCTCACCAGGCTTCAGTTCGGATGGTTGACGCACAGGCCAGTCTGTACGCACTTGCAATGGTGCATTGTTCTTCTCAAAGACCACAGCGGTTTGAGTCTTGGGGATGTCATAGGATGACTGGGATTTAACTGTCGAAAATTGCGCCACGGGCAATGCTGATGTTGCCTTCGCAGCATGCGAAATGACGTTCTTTGCGGGCACGGCGAGCTTGCGAGTGATGCGGAGCATTGCTTTGGATAAACTTGAAGCGGTGTTGTTGTTGATTGTAAAATATGGTGAGCACAAGCTGATGAAATTGGAAATGAGCTTATCAATCAATCCTAAGAAAAGATCAGCTACAAGAAAAGAAGAAGCTCATCAACAATCAGAGGATATGACTTGGCATTGCGTTTCCCAGAGACACGCAGTGTCCGTCATGCTGGTTGCAAAGGTCGCACAGGCGAAATGCTGTCGAAGATTTTGGTGGGGACAAAGATACGCGGCCAAAAACATGAAGGGATCCCAGCAGCAGGATTTGCCAACAAGCAACAGATGATCCTACTTAACGCCATTTTTCGATAGTGGGGACTCTGGGAATGGAATATCCTGTTCATCTCGTGCAAAACGCAATGTTGAAGGTTTCGGAGAGACCGCGGCCATCTTTGGTACGTCAGAGGCATATTGACAATATGAGCAAGGGCAGCAAGCGCAGAAAAACCTTATGCAGCCCAAGGTTTTTACCTCATCAAAACCATCATTGAGATCACGTGCTTGAAGTTGCTGATGCTTCAGACTCGCTCTTGCTTCTGTTGGTCCAACTTGAAGCATCAAGTTGAAGTACGACGATGTCTGCACTTGTTTTTGCAGAGCTTGTTATTTCGTGTTGCCTGGCCAACTGGCTCTGACTATCGTGAGGAATATCCATAATTGACACTGTCGTTGACGAAACTACTTTGACCATGACCACCACAATTCTTTCATGATCTTGTGAATAATATCATCTGAATAGTTGCGTGATATCGTTCTTGCATGTGCATACCATCGCATCGTGCCTTCGTGCAAAGTTAATATTGCGTTCCACATCATGGGATGGAGTGGATACACTGGAATATCATGCTTCAACAGTCCACCAACTGACGTTGAACAGGACAAAAATATTTCCATTGTTCTGGTGCGAAAAAATGAGTCAAACCAGCTACTGCGTCTTGCGTTTCATGAGAATCACAATGATTTTAACCAGATTAAGCAATGCCATATGGCTTGACGTAAAGTTCAAAAGCATCGAAGACCGCTCCGATGAGTCCACACAGATTTGAACTTCGTCAGCAACCACGACACCCTGTTATAGCTTTTGATGGAAGGCTGTGTTCAACAAGATCGGGCAAGAAATCGAACGACAGTAGAGGTATCGAGACGAGAATTTAGAAGCAACTGGAAAAAAAGTCACCTCGACGCACACAAAACAGGCGTCTGGTGTTTCCTGGCTTGATTTTCTTCCTCAAGTAGTTGTGTCATCCAATGTTACTATCAGCCTTGGATTCAGGAACGACATCAATTCATTGAAAACACTAATCATCTGGTGAAAATAATGTGGGGCTAGAGATGTCAAACTTTTCTTCACAATGACAGTACTTGGAACCTTTGTATTCGTTGCAAGAAAAGATTCTGAGCTCACAATCAACCCACCGCTTGGGTGCGTCGCTTGAATTTTTCTCTTCTTTGTCGCTGTGACCTCATTTTTATTGATTTGCGAAAATGGAATAGTGTATTCTTCTTCTCTCACGATTTTTTCATATCTGAAGGTTGTTCCCCTTGTAGGAAGCAATATTCAATGTTTTCTGTACTGTCTCCTCTATCGGATTGGTTTGACAAAGAAGTTTTAGTACGAAGCCTATGTGTTGTTTCAGTCAGGATAGTAGCTTTTGTCGACAAGATATCCTCCACCATTTTGCCCGCAATAAAAGCCATTTCTTCTTCTTTTTCGACTTGCTTTGACAAGTGGCAAGATTTCTTTGCCACCTTTTGCTTCGATTCAGTGTCATATCGCATCCTATTATCCTAAATCACTAAACCATCTTGCCCTCGTTCATATGCATTTTGTATTACCTTCAACTCATCTCCTTTCTCCCAATAGAGTAAGTTACGAATGTCGAATACCTTTCTTTGTTGTCGATGATCGCCCTGAATATCCTCTCGATGAGTCCAGGAGAGTAGGTGTTCATTCTTGAGAAAGATGTCTCTAGCAGCGGTGACATCTCTGTTAAGGACGAACTTGCAATGAAGACACTCCAAGAGTTTCTGGTACTAAACATCTTCGTGAGAAATTGTCTCTGTTCCTCCGTTGGATACAATCTCACTTTCAGAGTGCTGTTCCCACTTGGTTTATCTATCGTGGGTCATTTTATCCTTTCGGAGTCTCAGAGATCGGAGTGTTCTGAGCACTCCTAATTTCTTTCTGTTCTTCAAACAGCGAAGACGTGAACACAAGATAAGAGATCTTCTTGGCGTTCTTGTGCTTCCATGTCTCCATTCTTGTCTTGATCATTAATCGATTCATGATCATACAACCGCGTTCTGTGCTTGAGATAGTTCTGGCGTTAACCGGCCCTTGGAGATCCCACTCTCTAATGATAGTAGCTTATTAAATGCATGTGCACGACTCAACGGTGCTTCAGTAGTAATACCATGGGCATGGATGCACTCAAGACTCCCGTTGTCCCATATAACCTCGTATGTGTGATGTTTGTCTTCCTTTCGCACCGATGCTGTCGCGCCATGCTTTCTGGACAATCACTTTGATTTTCCGCCCACTCGATCTCTTCACATCCGTTCTTGAAAAGAATAATAGCGCCGAAAAGAGTTCATTGCGGAGAATTGGAAACAAGTTTTTGCTTCTATCGCTAGGGATTGCTTTGCTTCAAAAAGCACATCAAAGCGCATTCTACCGACAGGAGAAATGAGGGATAGAGGTCAAAAACAATAATCGAAGTACTGTTTTTGTTGCAACAATATGTCTCCTCACAATTATTGACTACCAGAACACCAATCGGTTTATTATTGACTACCATTATCACAAGGTTGGTTGCTATACCAAAGCATAATGGACATGCCGAGATAGAGACAACGATTGTCACAGACGGCAAATTCTCATGAATTATTCTCTATACATACGTAATATTGATACACGCATATGTGCATAGTTGTTGCTACCGCTCCGCTCTTCACCATATTGCTTTGTTGTCGTTGACGTGTGAAGAAACTAAATAACTGCACCTCAGTACAAGAAGCACTAACTTGTATCACTCCACCCGATCATGATTACACGCCGTTACATCAGCTTAGGTAAAAATCGGATCAGGAGTCTGCGTTGGCAACAATCCAAAGCGTTTCTTGGTGATCAGACGCTCTTTAGAGAACTTGTCGTCCGGTGAGAATCGTGCCGGATGGGCCGAGTTTGTTGGGTTTCCCGCCGGATCTTCCTTCTATAGCACGAATACAATAACAGCAAAAACGCTCAGTTCACAAAGTTATTCGCCAGCATCAAGCGAGTATATACTCGCAACTCACCTTTAGCGTGTACACACGCTTGCCATCGCTGCCAACATAGTACATCAGATGCATATTGCCCTGGTTTCTATCGTTCTGGTCCACTTCTGCCAAACATCCACGAATTGTCTACAAATCTACTTCACTCTCTAAATTTCCGAAATTTCGTAATTACTGGTCATGGGAGTTTTGACCGTTGGGTACCCTAACCGTGTATCTAACTTTTCCACCAATCCGCTTTTCCAAAATAAAAAACCTCATTTGCTCAGGTGCGGAAGACATGGCATCTGCAAGAATTGTAAAAAACCTCGCGATAAAAGAATTTACACTAGGAGAAAGTATGGGATGGGTGGCTGGTTGGTGGCGGACGGGGGCGCACAGGGTTTTCCCTCCCAATCGGAACGGAATCTGGAGGGTGAAATAGTTGGGAAAGTACCAAATCGAATAAACTTCCTGAAGCCATGGTAGGTGCCGCTTTCTCTTTCTCTCAGTGGATATGTCGATGGAGACGTTCCATCACCAGCAGCATGAGTCGCAACAGTTTGTTCCCCTTCCTCGTCGCTCGTGTGATCGTATGATCTCCTCCCTTTCGGGCCTCATTTGGATCAAAAGAACAGGATCCCGACTTTTCAATGATCAACCCAACAGAAATGAATATGAGATTTTTTCTCTTCGCGGAACTATTCATTGAAAAGAATGAAGTACAGGGAGTGGATCGAATGCAAATACGAGTGTACGAAAGAGCGGGAGTATTGTTGTTGCGGTCTACGGCGACTGGGTTGGTCGTATCCTCGATTGTCCGAGCGTGATGAAATGTGAAGGACAGGAGGCTAATAAGTCCGATTTTGCTTCTTCGCGTTGAATGTGGATACAGGCACAGAACATCCCAGAATTTAAATTGATCCTTGTTGGTGATGGTGGCGTCGGTAAGACCACCTTTGTGAAGCGTCACTTGACGGGTGAATTCGAGAAGAAATACGTCGGTGCGTGTTGATAAAACGTGATTTTTTGTGGGTACTTTTTTTTTGTGTATACATTGACTGACAACGAAAATCTGTTGAATGTAGCCACTCTTGGTGTCGAAGTGCATCCGCTTGTTTTCCACACCAACTTCGGCCCTATCCGTTTCAACTGCTGGGATACCGCAGGCCAGGAAAAATTTGGTGGTCTTCGTGATGGCTACTACATTCAGGGACAGTGCGCGATCATTATGTTCGATGTGACCTCGCGTATTACCTACAAGAACGTCCCCAACTGGCACAGAGATCTTTTCCGTGTGTGTGAAAACATCCCCATCGTTTTGTGTGGTAACAAGGTCGAAGTGAAGGACCGTAAGGTGAAGGCCAAGCAGATCACCTTCCACCGTAAGAAAAACTTGCAATACTTCGATATTTCGGCCAAGTCCAACTACCAGTTCGAAAAGCCATTCTTGTGGCTCGCCCGTAAACTTGTTGGGTACGTTACGCGCTATAGTCTGCAGTCAAATAAGTTTATTTGTAATACTCACTTTGTTGTTTTGCAGTAACAACGAGCTGACCTTTGTCGAAGCGCCCGCTCTTGCTCCACCTGATGTGATCATCACCCAAGAACAGATTGCCCAGATTGAAGCCGAAACCCAGGCCGCTGCTTCTGCTGTGCCTCTTCCAGATGAAGATGAAGATTTGTAAGTTGACGTATGTTCCGACCCATCCCTTTCGTTTAGAAATCGAGAAAGTGGACGAAGAATGTGGAGGCCACGAAGCGTTGTTGCTTGGAGTTTTATGCCCAGTCGCGCTTGATGTGTTGACCACGCACGACCAAGTCATTGTGGCATCACGCGTGCGCGCTTGAATGCATGTTCTTTGATTTCTTTACAGTCTGACGCTTTTATTTTTCCTTTTCCTTCATCCGACGGCCTACTTTAGCTGCATGTTTCTTTAGATAAAGTGCAAATGCAAGACATCTATTTCGTTTGCTTGTGTTAATTTGCGATTCTGTATCTTCAGTTTCATATTTTTGGTCTGAGAACATGTTGATTCCAAGTTTATCGGCACTATGCACTGTCGCACATGGAATTGAAGAAAACCGTATACAGCAGGTTATTAAATTTAAAAGTTAATATTGTATCAGAAACTGCTGATTCAAAAATCAGATGCTGAAGGGTATGAAATATGTGATATCGTCCATCATATTACACACGCTATCAAATGTGTGCCAAAGCAAGTCAGTCGAGTTGCTGTTCTGACTTCCGCATTCTTGCAGATAGCGGACAAAGCGGACATGGCGGATGCGCTTACTAATAACTGCCGTCAAGGATATGACGACGACGAGTCCTATTTGCATGATCACACTCTGCATCCAGTCACAAACAGCGATTACCTCGAATGTCAGACCCCAGACCCTCGAGTTGAAAAGAAGAAAATCCAGGAATTGGATGACATACATGTAGACTTGCATGCAGATGTTCACGGACATACAGAAGCAAACCAAGAGAATAGTGCAGTTACAGCAGCTGGTGAAGATGAACAGCAAGCAATTCTAGTCGATCGCCAGCAATCGCGCACCAGAGAAGCCCAACATCAAGAACCATTTTGGACATGCATTATTCTTGCAATGCCCTGGGTTGCCTATTCTGTCTTAGGTAAACAAACGCAAACATGTGGTATTCATGTGGTTGATGCGGTATTAAGAATCAAGGGAATCATCCGGGCCAACTGACTGTTATTTTGTGTAGACACGGTCTTTCGCGACGTACGCATTTCGTATATGACGTCCATGGGGATAAACGATGTGGTGCCGCGGTTTGTTCCTCCTATCCTGACCTTCGTATTGGGACCAATTCTTGGTGCAGCATCGGATCGATCCTTGTCTAAATGGGGACGTCGGAACGTGTTTCTTGTGTCAGCAGCAGCGACGTTGCTTGTGTCGACAGTGCTGTTTGGATCCGCACAGATGCTCTTTTCAGACGTCCACAGTGTCACCGAGTTATTGATGGTCATACTGTGCATTGGTTTCTTGCTGCTCAATGTAGGTTATAGATCTATATTCGTCTCATCAATTTGATGACATTCCTAGTTGCGACTCTAACTATACTTGTGTAATGCAGATCGGCATTCGTTCGCGTATTATGGATGAAGTACCTCTTGAATGCCAGGTGCATGCTCAAGCAGCTGTGGCCATGTGGGGTGGCGTGGGTGGTGCTGCTGGCATGCTTCTCTTCCAAGATACTTCCGTTGTGGTGTTTGCAAGTGATATTAGCGGCAAAGATATCCTTGTCTCATTTACGACTGCCATGGCCGGCATCCTTGTGACAACAGCTGCATGCATTTACTGGCGACCTGAACACCCGCAAGACCGTCCCACATTTCAGCCTCCACTTCGTCGTCTTGTACGAGAAGTCTGGGACCAGATATTGTACGCCCCAAAAATCTTTCGATACCTCTGTCTCGTGTACTTCGTGCTATAGTAAGTGTGTGTCTCAATTAATTGCTTCAAGATATGCTATGTGAACTGATTTGCGCGACGTTTCTTTTATTTCTAGCTTTGCATGGTCGACATTTCAAACCGAAATGTACGAATGGTGGGGAAGAAATGTGTATATGGGCTGTAAGGATACAGGTATGGGATCTTGACATGCAGAAATAAATGAATATTTCATAAAGCTGAAGTGGAACTCTCTGTTTATCAAATATCTACCAGATTGTGATGAAGATGGAACAGCAAATTACAAAGATGGTCTCAACACTGCGAATGCTGCACTGATCACTCAGGTATGCAACCAATGAGTAATTTGCTTTTCATGAATGAACTATTTCTATTGCTCACATATCGATATACACGTCTTCATGCAGAATGCTCTTCAAGTTTGCATCTGTCTTATTTTACTGTTCATTCTACCTCGTACACCATTTCCAGTTTATCTCAAGAAAGCGTCAGTGATTGGTCTCGGCATTGGCAGTATGGATCTTGACTTTGTTCATGTTGGTTGATAGTTCATTGGCGACTTGGGCTAACATTCAATCCGTACTAAAACTGTAGCTGTAGCGATCATCATCGCAGTTTCTATTGGGCGACATTGCATTCCAATTGCGTTTGCGGCTTTCGTCGCCACGGCATTTTATCAAACAATCGTCTCTGTATTCCCATACTCGGTAGTGGGTATGATGGGAAAGCACTATCAAGTATCGACTCATGGCTTCAACAACAACGGTCTCTATATTGGGTTGCTAGAGCTTTTTAGCGCAGCATCGGAACTGACGGTACAGATGTATGGTACTGAGAGCATGTCACCATTAGGCACGGGAAATGTTATGGCACTTCCATGTATTTTGTTTGCAGTTGGTATCCTCTGTACAGCAATGTTTTCTGTTGCAGCAAACAGACACATAGACCAATGAAAAATGTACAATATGAAACCAAGTAATACTTACTCGCAGCGCTTTTTATAGACGCATACGATGCTCTTGCGATTGTCCTGATCCTGCTATCCATTCTTGTAGCCACTTCAATTTTTACGCTACCTGGCAGGGCAAATTCATTTATCGAGGTTATCACGATACGAAAAGAGACTACAAATTCATTCTTATCACATGCACTGCGATATTGACGAGCGTCATAGCTACCTCCAACGCACTCATACATCCGCCGGACCAGGTTCATACACAATCCCATCAACATTTCGTAGAGTTGGCTTCAATACACAAATCCACCGCCAACACCAACAGCGTTATGGTCGCGAATTTGCCAGGTTTGATTGTGTACTTGGCTGTGATCTACATTATCTCTGTTGTTTTTAAATGTGAATATATTGTAGGGGACAAAGGAAACCATCGAAGCAACCTGTAGCTGACTCCACTGAGGCGAAATCCAGCGTGCAAAAGTACGAATTCAGTACGGCAAATTTCCAAATATGACCTTATGGGGGCGTTCAGAATGTTTCTATGTTGTATGTAGCCTTGATACGTCCAAATCGCGCGCAGTCAATGGAAACAAATATCGTATGCGTCGTGATCAGTTGCGCATGCTCCTGCAGCCAGCAATGGTATGCCTCCTTTTAATTTCGTCGCATAAGCCGTCGCTAGAAACGCGTACGTCTAACCCGTTTTTGGCACTTAAACTTTCTGCTTGGTTGTGTGATGGGTTACAAAAGCATCCACTCTCAGGCGATGACGAAACATTTTCAAATGCCAAGGAGACGACCACGCCAGCCCCATCGAGTCCAAACTGCTATGACGCTTACGTGGATGGATATTGTGGGAAAATAGCCCAACCGGTATCGCCTTCTTCTCAGCGCGGCAGTCGTCAACGCTCGTCTTCGGCGTGTTCCACAACGGACATGGATGCCATTCAGCTCACATTGGACACACTCTGCACAGTTACGCCAATGGATGATGACAGAGTACGCTCATTCCACGTACTTCCTTCTTCTATGATACTAACACAAATTTGGCTACTATACTGTCTTGGCTACACATGTTATTGTTGTTTACGTAGAACCAACAAGCATGTGTGACGCCACGGTTGTATGAGCAGTATTTGGCATCCACCAGCTACCTCAAGCGGTTGAAGCAGCACCAACGCGCTCGCAGCAGCCGCTAAAATACCAGCACATCCTACCGTCATTCTACTATCCATGGGGGGTTTTCGACAAGATCCTTTGAGAAAATCCAACCAGAAGCCCAGCTATTACGTCATTTGCCTCAAGAGCGCCAATCAGTTTTTTGCATCATTGCTTGGCATAGGTTCTGTGTAGAGGTGATACATCACTCTTCCATTGTGGAGATTGGAGGATAACTGATCCAATCTCGAATACTTTCAAGTATATAATATCAATACATTTATTGGTTTTATTAACAACAGTCTGAACCAATAAACTGATTTTAGTTATTTACATGAGACATTCCAGCTCTGACGCTCTGACATCATCACATGATGTCATGGTGTTTGGCACGTCGGCACCTGGTGACGACGACTGCTTCCAATAGTAGCCTTTCTAAAATATCACCGATGTGTAAAAAAATATTTTTTCATACATTGGTGCTTTCTTCAAAGCGACAAAACCACCTCTAATTCGAAACTATCACATAGTAACAGTAAATAAAAGTTCCCAAATAAGGGGTATGACGCAGGCGGGTAACACGAAGCACCAACCGCACAAATGCTTTTTTGAGGTTTTCCGTTATCTTGTTTAAGGGAACTCAAGTCGACCATCACTCTGTCCCTTATCGTTTCCCTTCATTTCGCTCATTTGGGCTTTTGCACCCTTCCGCACAGGCAAAGCGCAGAGGACATTGAGCACTAGCATCACCCGCATTTGAGTGCAAGACACCAGTAACATCAGCCAAGATGTCCGCCAAAGCAATCCGTGAATTTGACGGCAAGCGCATCTTGTCCACAAACTTACCAGCCTTCCATTTGGAGAAGCGCTTCGCACAGATCAGCATCACGAAAAATTTTGCTGAACAAACCCGCGACGAATTTTTTGCCGCAATTGAAAAAGAAAACCCATGGTTGACTTCGCTTGGTGATGTAAAGCTGGTCGTCAAGCCCGATCAATTGATCAAGCGACGTGGTAAGGCGAATCTGTTGCTGCTTAATGCCACGTGGGCCGACGTGCAGGAATGGGTCTGGGAACGCATCAACAAGAAAATTCAAGTGGAAACAGTGAATGGACTGCTAACGCATTTCATTGTTGAACCGTTTGTCAAACACAGTGGATCGGATGAACATTATGTGTGCATCGTGTCCAACCGAACGGGCGAAGAAATTCTGTTCTACCATGCTGGTGGTGTCGATGTTGGTGATGTTGATCAGAAGGCCCTTCGTCTGCAAGTGCCATTGGAAGAAACGATCACTGAGGAGGATGCCAAGAATGCATTGTTGACCTCTGTTGAAGAATCTCGCAAGGACACGCTTGCCAAATTCTTGGTCGCCATGTTGGAAACCTTCCGTGCGCTGCACTTCGTGTACATGGAAATCAACCCCATCGTCTTGGTGGGTACGCAAATCTCAGTTCTCGATATGGCTGCGAAGGTGGATGAAACTGCAAACTTCTTGGTTGGTGACAAATGGGGCCACCTTGAATTCCCACCTGCGTTTGGTCGCGCTAAATTCCCAGAAGAAGAATTCATCCAAGATTTGGATTCCAAAACGGGTGCGTCATTGAAGTTGACCATCCTGAACCATACTGGTCGCATTTGGACCATGGTCGCTGGTGGTGGTGCATCGGTTGTGTATGCAGATACCATTGCTGATCTCGGATTTGGCCATGAACTGGCAAATTACGGTGAATACTCGGGTGCACCAAGCGAAGCTCACACTTATCACTACGCCAAGACCATTCTTGACCTCATGACGAGAAACTATGATGAACGAGGGAAGGTTTTGATCATTGGTGGTGGTATTGCCAACTTTACGGATGTTGCCATGACGTTCAAGGGTATTATCCGTGCGATTAAGGAGTTTCAGCTCCTGTTGAAGGAACACAAGGTGCACATTTGGGTGCGACGTGGTGGTCCAAACTACCAAGAAGGGCTAAACGTTATGCGTGAAATTGGTGAGCGTACTGGCGTTCCAATTGAAGTCTTTGGCCCAGAAACACATATCACTGCCATCGTGCCTATGGCGCTTGGTCTTGTGGAACCCCCATCTACTGTTGGAGAAGAGGCTCCAACCAAAGCTGTCGCCAACGGAAAGTCCATGAAATCGGGCAACGTATCGGGCAATAGCAGTGAAGACGAAACCGAATCCCATGCTGATGCGAGCAGCAGCAGCGCTGACGTGAAAGCACCTGCCACTAAGGTTGCGGCACCGTTGATTCAGGATGAGGGTATCGTTCGTATGAATACTGGCACTCGCTGCATTGTGTATGGTCTTCAGCAACGCGCGGTGCAAGGTATGCTGGATTTTGACTACCTCTGCAAGCGTGAAACCCCAAGTGTCGCAGCGATGATTTTCCCGTTCTCACCAAATCACTACCTCAAGTTCTATTGGGGCACTTCTGAACGTTTGATCCCAGTGTACCAAGATTTGAAGGAAGCCGTGAAGAAGTTCCCGGATGTTAGTGTCCTAGTCAACTTCTCGTCTTTCCGTTCTGTGTTCTCGTCGACTATGGAGGCTCTAGCTCACAGCGACACCATCAAAACTCATGCCATCATTGCTGAAGGTGTTCCAGAAGCTCAAACCCGTCTCATTATTAAAAGAGCCAATGAAAAGAATGTCGGCATTATTGGTCCTGCTACCGTCGGTGGAATCAAGCCTGGCTGCCTTCGTATCGGTAACACTGGAGGTATGCTTGATAACATTGTGCATTCAAAGTTGTACCGTCCCGGCAGTGTTGCGTACGTATCGAAGTCTGGTGGTATGTCGAACGAATTAAACAACATTATCTCGCAAACTTCGGATGGTGTATATGAAGGTGTTGCGATTGGTGGTGACAAATACCCTGGTTCAACCTTTATCCAGCACCTGCTTCGTTACCAGAGCAACCCAGAGGTCAAGATGATGGTTTTGCTAGGTGAAGTGGGTGGCACTGACGAATTTGAAGTTTGCCGTGCTATTCAAAGCGGAAAGATCACGAAGCCGGTTGTTGCCTGGTGCATCGGTACTTGTGCCAAGATTTTCCCGTTTGAAGTGCAGTTCGGTCACGCCGGTGCTTGTGCTACAGGTGAATCGGAAACCGCGTCCGCAAAGAATGCTGCTCTTGCCAAGGCTGGTGCCATTGTTCCTGAGAACTTTGATCAATTTGGCAAGGCGATTCGTCAACAATACGAGAAGCTGGTGGCTGAAGGCGTGATTGTACCGAGACCTGAAATTCCTGTGCCAAAGGTTCCCATGGATTACGCTTGGGCGAAGAACTTGGGACTGATCCGTAAGCCTGCCAACTTCATCTCGTCGATTACTGATGACCGAGGCGAAGAGTTGAGATACGCTGGTATGCCCATTTCCAAGGTGTTTGAAGAAGAAATTGGCATTGGTGGTGTCATCGGATTGCTGTGGTTCAAACGTCGTTTGCCCCCATACGCTGCGAAATTTATCGAAATGGTGCTCATGGTCACTGCCGATCACGGTCCAGCTGTGTCGGGTGCCCATAACACTATTGTTACGGCTCGTGCTGGCAAAGATCTCATTTCATCCTTGGTTTCGGGTCTATTGACTATTGGACCACGATTCGGTGGCGCTTTGGATAAGGCTGCTGAGATGTTTTCGGCTGCGTACGACTCGGGTATTACGGCTGGCGACTTTGTGGCTAACATGAAGGCCAAGAACGAGCTGATTATGGGTATCGGTCATCGTATTAAGTCTCTCACCAACCCTGATAAGCGCGTGACAATCATCAAGGAATTCGCCAAGGCCAACTTCCCAGCCACCAATGTGTTGGACTTCGCGTTGTCTGTCGAACAAGTCACCACAAAGAAGCGCGCCAATCTCATCTTGAACGTTGATGGTTGTATTGCTGCGTGTTTCGTCGATCTTTTGCGCAACTGCGGTGCCTTCACGCTGGAAGAAGCCGATGAACAAATCGAACACGGTTGCCTCAACGGTCTCTTCGTGCTTGGCCGCAGCATGGGCTTTATCGGCCACTTCTTGGACCAGAAGCGTCTGAAGCAGCCTTTGTACCGCCACCCATGGGACGATATTTCGTACCTCGAAGAAGAGTTTTAGATGCTCGGTTCTGCTCCTTTAGGATCTAAAGCCCAGCAAAGTATGTGCAGTCAGTCGTTTGATACGGAAAGCAAAAAACACAACTAAACTATATACGTCAAGTATCCTTCATGTTAGTGCACCATACTATGTTTTGTTTGTTTTTTCATCTTACCATTCACTACAGCCATGTCTGGTTGCTTTAATTACAATTATCAATTTGATTATCAGAGCTCCAACGTTCGTGCAGCTTCAAAATGGCTTTACGAATCCGAGCGCGATGTGCAAACTTGGCGATGCCTACCTCACTCATGGCCTGCTCCACATAATCTTCATCCAATTGCGCCAAATCCTCAAGGGCCATGAAACCCTGCTTCTCAAAATCTTGTGCGTAGGCGCAATATTCGCTCGCTCTCGAAACATCGATCTCTGCCAACCATTGCCGGAGCTCCTTCGCGTCCTTCTCATTATGTATAGGGTCTTGATTTTGTTCTTCCAACTGATTATCCACACCCGTCTTCTCTGGAGACAACGCTGCCTTTGACAATTTGTTAGTTGATGAAGAAGGACGTAAGGAAAGGAGCTCATCTACGCTCAGTCGCTGCACATCCTCCCCTTCAAGATGCACAGGTGAAGTCGCCTTTATGGTCTTCGTCTTGCTCAATATCTCATCCAATGCTCTCTCTGTGTCAGAGAGCAACACACTGAACTCGGGCTGTTCGTCCTTGTTGTTGCTGCTGTTATTATAATTCTCTTCTGGATTGATGCAAGTCTTCTGGTTATTCAAGTTATTTGCTTGATGATTCGAGACTTCTGCTCTGCGTTTCGCCCATCGAGAAGGTTGGATGCGCGTCCGATTAGGAGCATACTACCCACCGCATAAACACCAGAGCCATTTAACACTTGAATCAGCTAATTACTAAGCATCAGATGAACAAAATCGACCGATCTATCACTCACTTGTCTGTAAGTGTCACGTTGGGTCATCACGTCCTTGGAGAACATTGGTAGGCGATGCGCATCGGCTTCAACCTGTTGTACACGTCTACGCAGCTCCAGTGTGACGTCGTCGGGAAACGCGTGCATGCTGTCGCCTTCTTCCGTCATATGACATGAGAGCAACGATTTCTGATGTTCTTCGTCGAATTGGACACGACGAAGTCGGCTGAAGCACTGACCGAAAACGGTGTAGAGAGATAACATGGCGTCCGTCGCCATCTCGCAAGGGTTGATGGGCTTAGGAATCCAGTCCACACCTCTTAATTTACAATCATTGGCATTTGTGTCTGCTATCTCCATTGACGAAAAGCGTGTCTCCATCATCATGATCCTGGCCCTTGTGCTTGTCTTGTGTACTGGTGATCGTTGTGGTTGGCGCTCACCTGGATGTTAAAACTTGTGGAAACGTCTAAAGTTTTGCAATCTAGACGCGTCTGTTGATGCCTTTTTTCTAGATTTGCTGATCTGCAACACTCTATTCACCACCAACGTGTCCTTTCAGCGTTCTTTATGTTTGTATTTATGTCTTACTGAATTTCATGCTTTCTAGTCTTAGTGTTTGTCAACATATGGTCGCGATGCTTTTGCGGATCGTGGCCTTGATCACGTTGTACTTGTGTGTGCGAGAGAGTTTGACGTATTCCTTGCCGCCGTTACAGACCACTGTGATCCAGAATGGCACCATCGTCTCCAACAGATGAATCTGCTCCTCCACTTTGCCTATACAACCAAACATAAAGTCTCCTTTATATGTGTTCCTTATCCGTTATACATGTATGTTCGCTTATATACCTTTGATGGGTGCTCGAGAAAGATTCTGGATGAGTTCTTCCATGGGAAACACAGTCTTTCGCTTCACCAACGCATACGATTCGATTTGATCGCTCAACTGTGGGAGTGTCGTAAGCACGCGTTGCTTCAGTGCTTTATCACTCTTTGCTGTTGTTTTCTTCTGTACTTGCTCCTGTCGACGCACCTAGTTAAGCCACAACACCGCATGAGATCAGTCAGCCTCATCGTTTATAAATCATCTTCATTGCTTGCCCACCTTCTCAATGAGCCACATAGGTAAAGACTTCAAATCCGCGGGTACTGGCGCAGCTAGCGCTACTTGCATCTCCTTCGTTATCACCGTTGTGTCGATTGGAGGTTTCGTCAAATTTTCCACACTGGGCAAGCTTGGTTTGGATGTTTTGGTAAGTTTAGGCAAAGGCGCTTTCTCTACTTCTACGAGCTTCAGTGCAGCTTGTACTTCTTGCTCAGTCATCTTAGGAAACTCTTTCTCGATTGCAGCGATATGATCACGCACAAAGGCATTCATCTTGGTACAAAAAGCGTCAATCCGAGCCGCCATTGTCTCTATCTCAACTGGATCATTGGGTGTTGTAGTTGTAGCGGTCGATTGCAATCGCTTCTTGCGGATAGTGAGCACGGCACGTTGCTGCTGCTGACGATGCTTTTCTTCATCCTTTCGCTGTTTCTGTTTTGTTATTTCAAACATGTAGGCATCTGGTAGAATGTGAAGAATCTGTAGAAGATGATCCAGCATAAATGTACTATCCGCATCCACCAATAATGTGTCAATGCATCATACAAGACGAGAATATGTCATGGAATATGATATTACCTCTGGCAGGAGCTTTCCACTGATAACTTAATGGTATCAAATGATGGTGTATGTTGATACAGCGCTAAAGAGTTTAGCCCAAACTCCAATGCAGAGAAGAATGTTACCAGCAGTCGTAATTGCGGCGGCGTGCGTGGATCCAACGTCACACGTGCAGACGCCTTGGAAGGCTACAAATACAGTCATAGAACAGCAAACAGATTGCATACACGTTAAGACGACAACTTTCTAGCCGCAATCACATAGACAAAGTATTCCACGCACAGAAGCGACGTTAGTAGCATCATTGGATAGCTTCTTAGCTGTAACATCCTCGATCATTTTTGGCGAAGAGCTCCACAAGCTGGAATATGGGGTTACACAAAAAGTTATGTTTATTTGAGGTTATGGTTACGTCTCGTTCCCGCCAAAAAAGGACAGGTTACATTATGTACACCACATTAACTGTAGCCATGTTTTGAGGACGAGATGGCTACATTTTTTTTATTTTCTTATGCTTGGTTTATTTGGAGGACTCAAGCCCAAATAACAA
The DNA here is from genome assembly GCA_001600495.1 of Pilasporangium apinafurcum. Lineage (NCBI taxonomy): Eukaryota > Oomycota > Peronosporomycetes > Pythiales > Pythiaceae > Pilasporangium > Pilasporangium apinafurcum. The sequence goes on along the minus strand of BCKE01000016.1, from coordinate 452,609 downwards.
TGTGATTTTCATTTCTCTACCGCCAACGTTCAAATGCATTGATGTATTTTCTTGATTCTTATCGGAACATTTAGGCAATGAGACATGAATTTCCGAGCAGATCGTGGAAACTTCAACACGTGAATGGAGTCAAGGCAGGGTGTAGTTATTTATTGATTTTTAATACCGATTGCAGGAATAGCAAAAAGGTGATAAGATCCTCCATGTTGAATTTGCGGTACTTTACCCATGCATTGCTGATGAACTATCTGATAATTTTGTCGACACAAGAATCTATATCGGCCATATTTTTAGGAGGGAACAGGTTTAGATCATGTAAAAATGTCTATTCTCAATACATTGACGTCATAAAATTGTAAGATACGCCGTCTGTACAGCTCCATCCTTGTTGCATTCATCATTTTCCTTTCACGTGCATAATAACTACAAGAGGGACTAAAAACTTCCTACAAAATGTTCCGATACATCAATCTGCTAGCATGGATGACTTTATCGGCCATGGTTCAGGCAGGCACTGTGTCTACGCCAGCAGATCAAATCCCAGTATTTGCGCTAGCTCCTACTGCTACAGCAAGCACTACAATGAAGCCTAGCGCTACACCAACCATCAATCCGAAGGTCTTCTCTCCAGATTCCCCAGCAGTCACAATAAGTACAGCTGCACCATCGACTACAACACCAGTGATTACAACACCAGTGATTACAACACCAGTGATTACAACACCAGTGACTACGACACCAGTGACTACAACACCAGTGACTACAGCACCAGCGACTACAGAACCAACGACTATTACCGCAGTTACCGGTACATTTGAAGCCGCTCAAACGCCAACGACCAGCCCATCCCCTTCAATTACACCAACGATCACACCCACGGTAATTTCAGTGGTCACGCCAACAACAGCTACAATAGTTTCGGCATGTCCCAATAACGGTACCCAAGTGAGCGTAGAAGGAGCGGCGCAAGTCTTTTGCCTCCCATCTAGCGCAACAATTTGCAGTGGTGACTCCCCGAATGGCATCTGCCCAGGCGTGCAAGCCAATCTACTAGAAGGTTCATATTGCGCTGAGATTCACCCCAATGTTTTTGGCTGCCGACGGGGACAAAAACCCTAAAGGGATCGGTGCCTGGCTCTTGTCTATCTCTTCCAGTTGATCAAACTTTGACTTGCTTATGTTTATATCAACGTGTTGAAATAAGACACAGCGCTAGCAGCGAGGTTACATACTTGACAGAGCTTACCACAACAGCCATGTATCTATTTACAAAACAATCAACAATCATTATTTAACTCAATCAAATCTTCTGATGCCAATCAATTTCTCGTTCTAGAAGTTTCTTTATGCGAACGTGCCATTATATGCGGTGTATTTTTGGTGCTGCTTAAACAATTGAGCGTCAAGCCAACATAGCAAACCCGCGTCATGAGATCCTATGAACAGAAAAAAAGTTCAGAAATCACCCTAGTGCACACATGCAGCATGCACTGACAGCTTTTCCTCCCTTCATCGCATATCGTCGATGCTTAGAGCAACAAGGGAGAAGTACATATATTTAGGCGCAAGGGAGCAGAACAGACACATGTGATGAGCAATCCCAACTGTCCCTGGATATATCATATCGGTGATGCCGATACTGCTTCTTTTCGACTCCATTCTCCATTTTCCCATCTGCAGCTCTTTCGATCCAGAAACTCATCACAATACCATGTTGGGTGCGGTTGTGTGTGTTTGCCTTCTGCTTCTCCAAGTGATTGTAGTTCATGCAACTCCTTCCTCAGTGGACCCAACGTCATCAGGATCCATTGATGCTGCACCCACCGCGAAGATCCCCTTCTTTCCACCACTTTCGTTAGAAGACGTGACAAACTTTGACCCTGCAAAAGTCATAGCCAATGCGGAACGAGCAGGTCGATCGAATGAATCGTCATCTTCATCGTCATCGTTGTCGTTCTCGTCGTCTTCGTCCACTTCTAACAGTGGTTACAGCTCTGGCGAATCAACTGCAGAAACTGGTAGCTCTACATTCACGTCACGACCAAATCTGGAGTCTAAGCTTTCCTTGGAAACTCAAGCAGCTGGTCAGTCCACCTCGGAGAGCTCGGATGCGTCTGAAAGTGATAGTCCATCCATTGGACCTATAATCGCTTCTTCTTCTTCTTCAGCTGTCAATATTTTTGGACGAGAAGATGCGAGTACAGAACTACTGGACAATTTCCGCTTTATCTCTCGCGTAACCTCACAAGTTGAGTCGCAGATCAATTCAGATGAGCTAAAGCAACAGTCTCTAGGAGTAAATGCAGTAAACGGATCCACGCAGCAGATAATGCAAGAGGAGGTCAGTGAATCCACAGCAGCAAGTGCTGCTGGCATGCCAATCGAATTGGATATGGTCGTACCAAAGACTGTGATCGATGGCCAAGTAGCACCGATTGCAACACCGCCATCACTGACACCGACGATGACTCCATCGAGTATATCCAGTATTCAAACGGTCATATCAACACCATCAGTCACTCCAGTCGGGCACACAGCCACCCTCAATTCGATCGCGTCCACGCCAATCACATCATCTCTCGTTATTCTTGCTGCCTCACGATCCTGCCCAGATGGTGAGACGGAGATCAGTGTGGCCGGAAGTGATCGCACGTTTTGCCTCGTGCACCAAGCGGAAGGCATTTGTAGTGGTGACAACCAAGCGGGAGCATGCCCTGGAGCTCAAGAGGATTTAGCATTCGGGTCATATTGCACGCTTGTGCAGGAAGGTGTATATGGCTGTCGCAAGGCTGGTTGATCAGTGATACGAGAAACGCTAGTTTCATAGATAAAAAATGATTGTACCAGCTGGTAATTGATTTTGTATCCAAGCAATGTGGCTCAATGTATCCATCTCTATGAAAGGAAGCGACGCCTAAGGAGATCCTCATAGATGCCAAAGATACCAAAGTACCGGACACTTACTCCCTCTTGGGCCTATAACACCAGTAAA